>CM072512.1:25466838-25501838 GCA_036898135.1 Oncomelania hupensis | reverse complement strand
AAGTGTCTTTCCCAGGGACACAACACAATGGCCCGGCCAGGGCTCGAACCCGGGACCTTCAGATCCGCAAGCCGAAGCACTACCATTAGACCACAGTGCCTCCCTGTACTAAATCACTCACACATTCTCTCACGTTCACACGGATAACACACACACGGACACGCAAACACACACAAACATTCTCGCAATTGTCACCAACCACCCTCCAAACTCATTCTGTCTTTCCTCCACTCATATCAAACCTTTTTTTTTCCTTGTCAAATTCATGTAGAGGGGAGTATTCTCATGGAACCCCAAAATAGCGACTCCTTTTGCCATGTTCATAAAAGAACTGAGAAACTTCCAGAAAGGCAGGCATGTGCTCACTGTGGAGACGTTAGCGAATATATTGTTTTCAGCTTTGCTTCCGAAATTCACAGAATTCCACCCACAGTTCCCACACTTCTTCACTATCCATTCCTTGCCCTCCAGGCAAAATGTTGCTTTCAAGTGCGAGTCTTAAATTACGGGTTAAAATGGGTTAATGTCTTAACATTTAAATGAGGGTTTCAAGTGTAATAGCGAGTCAACGACCTCTCACCTTCAATTCCTTTCCAGAGTTTACATTTCACTACCCCAACCAACGCTCCCTCTTGGACAATAAAAGCTAGCAGCGCCGTCATCAGCATTGTCGTCGCCCTCGTCTAAGGTGTACCATCATCATCATCATCATCATCATCATCATCATCATCATCATCATCATCATCATCATCATCATCATCATCATCATCATCATCATCATCATTATCAATACCAACTGAGTTGTCGTCTTTGTACTTTTACCCTCTCCATAGCCTAAGCTGTCTTACTTTCCTTTATTTCTTTCGAGCAATCGCATGTTTTTCCTTCTTTTCCCATTCATTTTCAAATTCTAAAAAAAATCTCTATATTTTTCTTTCTTTCTTTCTGTCTACTCGTCGGAGAAAATAGTTTGACGTGCTTGAACACCACGCGTGCTCTCCTATACTTTGTCATCTTAGCGAAAGAAAGTTAAGTACAATGAAATTTAAAACAAAAACGCTTATAATCGACATTGTTCATGGTAGTTTTGGGTCTGTTTTGTGTGTAATGGAACTGCATCAACAACATCACCATCATCATCATCATCATCATCGTCATCATCATAATCATCATCATCATCATCATCGTGTGGAATTGTAACAAATCGTCATTATAATCATCCCCCACTCGTCATCCTCGTCGTCACAATTAGTTGAGTAACGATGAGAGCCAAGATAATGCAAACCACACGAAGCACACTTAAAAGCGGAGTTGAAGTCTCATCAACATTCAAGGATTCTTAACTCAATGTTGGTTTCCAAGGTTAAAACACAGACTCGATCAATAAACGACTGGTCACATCTCTCTGTCTCTCTCTATCTCTCTCTGTCTCTCCTTCTCTTTCTTTTAACTCCAACAAAATGCTGTTTGATAAAACAGGCCGGCATCCCTTGTACATAAGAACATTTATAAAGTTTGTTAAATACTTGATTAGAGTACTTAAACTGCCAAAATCAAGAGAGCCGACAGACGTATAAAATGATGCTTGCACAAAACGAAAAGGGTCATTTGAACTAGGTTTCAAAACGAATTTTATGTGAAAATGGATTTGGTATTGTCAGGATTTCTCAAAATGTTGCCCCAGGACGTATGTTTTATATAAGAATTTTCAGACAAAACTGGCACGCACAAGCTTCAAGTTCAGATAAATACAGTTGGTTTTATTCTTTTAAGAATTTTGGTGAAGCTGAAAGCTAAAGGTACATACATTTTATTACACAAAAAAAGGCATTGTGATTCTCTAGTGAGATTCAGAATCAGAGCAACTGGCCTCAGATGCTGCAAGTTGTTTTAACGCAAGTTGTGGTTCATAACAAGGGATCAGTTTGTCGATACTAGATGCCTTCTTTGTGGTGACGAATTAGACGATGAATATAACTTTTTGTTTGTTTGCCTAGCGTATGAATTTATACGCAGAAATTGCATACTAATATTAAATATATTACAGTGTAATACGTCAAAGCAGCAGGTAACAAAACTGCTTGCAGGTAAGGATGAAAATAAAATAAAGAATTTAGCTACATTTATGGCAGAAGGCATAATTAGTAGAAAGCGTCACATATTAGAAATGTAGAAAAACAAAGTATTTATTAGTTGTTTTTGTTTTTTGTTTTGTTGTGTGTGTTTGTTGTTGTTGTTGTTTTAAAAAAATTTGGTGGGGAGGCAATCTTAAAGTGAATATATACATGTATTGGATTAGACTGTGTACTTGCCTATCCAGAGGTGTTGTATGATGTAACTGAGAAACTGAGAGATTGGTCACTTTGCAGTTTGAAAAAAATGTATGTATGTGTGTTGTAGAAGAATAAATTGAGTGTTTATTTTGTTCATCCATATGGAAAATAATGTAATAAAGCATTTATTATATTTTACGATCATTTTTAGTCATAGGCTGTATGCATGAATTGTACATTCAAATTTATATTTTTAAAATTAACATTAGCTAATTATATATGTTGAAAATTTTTCGAAATATTTTATAAATTGTTTTAATCCATGTCTGAGTGCTGTGTTGCTAAAGACATTAAGGAATCAAATTATCAAACTCAATCTCTCTCTCTCTCTCTCTCTCTCTCTCTCTCTCTCTAATTATTCTTTACAAGGTTAGCTCCGTACTTACTGTGGGGTGGGGGTTGGGGTTCTTCACTGTATTTACCATACAGGTAGGTTCGCAAGTATTCTGTAAGCATCAGAAAAAGTGTACTGTTTTGTATTGGGAATTCAACCAGATATACATCTTTGCATTTCCCTCAATCGTTTACCCTGTCTCTCCTCTCTTTTTGTTGTGTCGTGTGTCTTCTTCCATCTTTGTCTCCTCCAAGACGATGTTGTTATTCTGTAGCTGAAGATTTCATTAGCAATAGCCACCTGAGCCTGGTATATGTAAATTAACCGGCCAGCCAAATCAGCTGCTCCTTGTCCCTTACGGATTCACGTAAGAACAGGGACGAATGAACAAAAGTTTTATAACACGGAGGTTCACGCTTCTACAATCAAGGCCATGGCGGGAAAAAAAAACCTAAGTTCTTTTTTAGAACGTACAAAACCATATGGTTATGGGCATTACCCGCTGGAAATGTGTCCTCGATAGCAAAGCGGTAGCTTGCGTACAGCCCTATGTATCGTAGACAGAAAGGGTGGGAACAGACGGTGTGTTTGGGAAGAGGAATCCGGCGCTCACAACGGTTTATTTCCAAACCGCGTACGAACTAACGAACCTATAATATCTTCATTTAGATCGGAAAAATATGTAGTCCTTTAACGGGGAAGACATTGACATAGGTCTATTTTATTATATGCTTTATTATATGCGTAACTTTCACCTATCATAGACATACTGTATATCGTTTCGATCTCAAGGGAAGATTACATGTTCGTTCTTCGGCGGTTTGGGGATAAACCAATTGAGCGGCAGATTCCTTGCGTGAAACAGTCTTTCTATCTATAGTACATAGGTACGCTATCTACCGCTTGGCTATGGGAGGATCCACCTTCAGCGTACATAATGCCTATCTAAGATGCATAGGGATGTACGCTATTTGCCTCCTTGCGATCCAAGATCCATTTTTCAGCGTGTAATGCTCTTGTGTATAAACCCAAAAAACTAAAACTATGACCCACGTTCTCGCTATACTCATAATAAGCCAACCTGTTGTTCCCTGTCGTTCAGGTGCCCTTATCGAACCAAAACACAAACCTCCAGCTTGATTTGAACAAGGTTTCTTTCCAGTGACTCCACTCTACCATGGTAGGATTGCGTCTAACAAAGTGGATAAGTCGTTTGTTTGTTTGTTTGTTGAGTAGATTTGTGTCCCCGGACACCTCAGGCATATAGGGGAGGTAGGATAAAGTCCGCGTCCCACATGCTTTTATTAACTTCAGTCTTTGTTCTTAGGCTACCCACATCCCAGCCTCCCCCTCCCCTTCTTTCCCCTCCACGCATCCATCTCATATTGGCGTCCACAAGCATTACCAATCGCGCACTGACAATCTTTCAATGGATATGCAATAGCGCGCACACACATACACATACACACACGCACACATCCACACACACGCGCGCGCGTACATACAGTGTGTGATAAGAGGAGACCGAAAAAGAGAGAAGATAGACGAACGAAACTAATTTTGTTTTAAAATTGATCACAGCATTCAAACTCGAAAGAGAGCAATAAATACAAGCAAAACACTCGCCTTCAACTTGGTGCGAAATCGACGAAGAAACGAGGGATCCTATTCAGAATTTATAAGAGAAGACAAGAAAAACACGAAAAGAAGAATTTAACGTCTAGCTGGACACAGCAAAACTGGCCCCCAAAGGATAAGCTATTCCAACTGACCAAGACTACACAAATCACTCGATCACTAGCTTAGAATTTTGACAGCGAACATTATAGTAATGACAGAATCACAAAGTTACGTCCTCATACGGATCATTACACGAAAGTAAAGGCGTGCAAACGCGATCCCCGAGCAAACACGCGAACTGTCTAACCCCAAATATTAAATAATCTAATGATGTAACTCTGGGCAAGCTGACTTGCCTTGGACCAGAAGTTTTAATGCCGAGACTATTTATTTTTTTGCTTAACACGAATTTCAATATGTGCCGCCTGCTCATAAATGCTGGTTCAAAAAGATTTGCGGCAAAATAAACCCGCGCTATCAAATGGCAACCTAGAAATTGTTAAAAGACGTATTTGTCCTCGCAATAATAATTATGTTCTTGCCAATACCAAAGGATTGCACAAAGCGTACAAAGGACGAGAAATTATGCTATACAAGGTATCTATACACAAAGCCTGCTCACAAGGTGTATCACGGACTGGAAACTCAAATTCGCGTAATATCAGCACATAACATCATACAAATTAAAGGGGTGAAGTGGAGTGTGAAAACGTCCAGAAAATATTAGCAGAAGAGGGTATGGTGTGATCGCGTAAACATGTCGCTGGGGAGAGTAATAAAGTCATCGATCACTTCATTAGCGTGTGCCATTATTTGTTTTGTTAAAACAATACCTGTTGAGAAATCATGATACGCCGAACAGGTCAGCATGCATGCAGTGAAACATATTTACTTTTCAATATGACGGATTACTTATCAACAGCTTAGGAGCGGCCATGTTTTGGAGCCACTATCAACTTTAAGCCCAATGCAAGCTTCTGCGGTTTGAAAAATCACTAATTGCAATGGTCAGTGATAAACAAGAATCACAGATACATCAATTCAAGTCAAGTCAGGTCAACAAATTTGTGTTGCCCTCAATGGAGAATTCATACAGCACACTGCATCTCAGCAATGATACATGATACATACTATCATCGATTAATCGATCATCCAATCAGTAACAAACAGTAAGAAAGACTTGTCCAGCAAGAGTTGAAAGGATCCCAAAACTAGAATCCGCCTCGTCAATAATTTATTTAATCGTTTTTATATAGCGCTTTTCCAGCTCAAGATCTGCTCAAGGCGCTGACCGAAACAGGACCTAACTTCAACCAAAAAGAACATTATGAAACAATGACATGTATGTAAGAAAGCTTATATAAATCTACACAAAGACAATTAATATACAGAACATCTGTCTTCCGTTGACAATCATAACCGTTAAATTCATCAGCTTCCAATGGCAAGCAGGATGTTTGACACAGAAACATATAATTAATGAATGGACAAATTCAGTGCTTGAAAAGTTTCGATATTAAAAGCACTACAGCAGCGTTGAATGCTAAACTTGGAAGATACAAAATCACCTTCAACAGTATCACATGACGACTCAGTAAATGCCGCAACCTCGTGCAATTGTATACTGGGTGTATTTGATGAATAAATAGACCAATAACGGCTACTGATGCAAAATTATGCAAATAATTAGCAACTCTTTCTATTTGATAATTTTGTAAATTATACTGCAAAGTACAAACGCCAAATCCGGCGATGACAAAATACTCAGTGTGCACACTCAGTGTGTGTAGATTTCTGCACAATGCAGACACAGAAATATCCAGTTACATTCCATTCAGAGAGTCTGAGACGCCTTAAGATGACTTCATCTAAACTTGGAGCGCGATTGAGCGGTTATTTGTATGCCTAATATTCTGTTTGGCCCACTTGTTTGCTGATACATATATTCTCTCCACCATAATTGGACGAAGTAGCGACACACCCTCCATAGAGAAATTTCTAGGAATAATTTTCGCGCGTGAGCGCGCACGCGCGCACACACACACACACAAAGAGAAGGGGGATTGAAGGGGGTGAGGGTGGATGATATTATTCTAATTGCTTCCAAATCGAGAAAAGTTATACAGTACACGACTCTTTGCTGTTGTCGGTATCTTGTTTGAAAAATGTCCGTTGATTATTTGCTCATTTGTAATGGGGAACATTTTTGTTTAAATTCAAGGCAGAAATGATGACATTTCATTACAGCGGCAAGGTGTGTATATAAGACGAAATATTCTCTGATATATTAGATAATGAGGCTTAGTTGTATTAGCTTGTTTTTGTTTATACAATGAATAAGGCCAAGGTTATTTAAGAGATTAGCCATGAAGAATACGAATAATGAGATTTTTGTATCACGATCGACGACAAAGACGACGACGACGACGATGATGATGATGCTGATGATGATGATGATGATGATGATAGTGGTGGTGATGGTCGTTGTAGTGAGGGTGCTTGTCATGAACTGGCTAGTTTTAACTCTGCTTGTTGACTATTTAGCCTTGTGTAGTCTTTGTAACAGTAGAGAGTCAGTATATTACACAGCAGCAATTAAATTACACAGCAGACCACACACGGCGAGCGAGCCACCCACATCGCAGTGAGTCAGCACTTGAGCTTTGAATCGGACCGTTTTAACCAATCAGCAGCAGGCTAAGTGGGTAGAGCAGTTTTGACTGTGTCAAAACCTAGCACAGTTTGAATCAGTCGTGTGTGAGACGAGGTAGAGTCAACATCTCCACAGCTAGAGAAATCTCTTCACTCATAGACCAGGAAGCAGGACTTAGAATCTTAGAATTCTATCAAGCCATCACGGGCCTGAACTTGTCAAACAGGTAAATGAACACCCTTCTGTTTCATCGTGATATATTTGTATTATTGTTGAAATTATGTTTGAAGAATTTGCTATGCATAAATGTGAATTGTTAATCCGAATTTGCGGGACCACGTGGAAGAGCCGACCACGAGCCGAAACACGACCGGTTGCGCCGCCATGTTGTATCCCGTACGGAACCACTGTTGTTTAACTTATATGTATGTTTGCAGACCAGTGGCTGTACCACTGAATGTTTATATTATTATTAATCCTGTATGTGTATAGTTAGACACGATTGATATTTATGTATGTATAGGAATTTAGAGTGAGATTCCAGTGGACCCCGGAAGTAGCAGAATGTTCGTCGCTTATGTATAGAGATGTGGAGCTATCACTGAGGGCTACTTGGCTTTCAGTGAGACGCTCTGCACAAACCGATTATTCAGGGTTGTGCAGAATTTCGTCTCTTATATTACAGACGAGCAGGCGAGCTATCCTGTGTGTCCCACTCCAAAGAAACGACTAGTTGGTTGAGGAGACTCTACCGCACAAGTCGGAAAGAGCTACCTTGAAAAACACCCTGTCAGACCCCACAGCGTGGCAAGGGAACCCAACTACACAACGACAAAGGTGTACCAGAAGCTACCTCACAGAAGGACTTCGACCGCACCATCAGAAAGTTAAGTGTAATCTCCGAAAGTGCACTTAAACTGATCATAACAGGACCACAGTAGTCCAACTCTTCAGAAACTGTAAAACGGACCACAGTAGTCCAAATCTACATGAAATATTATAGCAAGTGCCCGAGGAAGATATAACAGCTGCCTAGACTATCAGCGATCGAACTATTAGCAGTAACTGAGACTTTTTAAGTTAGATTAGTACTTAGAGAATCTTGTATAGAGTAGAAGCCACACCTCCTGACAGAAAAGCTGCTAGAGATGGAAGTGAATCCCTCTCTCATCCGCTGGATCCACAGCTTCATGACTGAGCGACCCCAGCAAGTCAGGGTGGGAAGTACGCTGTCCTCGGTCTCAGTGACAAACACTGGGGCGCCCCAAGGGTGCGTGCTCTCCCCCGCCCTCTTCACCACCTACACCGCCGCCTGCCGCACCGCCGACCCCTGCAACGTCCAGATCAAGTTTGCGGACGACACTTCCCTCACTGGCCTCATCAAGTCCGATGAAGTGTCGTACCGCGCCGCTGTGGCTGAGCTGGTCGCCTGGTGTGACAGGCATTACCTACAACTCAACATCTCCAAGACAGAGGAGATGGTCATCGACTTCCGCCGGCAGCCCCAGACCCTCGGACCCCTCGTCATCAAGGGGGAGGATGTGCGCACAGTCAGCACCTACAAGTACCTGGGCACAGTCATCGATGACAAGCTGGATTGGTCCCCTAACATCGATGTCTGCACCAAGAAGGTTAACCAGCGCCTCTTCTTCCTACGCAAGCTCCGACAATTCAAGGTCAGCAGCACCATCCTGAAAATGTTCTACCAGTCTGTGGTAGAAAGCACACTGCTCTACAACCAGCTGTGCTACTACAATGGGGCCAACGAAACCGACACAGAGAGGCTGGACCGCATCATCTCCACCGCTGAGCGGCTGCTTGGCAACGAGGTACGACCCCTGCGCCAGGCCTACGACACCTGTGAAGAAGATCCGCCGGATCCTGCAGGACGAGACCCATCCGCTCCATGCAGTGGTCTCAGCTGCTGAGTCCAAGCGCCGCCCTGGCCGCTTCCTGTCCATGCGCTGCCGCACCAGCCGCTACCTGAACTCCTTCCTACCGTCCGCCATCCGCCTCGTCACCAAAGCCAGCCCCGAATGCTGACCAGAAGAGACTTTGGAGAGAGAGAGAGAGAGAGAGAGAGAGAGAGAGAGAGAGAGAGAGAGAGAGAGAGAGAGAGAGAGAGAGAGAGAGAGAGAGAGAGTGCACTAAGTCATGTGCCACAGAAAAACAGTATTATGATTGTGTGGTGTGGTGTGGTGTGTGTTTGTGTGTGTGTGTGTGTGTGTGTGTGTGCGCGCGCGCGCAGTGTAGCAGAGATATGCAGACTGACCCGGAAACCTATAGTCATAGAGCCATGGATACTACATCAGTGCATAGAGCAGTTGATTGACTACGTATTCCTGTGACATTGTGCGTGCATGTGTGTGTGGGCGTGTGTCTGTGTGTGTGGGTGTGTGAGTGTGTGTACGCAAATGTGATGCACACATAGTAATGTGTATGTGAGTGGCTGTTTCTTAACTAAGTGGTTCATAATCATACGTGACCCTGATCCGTGATTTTATTAGCAATGTTAAATCTAGTCATATGTTTTTGAAGTAACAACAGTTTACTGATGTATTCGTTGCGGAATGTCTCTATTTGTAACTAGTCATGTGTATACACCATTTAATTTGCTCAGCAGCCTATTGTTGTTAGGCCTACTTATTTTCTTATAATGTATGTAAAACCTCCACTCCCCTGTAGTTAGTGAAGGGAAACAACAATGTTGACATAGCGTTGACAGTGAAAGTGTTTAAAGTGTAACCCTAGAACGACTAGCGTAAATACAGTGAGCCCAGTAAATGTATTAAGGGTGTGTGTGGGATGAGTTTGTGTGTGGATAAGAATGAATGTGCAAGGATTAGCATGGTCATGAGAAAGCGTGAATGATTGAGAAAATGGCAGTAACAGTCTTGAGATTTTTTTCGTATTCTTATGCATTAAGGTGTTCTAATATCCGCTACCGTTTCTTTATTGTATACATGTACGCTAACCTTTGTGTTGTCTTCTTAATATGTCAACAGTTACTGTGCATCACACACAAATATCCTTGTGCAAATGGGGACAATAAACATTCGTTATTCGTTATTCGTTATTCGTTATTATTCGTTAAGAAATAAATGTGTGATTTTAACTGTTATCAAGTGGCTGGACTACATATGATTCATAGCCGTGTGAAAGCTAGTGTGACAGTAATCTTTTACCATTTGTCTATCTATCTCTGTACCCCAACCTTAACACAGAACGAGCTAAACAAATAAATTTATTAAAGTAATTCATAGGGTGACTTACTAGCAGTTCCCACCGAATAAACGTGAGGGTCCATAATTCCATTGTGCAGAGCCCATAAACCCCACGTGACAGTGCTGCTGTTTCATGGCGGCGATGTAGTTTGTGGAGGAGATTTGAACAATAAAGCCAACATAAAGGCAGTACTTAAACAATCCAATCGACTCACTTATCGCGAACTACTGAACGGTGATGATAATGATGATGCAATCGTGTATAGCGGGATTTTCCCTGTCAGTGACCACGCTTTAAATAAATTATAACCAGCGATTCACAAATCATTGTCCGGCATCAACCAATGTCAACCGCGTCAGCGGTTTTATCGATGCTTCAATCCCCCCCCTCGTAAATCGTACATAATGACAAGGAAACAGGCCTTCCTGGTTGATTTGTCATGCTTAATTGACCGTAAAGCAGATGGATAAATATGGTGACTGTAGAAGATGGTTGCCAATTGTTGCAAATTAAGTGCTACTGTTACTACCAGTAATGCTTACCGTGGTACTGCCCCCTATACGCAACGTGTCCGGGGACGTTAATCTACACAAGTCAAGTCATTTTTTAGCAGCTCAGTGGTAGAGCGTTCGCCTAGCACATCGATGATCCAGGTTGGAATCCTTGTTGTTGTTTTGTAGATTATAGTCACACGACACTTTCGCATATAGGTGACTACTGAACCGATTTATACTGACACCAGCGGGCCAGTTGTTGGTAAAGGGGAAAATAATATGATCACACGTTGACCAATCCGGGATTCGAACCAGCGACCTTTCGGTTACTAGCAAGACGCTCTTACCAACTGAGCTACCCGGCCCCTATTTGGAATCCTGTGATGGCCAATATAAAAGGGGTCTTTTTTTTTTACTGTCTACCTGTAACCGAAAGGTACCTGGTTCGAATCCCGGATTGGCCAATGTGTGACCATATTATTTTCCCCTTACCATCAACTGGTTCGCTGACCCCTTGGGGTCATGAGCAATCTTGCCACTGTAGATTGTTCAAACCTATAAAGGGAACAGTGAAAGCCACAGTTGAAAACCTGTCTTTCCTTTATAGGCAAGACGCTTCACTGCGGCAACAGTACCCCCGTTGGAGTGCCGGGGGTTTTCAGTATAAATAGTATCCCCACTTTATGGAAATTTAGTGCTTTAAATTCCCACTGTCGCTGTCTTCCTCATTTACTCTTTCCTATTCTTGCTCTGTCCTTCACTCTGCTATACTATCTTCTTCTTCGCTAGATCAATGACCTACCTTTTTTCTTGAAAACTCTTCCTGGACAAGACTCCTTGTTTGTGTATGAGGTCTGTTGGATCAGCTTGGGAGTGTTGGACGCTTTCTGCCGGGTGGTCACTAGGGCTTCCTATGAATGTACTATTTAGCACTATAGGCATTTTATATGTATGTGTTTGGTTGATGATTTATAATGATGTTTGTATTCTATTTTGTTTTTGTAACCGGGGTGTTCGCGTAGTTGAGGTCAACCCTCAGCCGTCCCCCGCGTGGGATGTCTTTATTGTAAAGTGACTGGCCGGTGGAGGGCATTCAATTTTCCCACTGGGGTTGTTTCAGCAGATCTTTTATGCGGATCGGGGGTTGTCCGGTCCTGATTTGGCTCGGAAGAGTCCGCTGGACCTAAAGCAACAATAAATCAATCAATCAAAAACTGGTTCGCTGGTGTCAGAATAATGTGACCAGTAGTCGCCTATAAGCTCCGGTGTCGTGTGACTATAATCTATTATTACTGTCTACCTTAATGGGACCGGGTCGCTCAGTTGGTAGAGCGGCTTACTAGTAACCGAAAGGTACGTGGTTCGAATCCCGGATTGATCAACGTGTGACCATATTATTTTCCCCTTACTATCAACTGGTTCGCTGGTGTCAGAATACTGTGACCAGCAGTCGCCTATACGCTCCGGTGTCGTGCGACTATAATCTACAATTGGCTACTTTAGCAGTATTGATTGGTGATTCAGTGTAGATTCAGATCCCCGTTTCCCGTCTGCCATATTGCCAATGGTGGGTGTAGACGTTAAACTTCAATATTCGTTCATTCACTAACAATGGAAATGGATTAAAAAGATCTACACCTTTATTCTGTAAAGAAGTTTAACCTCTTCTCAGCTAACTCTTTCAGCTAACTCTTTCAAGGCAAATGTAATAGCATGAATTGTTCTTATATAGCGCCGTTATCAGATTAAAGAGCTGCTCAAGGCTTGCCAGAGAACCGGATCTATTCTAAACCAAGCCGCTCAAGACGCAAACATGCATGCAGCTTGACGCGCACCGTCAAACGCACCAGACAATTAAGCAACTCTGCACGACATATAGCTAGTAGATACGTAAATGTATGTCCGTTACCTTGTGAGACCGTTACTTAATGCCTTTTTAACAAAATGACTGGGATCTGTTGAGGTGCCGCAGCGGCGACATGAGAGCAGGTAAAATACCGCATAAAGAGTCATTGCAGAAAGTGAGAGCGAAACTTACACGACAACGCAGAGGTTCGAACCAGCGTCACGACTGGAGAGGGTTTAACACTGCCAGGGTTTCTACCAATGTTGTTGATGTTATTGTTATTAGTAGTAGAAGTACTGTCTATCTATGGCTGGTCCTGATTTGGCTCGGAAGAGTCCGCTGGACCTAAAGCAATAATCATATAATATAATGTACTTTAACATGTGGTGTAAAAGGCACGTCGCTATTTGAAGACGGAAATCGAACACGAATTTTATTTTGTGAATGTTAGATACACTGTATCCAATACCATAGATAGACATTACATGACATTACATTACATTACATGATTATTGCTTTAGGTCCAGCGGACTCTTCCGAGCCAAATCAGGACCGGACAACCCCTGATCCGCATAAAAGATCTGCTAAAACAACCCTAGTGGTAAAACTGAAAGCTCTCCACCAGCCGGTCACTTTACAATAAAGAAATCCCACGCAAGGGACGCTGAGGCTGTACTCTTTAATTTATCGAACCCCCGTTTACAAAAACAAAATAGAATACAAACATCATTATAAATTATCAACAAAACACATACATATAAAATGCCTACATTGCTAAATAATAACATCATAGGAAGCCCTAGTGACCACCTGGCAGAAAGCGTCCAATATTCCCAAGCTGATCCAACAGACCTCATACACAAATAAGGAGTCTTGTCCCGGAAGAGTTTTCAAGAAAAAAGGTAGATGACTGGTCTAGCGAAGAAGAAGATAGTATAGCAGATTGATAGAACAGAGCAGGAATGAGAAAGAGCAAATGAGAAAGACAGCGACAGTGGGAATTTAAAGCACTAAATTTCCAGAAAGTGGGGATACTATTTATACTGAAACCCCAGGCACCCCAACGGGGGTCATGTTAAAGTGAGGAACAGAAATATGTCATATCTCTTGAAACCTATTCAGCAAATATTATCATCGTGGACTCGGCGTCAAGGAAAGTAGAACACTGCTGCTGTTATTTCAGCTACTGCCACTACTCTCTCTCTCTCTCTCTCTCTCTCTCTCTCTCTCTCTCTCTCTCTAGCTCTCTCTCTTCTCTCTTGTATGGTTTCAAATTTAATGTTAAAGATTAGTTTTGTTAAGTTGTTAAAAGACAGATTGGAAGATTAAACTTTCTAATTAAATCTAAATTCTGAATCCCTAATTTTAAAAAAAAAGTGTTTAAAGGGTTTTAAAAAATCAATCTTTCTCTCTCTCCAATATATTCCTAATAATTTTAGAGGAGACTATTGTAATAGCACAATTACATTCCATTACATGAGTATTGCTTTAGGTCCAGCGGACTCTTCTGAGCCAAATCAGGATCAATATAGCACAATTTCGGGTCTCCCTATCATTCTGTTGGACAAATTACAAGAGATCAAAACCACGATCACCAGATTAGTCACACGCACAATTTTTTTTTTGAGTAAATTTACGTCCCCGGACACATTAAGCGTATAGGGGACGGGTGAATCACCACATAACACACGCATAAAGCACACCCACCATATTAATATACCCGTACATGAGTCTGCACTGGCTCCCTGTAAGAAAAACATGTATTGATCATAAGATCCTGTCAGTTGCTTTCGCATGTGTGTGTCACGTGGGGTTTATGGGCTCTGCACAATGGAATTATGGACCCTCACGTTTATTCGGTGGGAACTGCTAGTAAGTCACCCTATGAATTACTTTAATAAATTTATTTGTTTAGCTCGTTCTGTGTTACGGTTGGGGTACAGAGATAGATAGAAAAATGGTAAAAGATACTGTCACACTAGCTTTCACACGGCTATGAATCATATGTAGTCCAGCCACTTGATAACAGTTAAAATCACACATTTATTTCTTCTACTCTATACAAGATTCTCTAAGTACTAATCTAACTTAAAAAGTCTCTTTCAATGCTAATAGTTCGATCGCTGATAGTCTAGGCAGCTGTTTTATCTTCCTCGGGCACTTGCTATAATATTTCATGTAGATTTGGACTACTGTGGTCCGTTTTACAGTTTCTGAAGAGTTGGACTACTGTGGTCCTGCTATGATCAGTTTAAGTGCACTTCTGGGGGTACACTTAACTTTCTTATGGTGCGGTCGAAGTCCTTCTGTGAGGTAGCTTCTGGTACACCTTTGTAGTTGTGTAGTTGGGTTCCCTTGCCACGCTGTGGGGTCTGACAGGGTGTCTTTCAAGGGAGCTCGTCTCCGTCTTGTGCGGTAGAGTCTCCTCAACCAACTAGTCGTTTCTGTGGAGTGGGGTGCACAGGATAGCTCGGGATAGCTCGGGATAGCTCGCCTGCTCGTCTGTAATATAAGAGACGAAATTCTGCACAACCCTGAATAATCGGTTTGTGCAGAGCGTCTCACTGAAAGCCAAAGTAGCCCTCAGTGATAGCTCCACATCTCTATACATAAGCGACGAACATTCTGCTACTTCCGGGTTCCACTGGAATCTCACTCTAAATTCCTATACATACATAAATATCAATCGTGTCTAACTATACACATACAGAATTAATAATAATATAAACATTCAGTGGTACAGCCACTGGTCTGCAAACATACATATAAGTTAAACAACAGTGGTTCCGTACGGGATACAACATGGCGGCGCAACCGGTCGTGTTTCGCCTCGTGCTCGGCTCTTCCACGTGGTACGGCAAATTCGGATTAACAATTCACATTTATGCATAGCAAATTCCACAAACATAATTTCAACAATAATATAAATATATCACGATGAAACAGAAGGGTGTTCATTTACCTGTTTGACAAGTTCAGGCCCGTGATGACTTGAGAGAATTCTAAGATTTCAAAGTCCTGCTTCCTGGTCTATGAGTGTAGAGCTTTCTCTAGCTGTGGAGATGTTGACTCTACCTCGTCTCACATACGACTGATTCAAACTGTCTTAAGATTTGACGCAGTCAGAACTGCTCTACCCACTGAGCCTGCTCTGATTGGTTAAAATGTTTATGACTCTCGCACACAGTGCTGATTAAGTCACTACGCTGTGTGGGTCAGGCTCGCAGTGTGCTGTAATTGCTGCTGTGTAATACCTGACTCTCTACTATTACAAAAACTACACAAGGCTAAATAGTAAATGTGCAGAGTTAAAGCTAGCCAGTTCGTGACAGGCTCCCTCAACTGAAAAAAGGCGATGACTACTGGATTCGACCTTTTTCTACTACAGAGCCTAGTTTTAACACTGCACTATCCTAGGGTCCTATTTACACACTAGTTAAGTTGCTCTACCTGAGCTGCAATGCTGTGCCAGGTAGCTATGGACACTAGTGACAGGGTTTTTATTGGGCGGGGACGAATTCTGGTGCTGTGGCCCTTAGTTGTGTTGGGTGGGCGACAGCTGCTGTGTCCTCCACGAGATGGCGACTGAGGTAGTCGGCTCCGTGGTTCTCTTTGCCGGGGATGTACTCGATTTGGAATGAGTATGCTTGAAGATTGAGTGCCCATCGCATCAGGCGAGATTTCAAGGATTTGGAGGCTGCCAGGAACGATAGTGGTTGGTGGTCCACCTGAACTGTGAAGTGGGTCCCATACAGGTAGAGTTGAAATTTCTGTATGGCCCAGACTAGTCCAAGACATTCTTTCTCCGACGTGGCGTAGTGGGTCTCGGCGGGTCTCAATTTTCTGCTGGCGTAGGCGACAGGGAATAGCGTCTCTGCATCCTTGGGGTCGCGCTGTAGCAGTACTGCTCCGAGGCCTAAGTCGCTTGCGTCGGTGCGAAGAACGAATGGCTGAGTCAAATCGGGTAGGTGGAGTACTGGCGCCGATGTCATTCTGTCCTTGAGTGTTTGGAAGGCTGTCTCACATTCCGCTGTCCAAACTACTTTGTCCGGGGCGATTTTCCGGGTTCCATTTGTCAGTGGTACGGCGATGCTGTTGTAGTTGGGGATGAACTTCTGGTAGAAGCCGCAGAGTCCTAGAAACGACTGCACTTCCTTCTTGGTCTTGGGCCTAGGCGCGTCGAGTAGGCGTTTCACCGTCTTTTCTACCGGTCGCAGGCTTCCTTGACTGATGGTGTGTCCCAGAAATTCTAGCTCTGTGAATCCAATCTGACATTTGGTGGGTCTGGCCGTCAATCCCGTGTCTCTGAGGCGGGGTGAGTAGTTGTTGTAGGAGCGTGACATGTTCCTCCCACGTAGGTGTTGCGATGAGGATGTCGTCCATAAACGAATGTAGGTGCTCGCTGCTCAGGGGTGCCAGGAGTTTTCGCATCATGGCGCTGAAGATGCTGGGTGCGTTGTGGAGTCCGAATGGAAGCACGTTGAATTCGAAGTGTCCTTCCATAGTGCTGAAAGCTAGGTACTTTCGGACTTGTGGTTGTACTGGTATCTGGTAGTATCCTTTGCTGAGGTCGATGCGTGAGAAGTACTTCGCTCGCTGTAGCTTGGCAAATAGGTCTGTCTGGTCCGGGAGTGGCTCTGGCTGGAATTGCGTTACGGCATTCAGGAGTCTGAAGTCGATGCACAGTCGGTGCTCTCCGTTGGGTTTTCGCAACAATACCGTGCCTGCGCTGTAGGGTGAGGTAGACTCTGAGATGATTCCGGCTGCCAGTAAGGTGTCTATCTCTTCCTTGATGGCTCGCTGCTGCGACAGTGGCATCGGGTAGAGCTTCTGGCGGACGGGTGTTGGGTCGGTCACCGTTAAGGTTACTTCAACGAGGTCTGTCCTCCCTGGTCGGTCTGTGAGCACAGTCTGATGTTGTCGAATGACCTGTAGTACTTGCTGTTGCTGTTTAGCGGCTAGGTCTCCGTTGAGTATCACGTCTTTGTAGGTTTCTTTGGAGTGCAGGGGATACTCTACTGCATTGGTCTCCATGCTTTCTCCTTCTTCCGCGATGGCGATGGCTAACAAGTTGTGAGTGCTGGGGGTCGCTGGTCGGTCCGTGTACTTCTTGAGGAGATTAATGTGGTGGTATCGGGTTCTCCCGTTTACCTCTATTTGGTAGACTGTCTTGGATTTCTTGGCAGTCACCCGGTACGGTCCTCTCCAAGCGATTTCCAGCTTGTTGGTTCCACTTGGAAGTAAGAGTAGCACTTGATCGCCGACTTGCAGTTCTCTGTCCTTCGCGTGGCGGTGGTAGTACTTCGCCTGACGGGCTCTTGCCTTCTTCAGTGCTTCACCAGCGTTGCTTTGAGGGTTTCCTGCAGGTCTGCGACGTACTTGGTGGCACCTCTTGGTGTGTCGTCTATCTTGGCCTCCGTCCAACTTCTGCGTAGGGCTTCTAGCGGTCCGGCTAGAGGTCTGCCGAATAGCAATGTTGACGGGGTGTAGCCTGTGGCTGCATGGGGCGTTTCTCTGTATGCGAACAGTGCCGCATTCACGTAGGTGTCCCACGCTTCTGGGTTGTCGTCGGCGACTTTCCTGAGTATGGTGAGAAGGGTTCCATTCAGTCTTTCTACTTGTCCGTTGCTGGCTGGGTGGTATGGTGGTGTGCGAATGTGATGAACTTGTATCAACTCGAACACGTCTTGTATCAGGCGGCCGGTGAACTGAGATCCGTTGTCCGTTCTAATGCTGTCCGGGAATCCGACTCTGGTAAAGATGGCGATGAGTGCATCTGCAATCTTCTTGGTGTCAATCGCTGGCAACGGGACTGCTTCGCACCACATCGTACATGCGTCGACGAGTGTGAGTAGAAATCTGTTCCTCTTCTTGGTCATGGGCAGTGGTCCTACTATGTCTACTGAGACTTGCTGGAATGGCACGCCGACTACTACCGATGGTCCTAAGGTAACTGGTACGGTGTGATGTCGCGGGGAATATCGTTGACATTGGTGGCAAGATTTCACGTAGCGCTTGACATCCTCCGTGATTCCTGGCCAATAGTAGTGTGCGCTGATTCTCTGCACTGTGGCTCCAATTCCCATGTGTCCGCTGAGTGGCATGCTGTGGCCTAGTTCTAGTACTTGGGCTCGAAGGGTGGCTGGTAGTACTAGTTGGGTGTGATCTCCATCTCCTTGTCGATGTAGAACTCCCTCTTCCATGTAGAAGTCTCCCTTGTGCGGGGGTGTGTGCGCCTTGGGTAGCTTCTGGAAGCACTTCGCTATCGAGGTGTCTTCTTTCTGTGCTGTTTTGATCTCTTCGAGTCCTGGATTCGGAGCGAACTCGGGCTGGGGTGGTTGGGTTTTAGCTTGGGCCCTGGTTTGCATTGCAGCTATCTCTACAGTTTTAGGGGGCGTGCCTAAGAACACATACCTACAACCTAGCACTAGATCATACAGGGGTTTCTGTAAAACAGCTGCTTGGATTCGTCCTGTGACGTACCTACTCTCTACTTCGATCCAAGCTATTGGGCAAGTAGTCGTCGGTTTCGTCAAGTCTGCTCCTTGTAAGTCGACTGTCTTGTCTGTCAAGTCCGCGCGCGATACAAGAGATTCGCTAACTATCGCGTCGTATGATAGACCTGTGTCATACAGACAGTTCGCTTCTTTTCCGTTGACCTTGACCGTGTCTGTCACCGATGGGTGATCTCCGATCGTGTGTGGCTTGTTACCGCTACTTTGAGTTAGAACTCTGTGCGCTGGCCGGCTTTCGCGCTCTTCCCTACGTTGTGCGGCCAACTTGAAACATTCTGCGGTGGAGTGATTGGTTCTGTTGCAGAACGAACAATACCGTCTTTGTTCTGCAGGACCTCTTTTCCCGAATTCCGTGTTGGGTCCTTTATTTTGCCCAGGTCTGGGGTTATTCGGCTTATTCGCGGTGCGCTCTTCCCGGTTAGGGCTTCGTTTCTGTGCCTCTTTCCCGTTAGGCTTTAGGTCTCGCCTGAAGCTCTTGGCTTCTCCGTGGGCGGCCACGTACCTATCTGCGACCTTGACCAGATCTTCCAGTCTTTCCGCGCCCTGCTCTACTGAGAATGTTCTCAGCTCGGGGGTCATGGTTTCCCGTAGCTGTTCCCATACTAACAGTTCTGTCAGTCCATCATACGTCTTAGCCGTGGCTGACTGGCTAATCCACTTATCCAGCGTTGTGGACAACCGATCCGCGAACTGCGCATAGCTCTCTCCTTTCACTCTCCGGTTGGTGCGGAACTTTTGCCGGTAGCATTCTCCTGTCAGTTCGAATCCCGTTAGGAGTGCCTCTTTTACTTTGTGATAGTCAGTCACTCTGTCAGTCGGTAGCTTACTGTAGATGTCATAAGCCTTTCCTCTAAGCCCTTGACTAAGCTTAAAAGACCAATGGGTGGGATCTAGTTTATACTCTGTTGCTAGACGCTCAAACCTAGTCAAATAGAGATCTAAACCTTCTTCTCTTTCATTGAATGTTCCCAGTGGAAATGACATTCCTTGTACAGGGTTGGATGCTACCTCTAGCTGATCTGAGTGGGAAGGGGTTGAGGAAGAACTTGAAGCTCCTGATCCCAATCTTCTTAGCTCTAACTCATGCTGTCTTTCTTTTTCCTTTTCTTCCCTCTCTTTTTCTTTTTCTGCCCGCTCATACTCCCATTTCCTACTTTCTGCTTCTCTCTCTGCTGCTAATGCTGCCTTCTTCTGTTCTCTTTCTGCCTCTAGCTCTAATTTCCTCGTTTCTCTCTCTGCCTCTAATTTCTTCTGCTCTGCTTCTAATTTCTTCTGCTCTGCTTCTAATGCTAGTTTCTTCTGCTCTGCTTCTAGTTCTAATTTCTTTTGCTCTGCTTCTAGTTCTGCTTTTCTCTGTTCTGCTTCGAGTTTCTTCTGTTCTCTCTCTGCTGCTCTCTCTGCCTTAGCCTCCTGTTTCTCTACCTCTGCATTTATATACGCAATTAGGTCTGCCCCTGCTAAGTGTAAAGCTTCTCCTAGTTCCTTGAAACGCAATCTCAAGGCCACTGGGTCCGACATTGTCAAAAGTGTCTATGAACAACCTCTGAATCACGTGGAATACCAAAACACTAGCAATATTGCAAGTCAATAACAACAATGCAAAGACAATCAATAATAGAATAAAACAAGAGTCAAATGGCATACAACAGTTATTTAAGCAAAACCTGCAAAAGAACAATGCAACATACAGGCACAAAAATAATTGAAGCAAAAAGTTTTTTAAGTAAAGAATAGTGCACCACAACTGATCAGTCCTTGTTACCACTATTCTAAGTTATTCTACTACTACTACTGTTATCTAATTTTATTGTACTTAGGTCCGGTTATACCCAACTCCTATTATACACAGATCCTAGCTAGGCTCGCCAATTAAAGTGTCACGTGGGGTTTATGGGCTCTGCACAATGGAATTATGGACCCTCACGTTTATTCGGTGGGAACTGCTAGTAAGTCACCCTATGAATTACTTTAATAAATTTATTTGTTTAGCTCGTTCTGTGTTACGGTTGGGGTACAGAGATAGATAGAAAAATGGTAAAAGATACTGTCACACTAGCTTTCACACGGCTATGAATCATATGTAGTCCAGCCACTTGATAACAGTTAAAATCACACATTTATTTCTTCTACTCTATACAAGATTCTCTAAGTACTAATCTAACTTAAAAAGTCTCTTTCAATGCTAATAGTTCGATCGCTGATAGTCTAGGCAGCTGTTTTATCTTCCTCGGGCACTTGCTATAATATTTCATGTAGATTTGGACTACTGTGGTCCGTTTTACAGTTTCTGAAGAGTTGGACTACTGTGGTCCTGCTATGATCAGTTTAAGTGCACTTCTGGGGGTACACTTAACTTTCTTATGGTGCGGTCGAAGTCCTTCTGTGAGGTAGCTTCTGGTACACCTTTGTAGTTGTGTAGTTGGGTTCCCTTGCCACGCTGTGGGGTCTGACAGGGTGTCTTTCAAGGCAGCTCTTTCCGTCTTGTGCGGTAGAGTCTCCTCAACCAACTAGTCGTCTCTGTGGAGTGGGGTGCACAGGATAGCTCGGGATAGCTCGGGATAGCTCGCCTGCTCGTCTGTAATATAAGAGACGAAATTCTGCACAACCCTGAGTGGGGCCGGGTAGCTCAGTTGGTAAGAGCGTCTTGCTAGTAACCGAAAGGTCGCTGGTTCGAATCCCGGATTGGTCAACGTGTGATCATATTATTTTCCCCTTTACCAACAACTGGCCCGCTGGTGTCAGTATAAATCGGTCCAGTAGTCACCTATATGCGAAAGTGTCGTGTGACTATAATCTACAAAACAACAACAACACAACCCTGAATAATCGGTTTGTGCAGAGCGTCTCACTGAAAGCCAAAGTAGCCCTCAGTGATAGCTCCACATCTCTATACATAAGCGACGAACATTCTGCTACTTCCGGGTTCCACTGGAATCTCACTCTAAATTCCTATACATACATAAATATCAATCGTGTCTAACTATACACATACAGAATTAATAATAATATAAACATTCAGTGGTACAGCCACTGGTCTGCAAACATACATATAAGTTAAACAACAGTGGTTCCGTACGGGATACAACATGGCGGCGCAACCGGTCGTGTTTCGCCTCGTGCTCGGCTCTTCCACGTGGTACGGCAAATTCGGATTAACAATTCACATTTATGCATAGCAAATTCCACAAACATAATTTCAACAATAATATAAATATATCACGATGAAACAGAAGGGTGTTCATTTACCTGTTTGACAAGTTCAGGCCCGTGATGACTTGAGAGAATTCTAAGATTTCAAAGTCCTGCTTCCTGGTCTATGAGTGTAGAGCTTTCTCTAGCTGTGGAGATGTTGACTCTACCTCGTCTCACATACGACTGATTCAAACTGTCTTAAGATTTGACGCAGTCAGAACTGCTCTACCCACTGAGCCTGCTCTGATTGGTTAAAATGTTTATGACTCTCGCACACAGTGCTGATTAAGTCACTACGCTGTGTGGGTCAGGCTCGCAGTGTGCTGTAATTGCTGCTGTGTAATACCTGACTCTCTACTATTACAAAAACTACACAAGGCTAAACAGTAAATGTGCAGAGTTAAAGCTAGCCAGTTCGTGACAGTGTGCACGAGACTGCTCCAGGATACCTGTCTGAGTTGTATGAGCCATCTCGTCAGCTTCGCTCTTCTGCCCAGTCACGCTTTCGCTTGCCATCCTCTGAGGAGACAAACAAAAGGAAACCTGGTGCCATACAGAACGTGTTCAGCTTTGCTTCCGAAACTCATAGAATTCCACCCATAGTTCCCACACTTTTTATAGCAGTCCCCAAGTTATGGAATGCGCTACCTGAGACTGTCAAAAGGACAGACTGTGTCGAGTCGTTCATGAGAAAACTGAAGACTTGTTTACATTGTAGTAACTTAGTGAACCAAGCACATCTCTCACTCCTGCTGTCCACCTCCATCCCCCCCCCCCCACTCCGACACTAGACTTTATCTTTCCTGTCGTTATCTTTCTAATTTTTTTTTAAATTTCTCCTTTTTACGCACTGAGCTTTCAACAATGGACGGAGACATGCGCATTATAAATGGACATCACCTAATAATAAAACAAAAACTTAATCTTTGTCTCACTCTTATACTAAATCTCTCTCTCTCTCTCTCTCTCTCTCTCTCTCACACACACACACACACACACACAATTTTGGTCCTGATTTGACTCGGAAGAGTCCGCTGGACCTAAAGCAACAACCATGTAATCACACACACACACACACACACACACACACACACGCACACACATCTACCAAGCTGATAAGTAAACACACAATAAAAACTACTTACCCCATCACAACCAAAAGGCAGAGAACAGCGGCTTTTTCTAAAAGAGCTCACAACTTCGGTGATGATGAGGCAAAGCACGTGCAACGGTTTGTTGGGCCACGCCTTGAGCAGCTCGTTCAACCTTCTTTACACGCTATTCCAGATTTAGAGCAAGGTTACACAGTCACTTTTACGGAACAGGGATCAGACCTTTCACTATGGAAAAAGATGTAAAACAAGGACCCCAGCACTGCACGCTAACTCCGCTAGCTGTAGCAATTAGGGGGACACGGCCTTGGAACGTGTTTTGGGGAAAAACAGACGTAAGCCCCTTGTCTGAAGGTTGAGGGAAGACGGAAACAAAAGATGCTGGATGCCTTGCCACAGTTGGCGACTGTGGCGGTAGACACTTGGGGATGTGAAATGTTGTCACGAAAGTGAATAAGCTGATTTCACGGAATGCAACTGTAGTATACAGATACAGATACACTCTTTATTGTCCCCACAAATACATGTACCTGCAAGGAAATTCTTATTGCAGTGTCCATCTGCATATAAAATCTCAAACAATAAAAACCACACACTAAACTGAAATTAAATAATTATGATGATGATGATATCTACAGTGATTAAGATCATAACGTTATCACACACCCACACACCAACACACAAGCACACGCGCACTATCACACACACACACTTTCACATATTTATAGATATCTATACATACATATACACATACATACACACCTATACACACACCTACACACACACACACACACATGTACATAGCCTGATTTCTTTCTAAAGAATTTATGCTAAATGCTTTTGAGAAATTTGGTTTTGGTCCAGACTTCATGTGTTGGGTGAGGGTATTAATGTGTAACACACAAAGTTGCATCCAGTATTGTGGATGGTTATCAGAATACCTCCAGACTGATTCCGGGATTCGACAAGGTTGCCCTTTTTCACCCCTGGCCTTCATAATTGCAATTGAAATTTTAGCCATTAAAATTAGAGCGGATAGAAATATTAAAGGAATAAAAAATTGGAGAGCTAATGATTTATACTTTGAGGAAATTGCTAAAATTATTCTGTACGCTGATGATATTACTTTATTCCTGACAGATCAGCAAGATATGAAATATGCTTTAGATAACATCCAGCAGTTTTCTTTATTTTCTGGATTGCATATAAATAAGAATAAATCTGAAGCTATGTGGTTAGGATGTAGAAAACATTATACTGATACATATTTTGATTTTATCTGGAAAAATAAAATAAAAATTCTTGGTGTATATTTTTGTAATAATAAATGTGCATCAGTTGTTCTAGAAAATTGGACAGAACGAATTGCCAATGTTAAAAGATGGATTTCCTCTTGGGAAAAGAGGAATTTGAGCATTCTTGGAAAAATTTGTATAATTAAAACATTTCTTTTGTCACAGTTTATTTATGTAATGCAAGCGCTTTTAGCTCCCGATAATGTTCTGATAGAGCTGAACACACTCCTGTTTCGGTTTGTTTGGCGGAAAAAGGACTGTAACCGTAAAGCTTTTGAAAAAGTTAAGAGAAGTGTTTTATGTGATACCATTGAACACGGTGGTTTGAATATGATCGATGCCAGACAAATGCAGTTGTCGTTCCTTTTGCAGTGGGTGATGCGTTTGTGCAGATCTCAGCCACATGACAGATGGTCTTTGACACCAAACCTGCTATTTTCTCATTTTGGACCTAACTATACATGCTTTTATTCAAATGTCAAGAGTAATAAATTTAGAGGCTTAGAAAAAGTAAAATCTCTTTTTTGGCGGTGTGTGTTAAAGACGTGGTTAGATAACAATAGGCACGCTGCTGATAGTGTCTCAACAATACTATGGAACAATAATAACATCCAATATGCAGGAAATGTTCTGTATTTTGAAGAATGGATTAATAGTGGTTTTGTATCTGTGATTGATGTTGTTGATGCCAATAGTTTTCTCCCTTTTGAGCACATATGTTTGAGACTTGGAAACTCTCCCAGTAGGATCATTGAATATACAGCGGTTCGGGCTGCTGTAACCAGTTTTTTAAAAAGGTTTCCCAATTATAATGATTATGCAGGCACTCGCTTTTTCCCCGCCTTTGGCGGTAAAATATTGACCAAAGCGAAAGACTTTAGGAAAGAGCTTGTTGCAGAAAAAAGAACTTGTCCTTGTGCAGTTGCCTTTTGGAAAGGAAAATTTGACATTAATATTAATAACTACTGGTCAGTTTCTGTTAATGCTACAAAAGAGGTTAGACTCCGGGTCCTTCATTATAAAATTTTACAAAATATTTACCCTACTAATATTATGTTGTCTAAAATGAAAGTCAGGGACAATAACAAGTGCTCTTATTGTAATGATACTGTAGATTTTATTGAACATTTTTTCTTTTATTGTCCAGTCATAAGGCAATTCTGGCTAGAAATTGAAAATTACATTGTATTTCATTATAAGGTTAATATAAAACTTAGTGTTTCAGATGCACTGTTTGGGATTTTGAATGGGGATAATATAAACAAAAATGTACTTGAAAAAATTAATCATATAATTCTAATAGCAAAAATGTGTATTAGTATATTCAAAAAGACTCAGTCTTTTTTCTTACCTAAGGTTATTTTTGAAAAACATATGTTGGCAAGAATTTTGTAACATGGTTTAATCATTTTAAAAAAATGATGATGATGATGATGAAGATGACGTGGAGGAGGAGCAGGAGAAGGACGACGACAACAACATTGATTGTTTACTACGACTAGTATTACTGATGACCATGATGCTGGTGGTATGATAATGATAAAGACGACAATTATGTTAACCATAGAATAATGTTGAAATAGGAACAGACACTGACTAATGTATAGCAAACCACAATCATACAAACGGCCAAATAGAATACAGAAAAATAACAATTGAGCTATTGCTTTTGTACATCAATATAACACATTGATACACCTGTTAGAAACGAGAGCTATAATTACGGTCGTTGTCTGTATAGTACGCAAAATAGCCCAACATTATACAAACATATATTGCGTAATACCCAAATAAAATGGCTGTATGGAAATGTGATCACACGGGAATGAATAAAGTTGTATTGCAGTGTATTATATTGTATTGCAGTGTATTGTATTGTATTGCAGTGTATTGTATTGCATTGTATTGCAGTGTATTGCATTGTATTGTATTGCCGTGTATTGTATTGTATTGCATTGTATTGTAGTGTATTATATTGCAGTGTATTGTATTGCATTGCAGTGTATTGTATTGCATTGTATTGCAGTGTATTGTATTGCATTGTATTGTATTGCAGTGTATTGTATTGAATTGCAGTGTATTGTATTGCATTGTATTGTATTGCAGTGTATTGTATTGTATTGCAGTGTATTGTATTGTATTGCAGTGTTTTGCAGTGTATTGTATTGTATTGCAGTGTATTGTATTGCATTGTATTGTATTGCAGTGTATTGCATTGTATTGCCGTGTATTGTATTGTATTGCATTGTATTGTAGTGTATTATATTGCAGTGTATTGTATTGCATTGCAGTGTATTGCATCGCAGTGTATTGTATTGCATTGCAGTGTATTGTATTGCATTGTATTTTATTGCATTGTATTATATTGCATTGTATTGTATTGCAGTGTATTGTAGTGTATTGTATTGCAGTGTATTGTAGTGTATTATATTGCAGTGTATTGTATTGCATTGTATTGCAGTGTATTGTATTGCAGTGTATTGTATTGTATTGCAGTGTATTGTATTGAATTGCAGTGTATTGTATTGCATTGTATTGTATTGCAGTGTATTGTATTGTATTGCAGTGTATTGTATTGTATTGCAGTGTTTTGCAGTGTATTGTATTGTATTGCAGTGTATTGTATTGTATTGCATTGTGTTGCAGTGTATTGTATTGCATTGCAGTGTACTGTATTGCATTGTATTGCATTGTATTGCATTGCAGTGTATTGTATTGCTTTGCAATGCATTGTAATGCATTGTATTGCAGTGCATTGTATTGCATTGTATTGTATTATATTGCATTGTATTGTATTGCAGTGTATTGTATTGCAGTGTATTGTATTGCATTGTATTGTATTGCATTGTATTATATTGCAGTGTATTGTATTGCATTGTATTGTTAAAAAAAATACTTAAAATATTTATTTAAAAAAAATCAAGGTCACTGGAGATGCACACAGTTAGCATAGGTCAGTTTATATAAGTATATTGGAGTGACCTTGTTCCTAAACTATGACATATTTATAAAGTCAAAGCTTTTTATTTAGAGATGATAGATTGATCTTTCATATACTTTATGTTTTTGCGTTGATCTTGAAGGTCGAGGTCATTTTAAGCCTTGCAAAAATAGGTGATCGTACAGTGCTAGTGAAATGACTGTTCATTTAATGGGTTATTTGATCAGATATGCATGAGAGATTACGTGAGGGTCAAGGTCATCCCAATTTTTTTTTTTTTTTTTTTTTTGGTGGGAGGGGGGGGCAAAGTACAAATTTTGCCTCTCTAGCTTGTTAATTTGTAACAGGGAGCTTCTATCCCTTTGGTTTTCTCTGTTTCCTTGGCATATGTTAATTTTATACTTTTCATTTATTTAGCAATTTGTTGTTTCTGTGGCATATTATACCACATTTTATTTTAATTTTTTGAATATTATATTTTTTTCTGTCCTGTGGTGTCGGATGACAATTGGAAAAAAAAACAAAAAAAAAAAACTTGCTTTTTTAAGCACAAAATGGGAGTGATTTTTTACTACCTGGAAGTGCTCTTGTAGTGCATAGGACTGTTTAAAGTACTTGGAAGGGCTCTATCCGGGATGGGCTGTTTTCTAGACAAATTTGAAGTAAAAGAGTTAGGACATGGATTAGCATTAGGAGATGAAATAAGTAAACTTTTTGACGAAAAGAGCCATTTTTTAAATTTAATTCTTTCATTTTTAGATGAATTTTGCGCTGTTAAAAAAATTCTTTCTGATAACTACATTTTCATCCCACACCCTAGTTTGCTTTGAATACAGACGTGTTTGTGTGTTTGTGAAATTGTATGGAGGTAGATTGTTATTGTTTTTTTATTTAATATATTTTATCATATGTATATTGTCTGTGTATTAAAAAATCTAGAATAAAAAAAAAAAAAAAAAAAAAAAAAAGCCTGATTTCTTGCCCACTGTCTTTGTTGATGAAAGACTTGGTTTAGATGAACAGTTTGCTGACCTACTGAGCAAGTCACAGCCTATGAGCCAATCCCCAGCCTCCTTGTCGTGGGGCACTGTTGGCCAGGCGGATAGCCATGGGGAGGAAGGAGTCACTGAATCTAGAGGTTCGGGCCCACAGGGAGATTAAGCGCCCTGTGTTGCGCCTAGACACACACCCAGCGACAGTTTCATGCAGCGGGTGAGACACATCTGCTTGAATCTTGCTGATCTTCCTCAGCGCCACCCTGCTGTAGGTCTCCGCCAGGGGTCTAACCTCCTTCCCTATCACTTTAGCTGCTGCTGAAGTGACTCTGTCCATCCTCTCTCTATCTGCCAGCTTGGTGGAGTTGTAGTAGCATAGTTGATTGAACAACAGTATGCTCTCCACCACTGACTGATAGAATAGTTGCAGGATTGTGCTATTGACCCTGAACTGTCTGAGCTTGCGGAGGAAAAAGAGTGTTTGGTTTGCCTTCTTGCAGCAGGCGTCCACGTTTGCAGACCAGTTCAGCTTGTTGTCAATCACCGTACCAAGGTACTTGTATGTGTCAACTATCCGGACTGCTTCGCCCTTGATGGTGAGTGGCTTGATGGTACTGGACTTATATATATATAATTTAGGTCCAGCGGACTCTTCCGAGCCAAATCAGGACCAATATAGCACAATTTGGGGTCTCCCTATCATTCTGTTGGACAAATTACAAGAGATCAAAAACACGATCACCAGATTAGTCACACGCACAAATCACACCGACCACATTATTATACCCATACATGAGTCTGCACTGGCTCCCTGTAAGAAAAAAACAATGATCTCTAGAACACGAGTCCTCAGTGCGCTCTTCCGATTAAGCTTTTCCTAAAACTCTTAATTCTCAAGGATTTTAACCCGCAGCAACCTCTGGAATATATATTATATATATAGTGTAGTCTATATACAAGACC
The DNA here is from genome assembly GCA_036898135.1 of Oncomelania hupensis. Lineage (NCBI taxonomy): Eukaryota > Metazoa > Mollusca > Gastropoda > Littorinimorpha > Pomatiopsidae > Oncomelania > Oncomelania hupensis. The sequence continues at coordinate 25,472,320 of CM072512.1, read as the reverse complement.
CAACGCGTGAAAAGTGTTTATAGAAACAGTTACTTCACGGAACATTCCTCACTGGAGAGGGCTGGGTGGGAGAGTGGGAAAGCTTAACAACGATGCTGATTATTGCAGTTGCAACTGTCGCATATACTATTACCGCTGGTAAATGCAGTCACGAAAATTTTGTAGCGTGAAAGAGAATGAGGAGGCGGATGCACAGATGCAGCTGTAATGTAAAATGTTGTCGCACTTAAATCTGGTCTCGCGGCGACAGCAATACACGGATGGAAAGAAGGATGATGCTTGCTTTCGCAAATGCAACAGTGGTATAACAATGACTAGGCTTTGAAATGTGGTCGCACGACTTCAAATTCGGAGGTTACTCGTATTTAACAGAACGTTTGTCGGCTGGAGAGCGGATGAAAAAGAAGAAACCCAAGGGTGCTGCTTGTCGCAGTTAAAACTGTAATGTAGAACTACATTTTGCTGTGAAATATGTTTGTAGGCTATCGACAGTTAATTCACTGAACATTCGATCGCAGCGCCAAAAGTTGACATTAAATATTGGTAGCACAAGCCAGTACCACCCAAAGAAACGCCGTAGATGTATTCTAACAAGATCGGTTGCATCAACTTTTGTCCACGTAAAACATAATCTGCGAAATGTTATCGCATTTTCTATCAGTTCTCGTTTATCGTAACGACAATATTGGGCTTCAGAATTGTGCCAGCCATCACAACAGAATTTCAAATCAAATATCGTCTCTATGACGAAATTCGACGAGTGAATACACTTTCTACTACACAACAACGCAAAACATCCACACACACAGAGTATATACACTTTCTACTACACAACAATGCAAAACATCCACCCACACAGAGTATAAGTGACTACTGAGGAGGTAGGCCTATGACAATCTCAAGAGTATAGGTGGAAATACAATTTCTAATACTCAGTACGATGTCCACCCAGTGGAGTGGTCCTCTATATAGTCCACCCTTACCTCATCAACCTCTCTGATACCCTGAGCAGCATCAGCATCAGAATCAACAGCAAGAAGTGAATGTCGGAAGCGAGAAGCCGAAAGAAGGAGGAAAGAGCGAAGAGGGACCTGTCTCTTTCGCTTGTCGCGTGCAAAGCTTTACTCTCTCAAACATAGTGCACGATGCTTTTTTACTAGGTTTTAGCGCAACACGAAAATCGAAAGTGATGCGACGTTATTGCTAATTGCTATTGACAGTCTTAGTTCTATACATCATGACACAAGAAATTGTTGGTAAAAGAGTCAAATACTTCTCTTTCAGATAGCATAGTGCACGAAGACTAATTAGGTTTTAGTTCACTTCAAAGATGAAGGCTTATTGTTGTTATAGTGTTACCAGGGATAAGCAGTAATAGGCTAAGCAGTCATAGAACCCAACTGTACATCCAATTTACACACTGAATCTACAGTTAATCCTAATCACAACGCACTGAAAAATAATCACCGGATTTCAACGGTTAAACTTGGTAGCCAAAGATCAGCTTTCATAGTTTCATGACTGAATCGAACCCGCTGTGAACTCTAAAATCATGCGCTCCTGAGCTTTTCTGGCTGATATCTTATTAGAAGCAGATAGTTTAATACTGCTGGGGAAAAGGAAGGGAAACCAATGATCTCTAGAACACGAGTCCTCAGTGCGCTCTTCCAATTAAGCTTTTCCTAAAACTCTTAATTCTCAAGGATTTTAACCCGCAGCAACCTCTGGAATAGAAGCTCGGAGTTCTATCGACTGGCTTATTGTGTGGCTTTTTCAATATCAGTTTTATTTAGAGCACAACGCAGATGGAAGCCTGTTTTAGCTATGATTATGGTGTAACATGACACCTAAAATATGTATATTGCAGGAGAAGGAGCCCATAGTAACGTGGTTTAATTGCAAAAGAAGATTGCCCGTCTTACAAGCACAGGCAAGCGGCATCAGCAGTAACAATAGCACTACCTTTATAAGAAGAAGAAGAGGCAGTAGAAGAGGATGAGTTATTTATTTAATCGTTCTTATATAGCGCTTTTCCAGCTCAAGAGCTGCTCAAGGCGCTGGCCGATACAGGATCTAACTCAAACCGCCCGAGACGCCCACCCGCAGCCTTTGGGCGCATGGTCTGACGTCCGGACAACTGAGCACAATCCTGGGCAGCCAGGGATGGGGGAGAAGGACCTAGGAGTTACACGCAAGCAGCAACAGTAATTACATTACATTACATGATTATTGCTTTACGTCCAGCGGACTCTTCCGAGCCAAATCAGGACCGGACAACCCCTGATCCGCATAAAAGATCTGCTGAAACAACCCTAGTGGTAAAACTGAAAGCTCTCCACCAGCCAGTCACTTTACAATATAGACATCCCACGCAGGGGACGCTGAGGCTATACTCTAATTTATCGAAGCTCCGTTTACAAAAACGAAATAGAATACAAACATCATTATAAATTATCAACAAAACACATACATATAAAATGCTTACATTGCTAAATAATAACATCCCTAGTGACCACCTGGCAGAAAGCGTCCAATATTCCCAAGCTGATCCAACAGACCTCATACACAAATAATGAGTCTTGTCCCGGAAGAGTTTTCAAGAAAAAAGGTAGGAGACTGGTCTAGCGAAGAAGACGATAGTACAGCAGATTGATAGAACAGAGCAGGAATGAGAAAGAGCAAATGAGAAAGACAGCGACAGTGGGAATTTAAAGCCCTAAATTTCCAGAAAGTGGGGATACTATTTATACTGAAACCCCTGGCACCCGTATTATTAATATTTAGTCAAGTCTGGACAGGTGATGTCCTCAAAGAAGTTGATAATAATAATAATAATAATAATAATAGTAATAATAATAATAATAATAATAATAATAATAATAATAATAATAATAATAATAATAATAATAATAATAATAATAATAATAATAATAATAATAAGAATAGTTCTCACGCATTTATACTTAACGTTAACATCGAAACACCTACGAAAAAAGTGAAACAAAAACGATACACCAATAAATTATGCCTTGACATAATACAAACATGAAAAAGAATATTTACGAGTAAACTATAAAAGACGAAGGAGGGAGGGGCAGGAGGAGAGCAGCAAAGGAGTGAGGGGGCTAGAGGTGTGCGGTGTGATGGTGGTGGTCTAAATAAAAAAATAAAAAAAGAAGGAATGATGATGGTAATGGGAGGCGAGATCAGACATTTTTAAGGAAGAGATGAGTTTTCAAGTTGGACTTGAAAGTGGCTATTCGGACAGCTGCGAAGAGAGAGAGAGAGAGAGAGAGAGAGAGAGAGAGAGAGAGAGAGAGAGAGAGAGAGAGAGAGAGAGAGAAAGAGAGAGAGAGAGTTCCAAGTTGAAGGACCAAGCACTGAGAAGGATTGACAGCCTGCAGATGAGATTGTAGCGGGGTATTTGTAGCATGAGGGTGTCAGAGGAAGACCAAAGATTTCTAGATGGCTTGTATAAGTTAATGTTCTGGGTGCGATAGGAAGTGACTAATCCATGGACGCACTTGTAACAGAAAGCACAGATTTTATAGGTAATCCTCTGAGATACAGGAAGCCAGTGGAGAGAATGTAGGAGGGGTGTGATATGATTTGATTTTTTTCAATTTGACAACCAGACGAGCAGATGCGTTCTGAACACGTTGGAGCAGATGAACAGAAGAGGAAGGAAGTCCAGTCAGAAGAGAGTTACAGTAGTCTAAGCGTGACAGGACAAGAGAGTAAATGAGTTTGGCTGTAGCATTAGTGGTCATACATGTACGTTTGCGGACAAAGATTATTCTACGGAGCTAAAACTTGCATGTTTAACAGGTTTTGCGGCTGAATTCTGAAATGGTGAGGGTTTTGTCAAGGATGACGCCAAAGTTCTTGACAGAATATGAAATAGGAATAATGGTTTGGCCAAGAGTGACAATGTTTACAGAGGATAAAAATAGGTTGTGTTTGGTACCTGTGCGCATAGCTTCAGTTTTGTTAACACTGAGCTGGGGCTTGTTGGAAATCATCCAGTAAGAAATGTTTTTAAAGCAGTCAGAAGTTTTGGTCAGAATAGATGGAAGGTTTTGAGGAGTGTCACTGTTTTTGAACTGTGTAGCGTCTGCGTAGAAATGGTGGAAAGTGTAAATATTATTATTATCTAGAATTATTAGTGCTTTTAAAAGCTGCAAACTAGGGTAAGAAAAAAGGGTCGTTCTCATACAGGTACACTAACTCGAAGGCTTGGTCCAAAACATATTGTAGGCGCGCAGTGAAAACACCACGTACTTATAACATTCAAATTTGAACAGAATTGGCGCATCATTCAATTAAATCCATATTTCATTTATTGTCTATACACACAGTCAAGTCATATGAAACATTTGAATTCAAATTTCCATTGGCGCGTTTACTTTAAAAAAAATAAATATATATTTTCTCACAACGAGACTGAAAAAAAGAAAGAAATGCCACGTTATCCTACCTTCATATGCGCGATGAGCTAAATCTTTCTATGCACACAGGAAGAGAGTGAAAAAGATGGAAGGGCGGAGAAAGAAAAACAAAAGTGTTGGCGAGCAAAATTCAGGATGGAAGCCCTACAAATAACTCGCGCTAACGTAGGCAAAGAACTACAAATAATAATGCACATGCTAAACATATTGCTCAACGCTGAAGATCGCTCGCCATTCATTTTCAGATCACAGGCTTCCAGAAATGAATTGCGGGCAAGTGACACAGAAAACAATGGTTTGGCAGCCAAGGTTAATTTGAATTTCCAATCTATCTCTCTCTCACACTCTCTCTCCCTTCCCCCTCTGCCCCTTTCTCTCTCTCTTTCTCTCGTTAGTTCTTAATTATGTTGATTTGTTGAGAAAGGGGGGGGGGATAGGAAGAAAATGATTTTTTAATTAGTGTAAATCTTAATCCCTAACAAAACAAAGTTATAACGTCTGTCTGTCTCTCTCTCTTTCTTTCTCTCTCTCTCTCTCTCTCTCTCTCTCTCTCTCTCTCTCTCTCTCTCTCAGGCACACAAACACACACACATACATTACTCTCACTCTCTCTCTCTCGACATAATTTAAACATAATAGTTCAAACATTAATACAATTAACTTATGAAGTATTTACATAATACCCGATCAAATCAAATTCCATCTTTAAAACTTTGAGCTGGAGACCGTTTTCTGATACCATTTAAAACGACGTTGAGCAAATGGGATTAATCAAGTGGGATTAGATATTGACATCCGAGGTTAGATTTTTTCAACAACAAAAAAAAAGAAAAAAAAGTGCGCGCTGTATTTTCTTAATGGAATCACTGCGAGGTTGGTTGCTGGTCTGGATAATTAAAAGCATTATTCTTCCCTTTTATGTCCTTTTATTTTCAAAAATGAGACGCGCAGTTGAGTAGGTAAGCTGAAAAACGGAAATTTTATACTAAAAGGCATGTCAGCTCTAAGATCAAAGACCATATATATATAGTTTA
>CM072512.1:25449338-25461838 GCA_036898135.1 Oncomelania hupensis | reverse complement strand
CTCGCTCACCATCACATTCATTCCCTCCTTCTACCCCCCTCTACTTATACAGATGGTCTTGATAATTTTATTACCCTCTCTCTAAACGTTCTCAGACACCTCCACTGTCCTAATAGCCTCAGCAATCTCCTCCCCTCCCCCTTAACCTCCCCCCCCCTAAATATATGTAGCGGAAAGGGAGGCGACTGGTCGAGGCTTGGGAGAGAAATTGTCTACCTTGATTTTCTTGGTTAGACTAGCCTTGGGTGGCTCCTGCTTTGCAGAGAATCCTTTGGGTATGCCATTGGGTTACGCAGGACAAGGCGACACGACATTTGTTCTCCCCGGCTGACCATTCACCTGTTGCTTTTGGTGGTGAGCGGGATATATTGTCGGCAGGCATTTTATGCAGGTCGGTGGCAGCGACTTTGCAGTAGAGTGCGTGGCACTAGTAGCCGGCAACCCGGTAATACTACCAACCACGCTTCACCGCCTTACAGGGCACATATTTTTATGTCCCTCTTTTGAGGGATAAAATGAAAATAACAGTTCGGGTGGAGCAATGTTCTCAGGGTCGTGGCCGAGAGACGGGAGTCAAATACTCCGCTCGGCTCAATATACTGCATTTTGTATACCCCTATCCCACTCCCTCAAACTCGTATCCATTAAGCACTGCAGCCCTTCTCACCCACTTCCTACTCCTTCGCCCACCTTATTTTTCTAATACAAAAGATGCATTTCCTTTAAGTTTACTGCGCTATAAATTTCTGTCCCCGTCAATTTGGTCGGGATCAGGAAGATTTATACGCAGGATACAGAATATAAATACAACAATGTCGTGTGGTTGTCCTCTAGTGTCTAAACAGCAACAACTACAAAACCACCAACAGCAACAAAATTCACAACCACAACAACAAGGCATGGTAACCTAGAACTCACTACTTACATCTTTGTACACTAAAACGATGTGCACTGGACCTACATTTTGTATACTGATCAATAACTAAGTCACTTATCTAACTAGCCTCTTACAATTGTGGTGATACGGTCTTGGTTTGGCTCAATAGAGTCTGGAACAGCCGATGCCATTTAAGGACATTATAACCTTGTTACTGGCAAACGATGTGGTTGGCGTATGGCCGCACTGATAACAAAGCTACTGATGGGAAAGGTCAGGGCAGCTCGTGTGTACAGATACAGTCAAATATTACCCACCACTATTGACGCTTCGGTACCTAGCAATCAAAGAACAAAAACGCCGGACGAATAGATCGACCATGCTCGGAAATTCGAGGGGAAACAACTTTGGCCGGCTTGCCCGCATGTTGCACCAGAGTTGTCTAACGCTGAAACGGACATTCTTTGCAAACGAACACAGTTTCTCGCCTACGATTTCTGCTCTTTCCTCCATCAAACCTTCCGGTTCAACCGAAAGGTTGATTTCTGTTTCAATCTTAGCTATCTCCGCTAGTTTGAACTCGCAATGCCAGGCAAACCCCCCCCCCCCCCACCCCCTTCCCCGAAGAAAAGCTTGCAGCTCCGGGAAGCTTTCATACTGTACTGAGACGAGGTGTCCGCCAGGATAACTCTAGGTAACTAAAAACAATTAAAAAGCAAAGTTAGCTCCCATTCCCGAATAAGGCCTATTCCCACGTGGTGGTCTTCAAAGATTAACCTCTATCTTTGCACTTGCATAATAGTATGGCCAAACCAGCAATATATGCGTTGTATTCTTCTATTAGATACCAGACAAATCAGAAAAGCCTAGTAAGCTAATACATAAGTAGACACTGTAGCGCCAGCTTTTCCGTGATAAATATTACAGATAAGGTCGGTCCACGCTGTACAGTATGCAAAACATTGTACTCACACAGCGTAGCTGAGACTCGCCGAATATCTTTCACAAGTAACGTGTGCCTCGGCTGGTCTCAGCTTCGCAGTGTGCATTATACTATCACACATAAGAGAGCCAGGAACCCCCCCCCCCCCCCCCCCCCCCCACACACACACACACCCAAAAAAAAAAAAAAAAAGAGGCAGAACACGAGATCAGTCATGGTCATCGTGGTTCTGAGTCAGCACTATCTGTATCGTGAGGAGCCGATTCGGCAAAACATAGGCCTATATGCTGCTATTCGATACAAAAACACAACAGAACCCTAAACCAGAAGATGATAATGCATGTAACTGCATCAGCATTAACGAATAGCCAAGAACCTCAATCTGAAAATGTCGTCGAAGAAACCAGTAAATAGTTTGGCATTAACTAGACTAATGATTCAGCCTTATATGTGCTACAGACCTGGCCAATTCAGCAATATATACAAGTTTAGTAACTAGTGAGGTTATTCAAACCGTCATTTTGGATTGCCGTATGCAGTGCAATCGACTATAGGAATCGAGAGACAACAGAAATCTAAACAGCGGCAGATGGTAGATAACTCTGCACCTTGCACAGACAGTGAGACCCTCGAGAGCAAGAGTCTGGGAGTCTGAAAAGTACATGATAGCGTCACTGGGCAACGGCCTGAATTTGTTCTTCCACAAATGATATCTATGTAGGCAGACACAGAGAAATACTTCACATATTCATGCAGACAACGTAAAAAGAGTATTGGTTAGGGTTTGGACTAGAGCTGTGGTAAGGATTTCGAGCATAAGAAGTTTGGAGTAGTGGTAGCACAACCTATAACCCTAACTGTAACAAAATTAATTCTTACCATAATTATACCACTGACTCTTTTACGCGTGCAAATAAAAAAAAAAGTTTTTATATAGGGAGCTAAACTGCAACGACGAAGTCCGACAGACCATCACACAAGCCATTGGACAACACGATGACCTGCTCACAGTGGTGAAAAAACGGAAACCCCGATGGTATGGCCACGTCACCTGATCATCAGATCTTGCAAAGACCATCCTGCAAGGAACAGTGCAAGGAGCTAGAAGAAGAGAGAGACCGAAAAAGAGGTGGGAGGACAACATTCGAGAATGGACTTGTTTGACACTGAGCGAAACCATCAAGGTTGCTGAGGACATGGAAAGATGGAGTACGTTGGTTAAACGATCATCTGTGGTGCCCCTACGACCTCCGAGTTACGGGATAGGATAGAATATCGCTAATTGGTGGGTGTAGAGGCTAAATTTCAATATTCATTCCGTTTAGCCATATTGCCATCGCAGAATACGAACCCTGATTAACGTAACGCTTTCCGAGTAAGTAGATCACCAAAGAATTATACATCAAAGACCTGGCGCGAACAAATGTCCAATCCAAATTCTTGTAATGTGGAACTATGAAATTCTAGATGATTCCCACATTATGCGTAGTAAAATTAAGATTGGAAATTAAAATTCATTGTAAACAACTATAGTTCACAGAAGGGCACTTGACACATAAAACGCGGCATAGATATTCTACTAAAAAGATACATCGGTCAATTAATAGCAATATTGGTCTAGTCATTTTAAGTGCATTGTTATTCTTGAATACACACACCATATTAAAATACAATAAAATCCGAGCAAAAGAATGTAATATAGATACCGCAACTAGTTGATGACGTTGGTTCCTTCCGCAGCGCGACCCTCCACGATTGTAAACATGCTCATTGCACATGCAGAGTAAGGTAAGGGAGGGAAAGGAGGATGAAGGGGAGAGAAGGGGGTGGGTGGGCAGTGATCCGAAGCTAAAGCGGACAAGCCAGCAGATGTTAATAAAAAAAAAAAAGACAAACATTAATAAGAAATGAGTTCCATTGACTATTCGGTTGAATGAAACATATCGTTATTTCCGCTTCAACATAGGTGTACCACAAAATCGTGTGAAAAACAGCATTGGTACAGACCATAAATATTGAACCAGATTTTTTTTAAATTTTAAAAAGAACAAAACATAGGATTAGGAAAAAAAAAAAAAAAAGACATTACCGTGATGACGTCACCCAAACTGCATATTTTGTCTTTGTCGTCTAGTAGGGTTCACTATATTCTAACTAAATACAAGTTTCACAGAAATCCGTCCATTATTTTCAATGAAAGCGAGAAAATGTCGCCTCCGGACGCCGGACGGACGGAAGCAGGACGCTGGACAGACGGACGGACGCCGGACGCCCAAAGCCAAACACAGGAACTAATACGAACAATTCATTTGAACTATATTGTTATTCAACTTTAGAGGGAAAAATAGAGGAACAGATAACTGCTCTGACCTTTACAACCACACACCACACGGAGACCCATCAGTTCTAGCATGTCCAGAGAACAGAGAAGAAGAAGTCCTTCCAATTCTCCGAGAAGAAGTTGAGGCAGCAGGGCAATCGCTGAAGAAGGGGGAGTCAGCGGGAGTGGACAACATACCCGCGGAACTCAAGCAGGAGGAGAAGCGATGATTGACGCACTCACCATTATCTGTAAAAGATCTGGCAGAGTGGGGAGTGGCCTACACCATGGACCCAGTCGCTTGTCATCACTCTTCCCAAAAATGGTAACCTTCAGGAATGTGAAAATTACCGCACCATCAGCCTCATCAGCCATCCCAGCAAGGTCCTCCTGAGAATAATACTCAACAGGTTGAAACCCCAAGCTGAACAAATCATAGCTGAAGAGCAAGCAGGATTCAGGGCAGGGCGAAGTACCACTGAACAGATTTTCAACCTCAGAATAATCTGCGAGAAATACCTACAGCACCAACAACATCTATATCATGTGTTCGTAGACTTCAAAAAGGCTTTTGACCGAATCCAGCATGCAGCTCTGTGGGCAACCATGAGAGTGTACAACATCAGCCCTAAAATTATTGAAGTTATCAAAAGCCTGTATGACAAGGCTACCAGTGCAGTCCTCCACAACAGCGACATCGGAAACTGGTTCAGAACAACAATCGGTGTGCGTCAGGGATGCCTGCTCTCTCCAACACTCTTCAACATCTTCCTAGAGCGCATCATGTAAGATGCCCTTGCAGATCACGAAGGCACAGTCAACATAGGGGAAAGAGCAATTTACAACCTTCGTTTTGCGGATGACATTGATGGATTGGCTGGAGAAGAACAAGAACTTGAACAGCTGGTACAGAGGCTTGACACCACCTCCAGACCCTATGGAATGGAAATACGTGCAGAGAGGTCCAAACTGATGACCAACAACACCAATGGCATCAACACGGACATCAAAGTCCAAGGCTAATCCCTCAAAACAGTGCATAGCTTCAAATATTTAAGAGCCATTGTATCAGACAATGGGTCCCCACAGGAAATCCTCTCTAGGATCGCACAAACAACTGCTGCCCTGGCGAGGTTGAAGCCAATTTGGAAAGACAGGACCATCAGTCTACATTCCAAGGTAAGGCTGCTGCGCTCCCTTGTCATCTCCATCTTCCTATATGCTTGCGAAACATGGACCCTCACAGCCGATCTCAAACGAAGAATACAAAAGAATGGAGATGAGATGCTACAGAAGACTTCTGGGCATTTCCTATACCCAGCACATCACCAACGACGAAGTCTGACAGACCATCACACAAGCCATTGGACAACACGATGACCTGCTCACAGTCGTGAAGAAACGGAAACTCCGATGGTATGGCCACTTCACCAGATCATCAGGTCTTGCAAAGACCATCCTGCAAGGCACAGTGCAAGAAGGTAGAAGAAGAGGGAGACCGAAAATGAGGTGAGAGGACAACATTCGGGAATGGACTGGTTTGACACTGAGCGAAACCATCAGGGTTGCTGAGGACAGGGAAAGATGGAGTACGCTGGTTAAACGATCATCTGTGGTGCCCCTACGACCTCCGAGTTACGGGATAGGATAGTATAGGCTAGGACAGAGGAAAAAAATGCTATATAAACTCAGCAGAATTAAACAACCACAACAACTGAACTAACTTAAAGTCAAACTGATATGTATTAGGTCGGAACATATTGGGCAGTAAAAGCAGCAGCTGCGCAAGCTTCGATCTTAAGGGCAATGAAAGTAAACATGATGTGGGCAGGTGTTACGCATACCATTACGTCCCCTCCCCCTTCGCATGCATGCTGTTGACGTGACCGGCACAGTATATTGCTTTCGTAAAATTTTCTAATACAGAGTATCCCTAGACTTAGCCAATTTAGATAAAGGAATTGTTCTAATATTCAATTCAATCCAATCCAAGATTCATTTTTTAATCCATTACTCGCCCCTTTTTGGGTGTGGAGAATACAAAAATAAAAGCATAACAATCCTAATGCGGTTGTAAAAAAAACACAAAAAAACCAGCTACATTACTAACATTCCAACTTTAACATTCACCACAATAACATTTTGCTAATATTGTTAATTTCCAATAAAGATGGTATATTGCACAATTCTATGTTCCAAAGGCATGCTTCGGGCGCAAAAAATAAGCTGTTCAAAGGTCGAAGTCAAGCTTCCCAAGTAGCCAACTTGATGCATCCTGCGCATTGTCGTAACGCCGTGGACGACTAAGCCAACTCAATCAACATCAAAGTGGGTGTTTGTTGGTTGGTTTGAAACGGTCTCTCCTATTTCTGAGAAAATGACCTGTATTTTTCGGTGAGATGCACTGACAACGGGGTTAGAGCATAAGTGGTGGTGGAACATCGTAAAAAGAATGATTTCGGACAGTTGACTCTTGTGGAGATAAAAACACTCTCCCCATCATCGAGAACAGAACCCGGGTTCTTCGTGCGCCAGGCAAGTGGAACTACCACGGAACGATTCTGCCATTGACAAAGACGTGGAAACTAATATCATTTATTTTATTTTTATTTAATCGTTCTTATATTGATTGATTAATTGATTCATTGTTGCTTTAGGTCCAGCGGACTCTTCCGAGCCAAATCAGGACCGGACAACCCCCGATCCGCATAAAAGATCTGCTGAAACAACCCTAGTGGGAAAACTGAACGCCCTCCACCGGCCAGTCACTTTACAATAAAGACATCCCACGCAGGGGACGGCTGAGACTTTACCCCAACTAATCGAACCCCCGGTTACAAAAACAAAATAGAATACAAACATCATTATAAATTATGAACAAAACACACACATATAAAATGGCTATATTGCTAAATAATAACATCATAGGAAGCCCTAGTGAACTCCCGGCAGACACAAACAAGGAGTCTTGTCCAGGAAGAGTTTTCAAGAAAAAAGGTAGGTCATTGATCTAGCGAAGAAGAAGATAGTATAGCAGAGTGATAGGACAGAGCAGGAATGGGAAAGAGCAAATGAGGAAGACAGCGACAGTGGGAATTTAAAGCACTAAATTTCCAGAAAGTGGGGATACTATTTATACTGAAACCCCCGGCACTCCAACGGGGGTACTGTTGCCGCAGTGAATCGGTCATGCCTATAAAGGAAAGACAGGTTTTCAACTGGGGCTTTCACTTTTCCCTTTATAGGTTAGAACAATCTACAGTGGCAAGATTGCTCATGACCCCAAGGGGTAATCGTTCTTATATAGCGCTTTTCAAACTCAAGATCTGCTCAAGGCGCTGGCCGATACAGGATCTAACTTTGGGCGCATCGTAATAACGCTCCAGACAACTGAGCACAATTCTGGGCAGCCAGGGATAGGGGAGAAGGACCTAGGTGCATGCTGGGTGTGTTCTTGTCACCGGCACTCACACGTCTGTGCGTCAAATGACGACTCAGATGCTCAGGATTTTTATTCCTATCTCCAGTTCTAATTGTGGACGAGATTAACAATGGTTCCGCTGTTTTCTCTTTAATCAAAAAGCTAGTTCATACAGTTGATAATTTTTTTTAATGGTAGTATCTCACTGGTTGTATTGTTGTTAAAAATACATACGACATAGAGGAAGTCGAAAATTGTTTATTTGTCTGTTCAACGAGTTTTCTCTACTAAGAAAGGGGGTTCATGTTGCTGTTAAATAAACAAGATAAATCGCGTAGTATTGTCAAGAGTACGATGCAAAACAAATCCAAAACTGCATTACTGTTCTCTCCTTCTCTCTCTCTCTCTCTCTCTCTCTCTCTCTCTCTCTCTCACTCACTCACACAAGCACACACACAATGATTTAACGATCCACCTCATCAACAAACTAAAGGTCATATGACTGACTGTTAAATACGCAAGGGAGACTCTGGATTTCTTTCTGGTAAACATGCACATAAAAGGAACATCGAAATCTGTCTGCATTACGTGCATGAATACGACATCTCTTGATACATTTAGATTGTGAAGTTGTGTGAGCGAAGGTGCATGGGTGTAGGCATGTATAGTGTGCTTTCTTTTCTTTCTTTCCGTCGTTTCTACCCCAAACCCCTCACACATACCTACACTCAGTTTTTTTTTTGATTGATTGATTTATTGTTGCTTTAGGTCCAGCGGACTCCTCCGAGCCAAATCAGGACCGGACAACCCCCGATCCGCATAAAAGATCTGCTGAAACAACCCTAGTAGGAAAATTGAACGCCCTCCACCGGCCAGTCACTTTACAATAAAGACATCCCACGCGGGGGACGGCTGAGGGTTTACCTCAACTACGCGAACCCCCGGTTACAAAAACAAAATAGAATACAACCATCATTACAAATCATCAACGAAACATATACATATAAAATGCCTATATTGCTAAATACTAACATCATAGGAAGCCCTAGTGACCACCCAGCAGAAAGCGTCCAACACTCCCAAGCTGATCCAACAGACCTCATACACAAACAAGGAGTCTTGTCCAGGAAGAGTTTTCAAGAAAAAAGGTAGGTCATTGATCTAGCGAAGAAGAAGATAGTATAGCAGAGTGATAGGACAGAGCAGGAATGGGAAAGAGTATATGAGGAAGATAGCGACAGTGGGAATTTAAAGCACTAAATTTCCATAAAGTGGGGATACTATTTATACTGAAACCCCCGGCACTCCAACGGGGGTACTGTTGCCGCAGTGAATCTGTCATGCCTACAAAGGCAAGACAGGTTTTCAACTGGGGCTTTCACTGTTCCCTTTATAGGTTAGAACAATCTACAGTGGCAAGATTGCTCATGACCCCAAGGGGTCCTACACTCCGTTAAGCAGCTTTTTTTGGGTCTAGAATGTGACAGACGGGATGCAGCATTTGGCGAGTGGCGATTCTGAATCCTGTGCAGAGTATGGCCAATATTGCCATAGAGGACGCGTTATGACTGCTCTAATCCCTACGGGACGAATTGTCTTCATCCGATAAACCCCAGAATCAGTCGCCTACACTGACACTTTCATATCGTGGATCAGGATTTCATAGCTTTTTGTCCAGCTGGACTTGGCTATAGTACGCTTGTCATCGCCAGTATTCCTTTGCTCATAGCTCTGTGTATTCCACAGTTCATAGTTCTAAAGTATTCCCATAACTCGAATTTCTTTTTTTGTGTGTATCAGAATTTCATTACTATAATCAATATCCATCTGGACGTCGGGACATGCTAGACTGCGTTGTTCTTGTCTTTCATCAATATTCCATATCTCATAGTTCTGCATTTCTTGCCGTTGGTATGGCTTTGCCAATATACAGTGTCCGTAGAAAGAATCAAAATCCAGACAAAGGCAGACATACGCAGAGACAGGCAGTCTACTCCTATCATTAAACATGTATTTTCCAGCGTGTTCAAATTACCATGCTCGACGTGATTAATTCAATGTAATCGATATAAAATACTATCGACATCTGCTTACAAGCTCCAACTTCTCGGTTCTCCATCTACAGTGAACGGAGGTCCAGAATGGCAAGCAGGTCGAAATGCAGTTATTATGTTATTTGACAATATTAAATGTTGGTCATAAATAATGATTTCCACCCAATCACTTATTTGACCACATAAAATGAGTTGTCTAGGACAACGCGCTCCGACTGCGATTGACCAGTTCAGTGGGTAGATTACCGTCCCCGGACACAATAGCGTATAGGGGACTTCGATTGACCAATTAAACCTAACGTCTTTTTAAACTCAGTTGGGTTAGGGCCGGCTCGAGTGGCTTTGTGGGTACACGGCGTTAAACAGTGTTCCGTCTCGCACCAAGTTGTCTGCTATAAGCAAGAGATACACCACCAGAAACCTCTTGACATTATTACAGACCTTCCTCATTTATTAAAACAAAATGACCAAATGTGAACGAATATTGAGGTTTAACGTCTACACCCACCATGGAAAGAGGGGTAGGGACCTAAATCAACACTGAACCACCAGAGCAATCATACTGCTAAAATGGACAGTAAAAATGGACACTCTTTATTTCGCCTACCACAGGATTCGCACCTGGGTCATAGGTGTGCCAGGCGAACGCTCTACCACTTGAGCTACGGCGGTGGGCCAATGCCAACTGTAACTGTGCTACTGCCTGCTTAAGTTCGTAAACAGTAGTTGGTCAGTGTCCCCTAACCCAAGTTTAAGATAAAGACGTAGACATGTTTGCATTATGCTACTTCGAAAATAACGAAGATACAAACTGACCTGCCATCAAAACGACCTTAAAATATAGCCATTCTTCTACCAATAAAAAACCTATCCTATACTATCCTATCCTATCCTATCCTATCCCGTAACTCGAAGGTCGTTGGGGTACTACAGATTATCGTTTAACCAGCGTACTACATCTTTATCTGTCCTCAGCAACCCTCATGGCCTCGCTCAGTGTCAAGCCAGTCCATTCTTGAATATTGTCCTCCCTCCCACCTCTTTTTCTGTCTCCCTCTTCTTCTGTCTCCTTGCACCATGCCTTGCAGGATAGTCTTTGCATTGCCTCATGCTCTGGTGACGTGGCCATACCATCGGAGTTTCCGTTTCTTCACCACTGTGAGCATGTCATCGTGTTGTCCAATGGCTTGTGTCATGGTCTGTCGGATTTCGTCGTTGGTGATGTGCTTGGTATAGGAAATGCCCAGAAGTCTTCTGTCGCACCTCATCTCCATGCTTTGCATTCTTCGTTAGACTGAGGTACCTTCTTTCCAAATGGGTTTCAACCTTGTTAGGGCAGCAATTGTTTGTGCAATCCTGGAGAGGACTTCCTGTCGGGACACATTGTCTGATACAATGGTTCCTAAATATATGAAGCTATGCACCGTGTTGATGGATTGGCCTTGGACTTTGATGTCCATGTTGATGCCAAGGCACAAACCACGCCAACTTGCCGCACAAAAGTGCACTGTCAAAACCCCCAATCATCTGACACCGACTTAAATGTAGGCACGTTTATTTTAAGCCCCAGGTCTGTGTCAGCTTGACCCCTTTATTTCATTTGCTGCTGCTGGGACACAAGAGTAAGATGATCCACACAGTATAAAGAATCATTAGAGAAAGTCGACTCCTGGGGAACCCGGCTCTTCCCTCCCCGGCATTGCAGACTGAGAGCTTCTGTGCTTCTCTATCAACACCAATAAAACCAATGCGTATAAAAGATCTACTGATAGAAACATCTTAAGATAGTTCATTTGCATAAAAGACTGACCTGAAAAGATTTGTGTGCATTTGGACCAACTAAATTGAAACGTATGAAATCCTTTTCATAACTAACCTAAAGGGCGATTAACCAAAAAGATATACGGTAGGAACGCAATGAAATGTGTTATAGTCCACAACCACTCATAAACCACTGACCTAGAAAGATGGTCAGCGCTATTTCACGGTCTGACAAAGATCAAGGAAGAATTATAGGGTTATCCTCCTACCTAATACACACCTCTTAAGCAAAAGGTGGTAAAGTATGAAAGCGTACAGCTTAGAGAATAATTATAGTAAAGTTAGTGGTAAATTGTCTCCCCCCCACACCACCCGTCACCCACACACATTCTTTCCACTGCCTCATTAAATCCCACTCCTATCTCTACCCATGGCATCATATTACAGAACTCAAACACCTCAAACAGGTGTACACGGCGCTGACCACACAAGTGCAATGTAAAGAGTTTTATCTGAAGTTAAGAATGAACCCGCGTCACCCAACAGGCATTGTTGATGCATCTGGAGCACATATCACCATCGAGACATCATCAATAAGCATGTGCATCATAGTTTTGGCCAAGACGCACGCTTGCTGCAAGATGGTGCCCTGTACCTTACTGCCATAAACCACTGCGACACCCCACCAGGCAAAAATAAAGACTAAAGGTTTCAGATTGATTAAAGCTTTACTGTTCGCACTGGTGAAGCCTTCCGTGCAAGCTTAAGGGAGATTATTCACGCGGTATGGTGTGTTTTATTGCGATACTATTGTTTCATACATTTGTGAAAGGATCGTGGAAGTTCATACGCACCAAAAAATGTCAACATGCCGGTTGCTGGATTAAAAGATTGGTGGTAAACACTGAATGAAAAATAAGAAGCAATAAAATGAAAAAGATTTAATTAGTTATTCATTGCTTACAGGGTCCAGCGGACTGAAAAGAGCCGAATCAGGACCACAAAATTAAGAACACAATTTGGCTGAAAGAGGATTCACCCCTGATCTGCATAAAAGATCTGCTAAAACAACCCCAATGGTAACACTTAAGGCACTCCACCAGTCGGTCACTGTACAATAAAGG
>CM072512.1:25431838-25444338 GCA_036898135.1 Oncomelania hupensis | reverse complement strand
CACACACTGAAGTAGGTGCAGTCAATTCATCATATTTAGGTGATATTAGACATAGTGTTCTTTGGCACTATATTAACCGTTTCTCAGCAAGCAATCTTCCTATACGCATGCGAAACATGAACCCTCAGAGCAGATCTACAACGAAGAATACAAAGCATGGAGATGAGGTGCTACAGAAGACCTCTGGGGATTTCCTATACCCAGCACATCACTAACAACGAAATCCGACAGACCATCACACGAGCCATTGGACAACACGATGACATGCTCACAGTGGTGAAGAAACGGAAACTCCGATGGTATGGCCACATCAACAGAGCATGCAAAGACCATCCTGAAAGGCATGGTGCAAGGTGGCAGAAGAAGAGGTAGGCAGGAAAAGAGGTGTTAGGACAACATTCCAGAATGGACTGGCTTGACACTGAGCGAAGCCATGAGGGTTGCTGAGTGTGACGGTGGGTCTATTGTTGCTGGGCTCTGCCCAATGGAATGCTATTACCCACTCGTCTTTGTCTGCGGGGATCGGCTAGTTTAATCACCCTATGACTAATCTTAATACATTTATTTGTTTGGCCCGGTCTGTGGTCGGACAGGGTTACAGAGATAGGGAGAAATGGTAAAAGATTCACTGACACACTAGCCCTCGCACGGCTTTAAAACATAGGTAGTCCAGCCACTTGTTAACAGTAAATATCACACATTTATTTCCTCTACTCTATACATAATTCTCTAAAACCTATACTAACTTAAGTGTCCAAAACGTAATATAACTAGGATTAACTTAACAGTCCAATTTCACTTCGAGTAGTTCGCTCCTTGATGGATCTATGCTGCTACTGTTTCTAGATCAGTGTGTGTGCATTTCTTCTTAGGCACTTAGCTGAATCGTTGAGGTGTGGTGATGGTGTCTCCTCCTTGTTTGTTGACTATTGGGCTATCGGAGCTCAAGGTTCGATGCTCCACTGCAGGCCGAATGTCAGGGTTCACTCTCAGTGATCTATCTCCTGCATCGGACCAACAAGCCTGCTCGTCTGCAAAACATAAGACGAGTTTCCGCAATGTCTTGTTAACAAAGGGTGTGCAGAGCGTCTCACTGATGGCAAAAACAGCCCTCAGTGATCGCGTCCACTTATACAAACAATAGATGAACAATCTTCTATGACCGTGGTCAACTTGAATCTCCAACATAATTCCTATACATATACATATATCATGGCTAAAATAAACACAGGGAGAAGTAACTAATAATATACACATTCTCCGGTACAGCCACTGGTCTGCAATAATACACATTGGAGAAACAACAGTTCGCCAGTGGGGGCTACCTCGTGGTTTTCAAAAACCGGTCGCGGGTCAGCCACATTGTTAAGCAAAGTTTTACAAACATTCACAATTATAAAACATGGGAAGACTTCGCAAGCATAATCCAACAATAGTATCTATAAATCGCGATGAAACAAAAGATTGATCATTTACCTGTTTGACAATGTCATGTTGTGGCTATACTGCAATGAATTGAATTTCACCCGTCACCTGCTTAGTCTTCTTGAGAGAGATCTTTCAACGGGTGCGTCCTTCTCGTGGGAGCGTTAGACAAAGAATGCTCTACCTAGCCTGGTGGTCAGCCTAAGCACACGGAATCTCGTGATACCTGAGAGCCTTCTAGCGGGGGGGGGGGGGGTGGCGGATATAGGTCAGCTGAATGATGTCACTGCCTACCTTAGCGAGAGTTACCTTACAATGCTTAGACCAAGCCTTAACTTCTGTCGTCTGCTAGGCATCGACTCTAAGTTACAAAGGCTACAGCAGGTTGAACTATCTGAGGCGTGAAGCCTTAGTGCTGGGTCCAAACTAGCCTCCCGAGGACACTGAGGACAGAGAAAGATGGAGTACGCTGGTTAAACGATCATCTAAGGTGCCCCTACGACCTTCGAGTTACGGAATAGGATAGGATAGGATCTCAGCAAGCGCCAAGAGCAAGTTCTATAACGGCATGGACTACGTGCGCTATGGAACATCAGATTGGACATAAAGACTTATATATCTATCTAAAGTGCACGATTTATATTAAGATAATAAAATCTGCAATTTGGTATCCAAGGGTGCTTCAGAATGCCCATCAACCTAAAGTCAGTTCAGATGCAAACCGGAGAAAACAACCCAGAGCTAGGAGGGCCACCCTTCCTGGAAAAAAACACGTAATAAAATACAAGACAGAAAACAGTACAATTCCAATGATCACACCCTTTCCAGTACCCTCCTCCATTCTTCCTCCAACCGACTGCTACCCCACCAACACCTTTCATTCCCAGCCTCCTGCCTGCCCTTTTATAAACATTACATTACATTACATTATTATTGCTTTAGGTCCAGCGGACTCTTCCGAGCCAAATCAGGACCGGACATTCCTTGATCCGCATAAAAGATCTGCCCAAACAACCCTAGTGGTAAAACTGAAAGCTCTCCACCAGCCAGTCACTTTACAATAAAGACATCCTACGCAGGGGACGCTGAACTGTACTCTAATTTATCGAACCCCCGTTTACAAAAACAAAATAGAATACAAACCTCTTTATAAATTATCAACAAAACACATACATATAAAATGCCTACATTGCTAAATAATAACATCATAGGAAGCCCTAGTGACCACCTGGCAGAAAGCGTCCAATATTCCCAAGCTGATCCAAAAACCTCATACACAAATAAGGAGTCTTGTCCTATTCTCGCTGCAGTTGCTACTTTTGGGAATCATCCTTCACGCTATTAATAAACATACAAATTAACAAATGGAATGTATCGATGCATCAAAACTGGACATTTTGAAAGAGGTTATTTTGTGCCTCAATCTTAATTTTTGTGTTCGGGACCCTATATTCCTCCCAATCTCCCACCGCTCGCACCCCCTCCCCCGTTCTTCCTACCTCTTACGCGCCCTTTCCTAATAACCATTCCAACCTTCTCCTCCTCATCTCCTACTGCCTCCTACGCGCCCATTCCTTAAAAAAAACAACCTAAAAAAACATAAACAAAACAAAAAAAACATTACACGAAATAACTTGACGATTTCAATTCCTATTTTAGCCACACACACACACACACACACACACACACACACACACACACACACACACACACACCCATACACACACTCACACACACACACAAATCAGCTATCCAGTGACATAAGATCAGTTTCTAATTTAACACCAAAAATTCGACAGGAATCAATTCCTCTATTTGAACTTCAATTTCGACAAAAACAGTCTAGCGACATAAAACATGCAGTTTAATTTCACACACAAAAACAAACATTTAAAATGAGCTGTCCTGTATTTGACACTTAACATTTATTTGTGTTATTTTAATTATTGTAAATATTCTAATATCTTATTCTAACATAAAGATTATATCAAACATCCTTATATAAATAAGGCCTTTGTTGTGGATCACACAATATAAACAAAATTCTATCAAATCCTATTCAAAATTGTAAAATCTGATCTGATCTATTTATTATTATTTAATCGTTCTTATATAGCGCTTTTCCAGCTCAAGAGCTGCTCAAGGCGCTGGCCGATACAGGATCTAATTCAAGCCGCCCGAGGCGCCAACTTGCATCCTTTGGGAGCATCGTAATAACGCTCCAGACAACAATCCTGGGCAGTCAGGGATGGGGGATATGGACCTAGGTGCATACTGGGTGTGTTCTTGTCACCGGCACTCACCCGTCTAGGACATGAGCGTCAGAACCTTTAAAGTCCGTTTTGATGGAATGTATGCGACACAGATTAGACCTCTGTTTATACTCTCATCCGAAGGAGTAGGAAACCTTATATGAACTAGTAGGCCGGCCTGTCTGCATCGGTCTGTATCGCATATTTTATTCAAGGCAAACTTTTTTCTGACACTATAGTTTGTATTCTCTCTTTTCTATTCATCTTGCATGCTGGATATCGGGTTATTCGCCCCAAAGGATGACGTGTGAATTTATTTAAATTTAATTTGTTTTACTGATGGTCATCAAGATGCAAGGCGTGTATTCTTTAACATTTATTCTTGTGTCCTGTGTCCTGCAATGTATATGTTACATCCTTTGTTCACGAATAGAGAATGCAATATCAGCTCAGCATTTCGCGGTTCACGGAGTGGAGATGATAGTGGGTGTGTGTGTTACGGGGTAAAAAGGGGTATGACATATATGACAAGCCAAGTAAACTGTAATCTTTCAAAACAGGGAGCCCCACGTGTACTCGGCTAGCCTACTATAAAATACAACAGCAGGATGTATCAATTTATCCATCTGTTATATTATTATTATTACTACTGTCCTCACCAGTAAAACATACATTATTGTCTCTAAAACGTGACCAACTGTTCCCGATGATGTGGAAAATAGCTATTACCGGTATCACAAACGTAAAATTATTTTATGGAAATTCGGAACCAGCGTCTAAAATTGTGAAAATATTTAGTTAAACCACTGGTTTCTTTTTTTTTTTTTGCCGAACAAGATGGTTTTCTTGTAACGTATAACGTTCTGTGTTTACTGTTCCGTCTATCATGGGAAACACAATAAATGAATACCCAAAAGCAATTCACACTTTTCTGCTATCCTATGCACCAACGGGAATCCCCTCTATGAAAAATACTTCCGGTTTTTTTTTCTCCTGTGTTTTAGTGAGTTATTTCCAAATATTCAAGAATAATAACATGTGTCACTGGCCACCTGTATCGTACCCTCACATATATTTTTTTTTGCTGCAGTTTATTATCCCCTTTCTATCGCCAGTGGCGCGCCTAAGCCCTACCTACCTAACAGTATTTGTGAATTTTTGAAAAATATTCGGAAAAACATAACGCCCAGATGCTGGCTCGAACCCACACCTGTCAGGCGCCATTGGTTTCTGGCTTGTGGACAAGGCAAGTTAGTCCCGCCTTAGCCCACTTGGCCACAACGCTAGCCTAACATAGTCAGTTACTTCGTGTTTTGTGAAGGTTGCGACGGCGAAGCTATGGAAAACTACAAGAGTTTTCAGGCCCTGTTTCACTTTCTGTCGATGATCGACGCACCTCCGAAGTCGCCACAAATACAGGGCTCTGCGATTGTTTTTTGCATTCTTTCACTGAGCATGTACTTCCTCCAACGTTTTTATACTTATCCCACTCGTTTTCTGGCTCTAACAATCGTCGTTTTCGGCAATTTGCCATATTTAAAAGTCACGCATCAAGCTTTGATAAAAGCAAAACAAGCCAAACCGGAACTTGGTTTCATATAACCTCGTTTTAATTTATAATGGCGATACCCACGAGTTTTTATGAGAGGTGCCGGAAAGTTGTGAATGCTTACGTAGATAAAATAATACACCGCAAATTTTCGAGCTCGGTTCTTCTTCGGACAGACATTCACAAGACAGAACAAACATAAAATGGGTTGGCCTGGTAGCTCAATGGAAAAGTGAGCTGCTTTTCCTAAGCCGAAGGTCGCGGGTTCGAATCTCGCGTTGGGACGAACTTACGCGATTTAGGTACGAGATTTCTCACCGAGAGGTTTTCTCCGGGTACTCCGCTTTACTCCCTCCTTTCAATAATGACATTGGAAGGCAGTCAATATAAATTTCAAAAATAGAAATGGATTTATCTTCCGTTTTCTGTAATAAGCGATCTCTTCAGATCGCCGCGCTTTGAGTTCGATTGAAGAACAAGCGCGTGATAGCATCCTTATGCTAAGTTAGTTTGAGAGACCCTGGATAAAGTTGGTAAAAAAAATAATGACCAGCACGGGCTGGGCAAAACTAGTTGCGAAATACAACGCGTGTCAATTCATAATTCCAAAGATCCTAAAACTTTCATCATGGAATTGCCTTAGGCGTTTACAACTCAAACTTTTTTGCTCTTCTTCGCAGAATTCTTTGACTAATGTAGTTGCAAGAAGTACCGTACACAATCTGAGCTGGGGGATGCAGTTTTAATACGTTTTCAGCGGCAGCGGCAGAGGACAGATAAATTGAAAGCAACTTTCTTTTTTTCTTTGTAAAAAACGCGAAAAGGGGAAGTAACTTCTTCCAGAAACATTTTACCAAGAAAGAGAAGTAAGTCCTAGAGTTACATAGAAGAAGAGGAAGAAAGAAGAGTCTTTCGACCTAAATCAGTTTGAAAGAAATCAACTCCTACTCAAGAATGTTAAAAAAAAAACAGGGAAAGAGTGGGAGGGGTGTAGAAATACGAAAAAAAGGGAATAGAAATAAGAGATATTGGTCAGAAAAGATGTTGCGCCAAGGAAATCCTCCCTACCGGTCTCGCTACCTTGGGGGAAAAATAATTTAGCAAGAAGAGGAGACGGGACAAAAAGGTTTGCTGAGCGGGGGACTCTCTGATCTGCATTACAAGCGATTGCCAGCAAGCGTCTCATGCATTTAAATGCGGGGCTAAATTGATCCATCTGAAGTATACCAGCGCCTGACCCGAGGCCCCAGATCCGCTAGGAAAATGTCAGCCCGATGGTAAGAACGGCTAAAACGACATGCTAGCAGTAGGCTAGAAGGTAGCGCAAGTGTCCATGTTCTCTTTTCGGTACATCTGATTAACACACGCTGGTGGTGGTCGGAATATTTGTTCAGCATTGTGACATACAGTGCCACTAAAATGGTCGGAATCTTATTCAACATTGTGATACAGTACAGCCAGGCTGCAGGAATCGCCCTTTTTATTTTTATCGATACGTCTGGACGCTCCTGGCCAGAGGTGATCATGACAGAGTAGAAGAGAGCGAATAAGCAAGTTTTTCTATTTCCAGATAATAGGCAATATCTGGGACATACCTTAAAATAGTCGGGAATCCGAACAAGTCAAAGGCCGGTTTGTCCGTCGGTCGGTCGGTCCGTTGCACGTGAAATTTCAAGAACCACTGAACGGATTTTGATCAAACTTCATAGGAACGTTAATCTAGGTTAGTGCCCAGCTTCTCGTGTCATCGTAATTGTCCTACTTCAAATGTCAAGGTCAGGTCGCTGGGGTAATTTTTTGGGAGCCCATTTGTCGGCACATAGGTCGGCCGGTCCATCGCTCCAAATTAAATTTTTTTTTGTGTTCAAGAATGACTAAACCGATTTTGATTATATTTACTATACAGCTACCGTATTCACCACTGAGCCTTCTTTCTGTGTCAGCGAGCTTAGATATTTTTCAAAGGTGCTTTATCTCGAAATTGGCTGGACTGATGTTGATAAATGTTTGCTTGCAGATAGTTCAGATAGAAGACAATTATTCAACGAGTTCGTTTTGCTTCTTTAGAATAAAGCCGAGTCAAACATCACCACAAAATTTGACACATTTGATTTTCAGCCATGTGTGTGAGTACAATACTAAGCTCAGACTGTGGACTACAGGCTATGATACCCTCTTTGATTTTGTGCTGTTTAAGGGTGTATGTAATGTATAGTTTCATATCTCTGAGAGTGCGATGTGCAAAGTTTGAATCAGCATTTTGTATTGCGTGGGGTATGACAGGAATTTAGGTTTTCACGTGCAATACGCATAGCTCGATGGGTATTAGGGGCTGAACGGAGCTCTGTGCCTTGAATTGTGGACTGGGAGAAAGGGTTAGGCCTCAGAGTCAAGTGGGTAGCGCTTACGATCAGACGGCTATTTTGGATGAAGTGTGACTTCTACTATCATAGAATAGAGTTATAGTCCTTTCATAAGGGTTGGTTTTGTGTTAGAACCACCCGAGGTCTTGGTGACGATGTATTATAATATGCTAGAGGGGTGATGAATATGAATGTGAGAGAGGGGTGACAATATATTATAGTATGCGAGAGGGGTGATGAATATGAGAGAGAGGATGAATCAAGATTGTTGACTAGAAATGAAATTATAATATGCATTTGTATTTGTTTAAATAATCATGTTCATGGGATGTTAATATAAATTATAGAAGGATTACGAATTATTGTAATGCATGAATAAACAGGTCAAGATGGCGGACGGTGGAAGGAGTTATTTCCCATGTATTGTTTACTTTGTTGAGGTAGCTTAGTAAGATGGTTTATTTGTTGACCAGATTGGGCCTATTTCTGCTGCTACTACTACTACCATTGTCTACTACTATTGTTCTACGTATCTGTACCTACGTGTTTCTACGCCACCTCTATGTGCTTCGCTACTGCTGCTGTTGGGTTTTGGATGCTGCGGCTCTACCCGCTGGTGTCTTTGGTGCCGGACTGAGACGGTACACACAAGCATACATACAACTTTACACGTATGCTTGTGAGTGTGCTCGATCCTGCGAGTGGAGGAACCAGGCAGTAGTCCTCCCGGTGGCAAGGGTCTTGTACCGCGTTCTCAGCCCTGCACCAAAGACACCAGCGGGTAGAGCCACAGCATCCAAAACCCAACAGCAGCAGCAGAGAAGCACGTATATATATAAACCTGTGACTATTTACTACAATCTGTGATAGATCTGATGCAAGGCCTTAGTGCAACTTCAGACAGCTACAGATTAATCAGTTCGGATTGAAGAGAGTTCTGTTTCACGGCGTATAAAGTTTGACAATAATTAAATAATTTTCTTCAAGTCTTGGTGACTGAACACTTGAACAATCAATCGTATTATTTCAGCTCTATTTTCATATTGTTATATCTTCTTGTGTTGGCATCTTATGTCCAGTGTCAAGGGGGTTACGGATTAAACAAGGGAGGTAATTGTTAATTTTGGGGTTGTAGGAGTGCCTAGGGCTAGGGGTTTAGGCAGGGTTAGATTCCCCATTTTCCTGTGTGATTGTATGTTGAATAAAAGAATGTAAATATTCATCTGGCATTTGTGTTAGGTTTAGTTTCAGTTTGTATCCCTTTCACTCGCTGTTGAGCTGAAGTCGCTGATCCCGCTCGGATGACGTGACAGATTTGCGCCAGCGTAATATAAATAATAAAACATTGTAATGGCGTCTACATGATTCCTTTTTTAGATAATACATTTGAATGGCTTACCATCTTGTGATGTTTTTTTTCCCTCAAAATATATTGCGCGACGTTGTGACAAATTGGAAGAGTAGGAATAGGCGAGCTTTCTATTTTCCGGTACACAGCGATTAACGGACACTGATCGCAGGGGAGAGCACCTCTGCGGACCGACACACACTTGGCAGACGAGATGAATTAATCGGCCTTTTTCTATCATCGTTTCCACGGATAGCAAACGGAATATGAATGGAAGTGGCAGGAACAGCAATGGAGGGGACAAGGAGCGAGCGATCGAACACTCGGCAAGTACTGTTCTCCCTGTCCACTGAACATCTGATCACACTTTTCATAGACCGCTGACTGTGCAACAAGACTTTATTGGATGCATTTACATACTGTGTCAGTACTGTAACAAAGCTCCATCAGGTTTGCGACAATACTTAACCTCAGATTGTGGGACTACAGGCTATGATACCCTCGTTGATTTGTGCTTGGCCAGGGTATCATTTTAGGTATCATTTTAGGTTCTGGCGGAATAGATTTGTTAGTGTATACAGTTAAAAGTATACAGATTGAATACGAAATGTTGATGTTATTTAATACAAATATTTTTGATTTGTGCCAGGCCAAGGTATGCTTCTCATTTTAGGTTCTGGCGGAATATATTTGTTAGTGTATACAGTTAAAAGTATACAGATTGAATACGAAATGTTGATGTTATTTAATACAAATATTTTAGAGGCGATTATTTATATTGTATGACATCAATAACTTTAATCCGAATGATAAAACAACGTGGGTTGTTTTCCCTTCCTAACTGCTTCAGAAAAATGGACGAAGCAACATAATTTGGGGGGATTTTTGGTGGGGGACTTGGCGTGGAATGAGTTAAATTAAACGAGGTATGTGCGTCCGTCCGTGTTCGTGTGTGTGTGTTATGTGTGTGTCTTTTCTTTTTTCTCTTCCCTTTCTATAAGAAACCTGTGAAGAGGCTCATTAAAAGGCAAGAGAAGGTATTCCGTTTCTCGTGAATATCAGTATTAATCATGGGCTTGATCACATCCTGCGTCCTGTTGTTCAAAATGGAATTTTTCACTCTTCTCTTTTTCTCTTGTTCTTTTTCTTCTTCCTTTTCGTTTGCATGAACATCAGCATTAATTACGGACCAATCCTCATCCTGTCTCCAGTTGTTATTGCTTAAAATGGAATTCTTTCTCTTGTTGTTCTTAGTCTTAGTTGTATTCTTCGTCGTCGTTGTCTTCTTCGTCATCGTTAATGTTTTATTCGTTGTTGTTTCCCTCTTCTTCATCATCATCATCATCATCATCATCATCATCATCATCATCATCATCATCATCATCATCATCATCATCATCATCATCATCATCATCATCGTCGTCGTCGTCGTCGTTAGCGTTATCATCATCATCATCATCATCATCATCATCATCATCATCATCACCACCATCTTCCTCTTCTTCTTCTCCTTTTCTTCATCGTAAGATGATTTGCTTTCAGCCCATCCATACCCAATCTCGCATGAGAACGTAAATATATTCCACTTTAAAGTGAATGAAATAATCTTTGCTCCCCGAATATTTATTGACATAATTATGATTTTAGATCACATTCTAATTCTGAAACACGCAATACAGAAAGATAAATAAATGTATTTACGACGTTAAATACAAAATCGAACCTGATGCCGAATTGTATCTAAATGTTATCTACTTGTACCTACACGCATGTATTCCATCTCACGGACTGTAAAGAACCTACCGTAAAAGTCCTATACGAGTGAGCGCCATATACAAAAAACACGCCAAGAAAGCACTAGACTACGTCTTATTCCCCTCCCCGTCCTCCCCCATCCACCCCCCTTAGTCTTGGGAGGCGCAGCTTTAGCGGCTGCTGCGCGTTCGCTGAGAAGGGAACCCTGCATTTCGCCCGCGTGGGTGACAAAATGTGTACAGAAAAATATCCAGACATCCATCCATATCACATATTATGGTAGGAAAACAAAAGCGCGCGTACAGTTACGTGGGCGAACAGAGTCCTATTGAACAAGAGAATTAGTTGCAAATGCAACACAAACGATCACATCAAATAAATATTTTTTTTTTAAATCCCTGATGTGCATCGGCTACTATAACACCATATGCTGAGGCAACAGGTGTTTATGTTAAGAATTATTAGTAGGACGTGAGGTATTTCTTTTTAATAATACTGAAAAATAATCTTTGGCGATACTATCAAGCTGTCACAAAACACGACTGGACGAAAGTCACATTAATATGAAAACGTCGTAATAATGTACTTTTTCAGAGACAAAAATATATATACAGCATACTTCGAAGAAATATCAAAGACCACACATGTGTGTTTGTGTGTGTGTGTGTGTGTGTGTGTGTGTGTGGGTGTGTGTGTGTGTGTATGTTAAAACAACAAACATTCACATTGATTAAAAGAGGAAGAAAAAGCATGGATTTGATACCATCAATGATAGGCCCAATGCTGCCAATTTATCACAGTAAAACTAAGCCGTTTTGATATTTTATTGCAAATGGATTCATAAAATAATAATGAGAATTTATATTTTTAACATAATCTTTCTACTTCTTTTTCTTCTTCTTTTTTCATCATCAACATCATCATTATCATCATCATCATCAACAACATTATCATCATCAACAACATCATCTTCTTCTTTTTTCTTCTTCTTCATCATCACCATCATCATCATCATCAACATCATCATCATCAACATCATCGTCATCATCATCAACATCATCTTCTTCTTCTTCTTCTTCTTTTCTTTTCTTCTTAATTTTTTTCTCTTCCTTCTTCAATTTTCATCTCTCACTCCTCCACCGTACTTAAGAAGGAGAACTAGCAATAAATAAGACTTAACGAAGGAGGTGGAAAGTATGAGTGGGGGGAAGGGGGGAAGGGGGATGGAGTAGGTGAAGTGAAGTGAAGTGAAGTGAAGTGAAGTGAAGTGAAGTGAAGTGAAGGGGGACCAGCGAGAAAAGAAGAGATGATCTCGTAGATTGAATCGATGCCTTACAGTTTACCAATCAGTTTAAACCACTGTCGCTTATCCCCCCAATGGTTTTGCGCACATTTAGGTGTCAGGCTCAATGCCTTTGAGTTCTCAATATAGCCTCCCGACTCCCAAAATAACTGCAAATAAAATGGCGCATCCCTTTCTGGCAGTTGATCGTTTAGAATTTGGCAGAATCTAGACACAATCTGCCTCTAAAGCTTCATTCCAGCCTGTGACGCAAACAGCCTTTTCTTATTTAAATTGCTGGAACCGGTTTAACGAAAGTAACTGGTAATAAATGTGATAGTTGAGACAGAGAGATATTGAGAGAGAGAGAGAGAGAGAGAGAGAGAGAGAGAGAGAGAGAGAGAGAGAGACAGAGACAGAGACAGAGACAGAGACAGAGACAGAGAGAGAGAAGTCGAAGTCGAAACTTTTAATAGGATAATAGCATTACATCTTATGGACATGTCTTACAGCTAGTCCTTAATAT
>CM072512.1:25399338-25426838 GCA_036898135.1 Oncomelania hupensis | reverse complement strand
CTACAGAGAGAACGCTATTGTGTTAAGGGTTAGGCCTACAAAGCGCGCACAATTTCTATACCTTAATAATGACAACAAGGCTAGACTAGGCGCGCTAACGTGAAGCTCTGTCTGAATTAAATAATGATCGTGAAAGTCAAGCACTAGGTTGAAAGTAATACTAGCAGTATTACTATATTTGCTGCGTCTGCAAGTTACTTTTAATATTAGGCTAACCCAGTTTTGGAGACCAATGTTAACAGAGTATCGAAAACTGAACCTTAATAATCCTTGCATGGGAACCTGCAGCTGGTGAAAACGGCTTATGATATCTTTAAAGCGCGTTACTGTTTGAGAGTGTGTGGGTGCTGTTGGACGGCAATTTAGCTTGCGGTACATTTTTTTATTTAAAAAACAAACAAGCGTGTGTTCGTGTGTGTATATATAAATGTATATATGTGTATATATAGTAAGACTGCTGCGCTCCCTTGTTATCTCCATCTTCCTATACGCTTGCGAAACATGGACCCTCACAGCAGATCTCCAACGAAGAATACAAAGCATGGAGATGAGGTGCTACAGAAGACTTCTGGGCATGCCAGCACATCACCAACGACAAAGTCCGACAGACCATCACACAAGCCATTGGACAACACGATGACATGCTCACAGTGGTGAAAAAACGGAAACTTCTACGGTGTGTCCACGTCACCAGATCATATGGTCTTGCAAAGACCATCCTACAAGGCACAGTACAAGGAGGTAGAAGAAGAGGGAGACCAAAAAAGAGGTGGGAGGAAAACATTCGAGAATGGACTGGTTTGACACTGAGCGAAATGGAGTACGTTGGTTAAACGATCATCTGTGGTGCCCCTACGACCTCCGAGTTACGGGTTAGGATAGGATAGGATATATATATGGGCGGAGGGTTTCACCCTCTCTCTCTCTCTCTCTCTCTCTCTCTCTCTCTCTCTCTCTCTCTTTCATAGTCATTACTTCTAAAATAACAAAAGGCTGCCTCTGGTGTCATAAGGATCATAAGGATGTGGATGAGAAGTAGGAGTGGGAAATGAGGGGAGGGAGTGGGGAGGGAAAGACAAGCTATAGTGTGATCTCGGCGCCTGCGAACAGAAGAAGATTGCGATGGTTATTGCTCCCCCAGTCAATGCAGTGAACCCTGCTCTTAAGTTTATGCCTATAAGTGTTGACTTATGTTCTATTCATCAATAATTACACCTATCATCTCAACATGCATTCTACCCCTGGTTGATGGCGCGATAGGTGCAATACAGGCCACTTCAACATTAGATCGTAAATGTAAGTGGGAGAATTGTGTCCTTTTATTGCAGTCAGCTGTCATTGGGCACATCTGTGCAAAAAAAAGGCATCATACCGGTTCGTAAAACGACTTACATTTAACAGTAATTACCGTTGCAGTTCATATGCAGTTAATTGTAGCAAATTAAGCCGGAATATTATATTGCCTGACTATACACTCTGAACGCATTCACGGGGTCCTTTGCGCTAAAACGCCAGAGACGTAGTTTATTTTTGAAGTATAACAGGAAAAAACCACAGGCTTTTAATTTCGTTTTCATATACCTGTTCGTTGAAGATCGCAAGATCTCAAAGTTGTCTGAAGGGAGTGGGGGGTGGGAGGTGGGGGTGGATGGGATTAGACGATGCGCATCGAGCAGCAAATTTGCGCCTTAGACGCCTTGAGTTAAATCCTTTACTCGACCAGCGCCTTGAGCAGATCTTTGAGCTGGAACAAGCGCTGTATAAGAACAATTCATAACCAGTTCATCGATACGTAAAAGGAGGAAGGCCTATGTTTTTGCAATTTGGTAATAATATACAATTGTTGGACTGTTTGAACTCAGATGCTAAACA
Source organism: Oncomelania hupensis (assembly GCA_036898135.1). Lineage (NCBI taxonomy): Eukaryota > Metazoa > Mollusca > Gastropoda > Littorinimorpha > Pomatiopsidae > Oncomelania > Oncomelania hupensis. Next base: position 25,424,966 of record CM072512.1, on the reverse strand, counting down.
ATACAGCTTAAGCACATTAGTAGTAGTAGTAGTAGGAGGGGGAGGAAGAGGAGGAGCAGTAGTAGTAGTAGTAGTAGTAGTAGTAGTAGTAGTAGTAGTAGTAGTAGTAGTAGTAGTAGTAGTAGCCTAGTATGCAATATAAATATATAGATTTTGGCCACCACAGCTAAGCCACTGTAACATACTTCCTTTGGTTATTTACCAAAACATAAATCACATTTCCTATACTAATACTAGGACGTCAATCAATTTTATTGCGTCTTGGATAAATGTATATATGTTTATGACAATACAGAGGTAATACAATAAAATAATCAAGTCAAGTCAACTGATCTTTATTATCCCAATGAAGAATTTACACAGCAGTCACATTAACTCAAACGTTCAGTCAGTTCAGTTCAGTCAGTAAACAGTGCATATTAACACGTATTCCAGACAAGTTTTACTTCTAAAAGGCAGTTTACTGTAAAAACATATAGATAAAGGTGCTATTCTCGTGCATGCAAGTCAAAACCGCGCTGGACTTTGATTTAACGGAACATGTCTAGCGTTCTGCGCCAAAACAACTGAGCTGTTGCACCACCCCCTTCTTGTTCATAATACAATCGTTATTGTTAACACTCCTTTTTGGGTTATTTGAGGGGCGCAGAGCACTCCGGGAGTCTCCAATAGACTTTGCCCATGCCTATCAAGACCAGGTTGATGAAGTAAGTAAACACCCCGAGATGCAGGGCTGCATACAATCGCCTTGGTAAGTTATCGATATTGATGTCAACTTTTCGCCTCGTCTCTGCTGCTTCAGCTGCCACAGGTAATCATCTATAGCAGCAGCAGGCAGCTGGTGCCGCTTTCCCGTCAGCAAACATGGAGTATCTGAGCTACTACGCTGAACAAGTTGGGCCATTGATATAATAAAGCCTGCATACACTGCATAGAGGTATAAGTCTTGATTCGAACAAAGTATTCAAGCCCATTATAGGATTATAGCTATAGCGGTACTGTTTCAAAAGCAGATCTACAACGAAAAATACCAAACTTGGAGATGAGCTACAGAATACTAAATCTGGGCATTTCCTATACCCAGCACATCACCAGGTAAGTGGAGGCACTGTGGTCTAATGGTAGTGCTTCGGCTTGCGGATCGGAAGGTCCCGGGTTCGAGCCCTGGCCGGGCCATTGTGTTGTGTCCCTGGGAAAGACACTTTACTCCTGTTTTCCTACTCCTTCGGATGAGAGTATAAACCGAGGTCTAGTCTGTGTCGCATACATTCCATCATAACGGACTTTAAAGATCCTGACGCTCATGTCCTAGACGGGTGAGTGCCGGTGACAAGAAAACACCCAGCATGCACCTAGGTCCTTCACCCCCATCCCTGGCTGCCAAGGATTGTGCTCAGTTGTCCGGGCGTCAGACCATGCGCCCAAAGGCTGCGGGTGGGCGTCTCGGGCGGCTTGAGTTAGATCCTGTATCGGCCAGCGCCTTGAGCAGCTCTTGAGCTGGAAAAGCGCTATATAAGAACGATTAAATAAATAAATAAAATAAATAAATCACCAACGACAAAGTCCAAAAGACCATCACACAGGCCAAGGGACAACACGATGACATGCTCACATTTGTAAATAAACGTAAACTACGATTGTATGACCACGTCACATCAGGCCTTGCAAAGACCATGCTGCAAGACACGGTGAAAGAAGGCAAAAGAAGAGGGATACTAAAAAAAAGATGAAGAAAACATTTTGGAATGGACTGGCTTGACACTGAGTAAAGCCATGAGGGCTGCTGAGTACGGAGAAAGATAGAGTACGCTGGTTAAACGATCATCTGTGGTGCCTTAACCACTTTCGAGTTACGGGATAGGACAGGATAGGATAGGCTTCAAATGCAAGACTACTTTTTTTTTTACGAAAGCGGTGAAAAACTTGTAGGCCAGCTCTTTTGTAATTTGTAATTAATGTGGCCCTGTTATCTGGAGTTGTTCTACAGACCTGTTCAGCTTGCCAGCGCATGAATACTGGCTGTGTTCACATCCCGTACCCCAGCGTGTGTAAATTCTGGCAGTTGTCACGTGGGGTTTATGGGTTACTGGGCTCTGCACAATGGAATGCTGTAACCCTCACGCTTTATTCGATGGGAACTGCTAGTTAGTCACCCTGTGAATTACTTTAATAAAATTTATTTGTTTAGCTCGGTCTGTGTTAAGGCTGGGATACAGAGATAGATAGAAAATGGTAAAAGATCACTGTCTCACTAGCTTTCACACGGCTATGAATCATATGTAATCCAGCCACTTGATAACAGTTAAAATCACACATTTATTTCTTCTACTCTATATAAGATCTTCGATGTGCTAATCTACCTTAAAATGTCATAAGTCAATGCAAATAATTCGATCGCTGATAGTCTAGGCAGCTGTTATGTCTTCATCGGGCACTGGCTTCTAGATTTCATGAAGATTGGACTACTGGGGTCCGTTTTACTACAGTTCTGAAGAGTGGACTACTGTGGTCCTTTTGCTATCAGTTTGGGTGCACTTTTGCTTATGCACTTAACTGCAGTATGGTGTGTTTGAAGTCCTTCATTGAGGTAGCTTCTGGTACACGATGTGTCGTCGTGTAGTTTGGTCCCTTGCCACGCTGTGGGGTCTTGCAGGGTGTTTCCAGGGTTGCTCCCTCAGTCTTGGGGCTAAACAGCCAACTTGGTTTTCCTGTGGAGTTGGGCGCACGGGATAGCTCGCCTGCTCGTCTGTAATATAAGAGACGAAATTCTGCACAACCCTGAATAATCGGTTTGTGCAGAGCGTCTCACTGAAAGCCAAAGTAGCCCTCAGTGATAGCTCCACATCTCTATACATAAGCGACGAACATTCTGCTACGTCCGTGGTCCACTGGAATCTCAACTCTAAGTTTTTATACATACATAAATATCAATCGTGGCTAACTACACACATACAGAATTAATAATAATATAAACATTCACTGGTACAGCCACTGGTCTGCAAACATACATATAGGTTCAGCAACAGTGGTTCCGTCAGGTATACAACATGGCGGCGCAACCGGTCGTGTTTCGCCACGTGTTCGGCTTTTCCACGTGGTCACGCAAATTCGGAGTAACAATTCAAATCTATGCATGGCAAATTCTACAAACATAGTTTCAACAATAATATAAATATATCACGATGAAACAGAAGTATGTTCATTTACCTGTTTGACAAAGTCAGGCCTCGTGGCTACTTGATAGAATTCTAAGATTCACAAGTCCTGTTTCCTGGTCTATGAGTGAAGATAGTTCTCTGCTCCGGTCTAGCTGTGTAGACTTTGGTGTCTTTCGTAGCACTGACTTAAGCTATGCTAGGTTTTGACCCCGTCAGAACCGGCTCTAACCGCTCTGCCTGCGTCCCATTGGTTAAAACTTTCAGATTCAAGGCACACAGTGCTGACGTCACTAACTGCCGGCGTCAAGCTCGCAGTGTGTGTACCTCCTATACTGTAATCCGCTGCTGTGTAATACTCTAACTTTCTAAAGTTACAATGACTAAACAAGGCTAAATAGTAAATAGGCAGGGTAAAACTAGTAATCTCGTCACAGCAGTCTTGGAGCAGTCATGCTCTTAACACACTGATTTGTAACAACGGCGTCGTCGACATGGAAATGCGACACTGCTTACTCCCAGTGATGTAACCAACCTTTCTTGTAAAATGTCCAGAGCAGTTCTACGTGCATGATATTGTGCCAAGATAAAGCAGGACGATAGTGGTACTGAAGCAAACGTCGCGATCAAAGCGACACTTTTAAGCCTCTGTGTTGAAGCTGAAGTTGAAATTGTAATGGGACAAAAGTTTTAGATATAGCTTTAACTTACAACCTGTCTTTTAACTTTATGAACATTAACATCAACAGTCACTATATTGTGAGCTGAACTATTGGGTTCTAATACTCAATGTTATTCTGAATAAATTCAGAATTTAGGTCTAAAGAACTAAGAAACGGTAAAGCAGGTGAGGAAGGTGTTACGTTTGCGACGCGCACGATAGTACATGTGAGACGCGCACAATAGATCCAATCCTTTTTTTTTTGCGCAAGGCATTCATAACAGAGTGTATTTACCTTTGATTTGATTTTGCGTTTCTGTTAGAAGAAGCTTGGTATAATGTTGATAATTTTCGTTGGTCGATATTATTGGAGAATTTTCTAGGATTGCTTGTCTACTATCGATCGAAGTGTCTAGATAGATCTACTGGCAGCTGAGAAAATTCTTGGACCCTAAAGAAAGTTGTATGACATAAGACAGTGATGACGAATCTTATCGTGATTGGCTGTCACGCTGGAATGTTCAAAAGTTCTCTCGAGTATTAGAAAACTATATAATTGATGCACTGTGTCTGAAAGGGGAGAAAGTGGAAAAAGCGATTGTATGCAATTGTTGATGTACGCTGAATAAAGTTGAAATACTCCATACGACGACTCCTGCCTTGTTGCTGAGTGAACAGGTTGCGTGGATAAACGAATCTGGGTTACACCTATCAGGATTGAAGCATCGGGGCTGAATCAACTACTGATAAAAACCAACAACGAGTGTAACAGAAGGGTATGGGCTAAAAGCGCCACGAATTACCTTTTGCTGTTAGACATTCGCGCTTTATTGATTGATTGATTGATTGATTGTTGCTTTAGATCCAGCGGACTCTTCCGAGCCAAATCAGTACCGGACAACCCCTGATCCGCATAAAAGATCTGCTGAAACAACCCCAGTGGGAAAATTGAATGCCCTCCACCGGCCAGTGTCTTTACAATAAAGACATCCCACGCAGGGGACGGCTGAGGCTTTACCCCAACTACTCGAACCCCCGGTTACAAAAACAAAATAGAATACAAACATCATTATAAATTATCAACAAAACACATACATATAAAATGCTATAGTGCTAAATAATGACATCATAGGAAGCCCTAGTGACACCCGGCAGAAAGCGTCCAACACTCCCAAGCTGATCCAACAGACCTCATACACAAACAAGGAGTCTTGTCCAGGAAGAGTTTTCAAGAAAAAATGTAGGTCATTGATCTAGCGAAGAAGAAGATAGTATAGCAGAGTGATAGGACAGAGCAGGAATGAAAAGAGCAAATGAGGAAGACAGATTCGCGCTATATAAATCGTTATTATTATTATTATTATTATTATTATTATTATTATTATTATTATTATTATTATTATTATTATTATTATTATTATTATTATTATTATTATTAAAGTTACACACCGCTCCGCTGCCATTTAGCCATTCGTACATCAACATCTGGAAATGATTCCTCCGAATGAAGAAAACCCCGCAATCGTTTCCTTTTTCTAAAAATCTCAATTATGATTTACCAAACCGGTTCTGATATCAAAGATTAGACGTTTTGTGAACATATTCAGTATGATCACAGCATAAACATTACATTCAATCGCAATCAGTCGTATTAGTTTCCATAAAAAGAAGCTGCAAAAAAGAAACAACAGCTGGAGTTGCCATGCCTCTGTTCCAAGGTCTTATCAGTACAGACAGGAGAGACCGACACAAAAGAGTAGACGTTTGTGAACATGCTCAGTATTATTTTAGCATAAACACTACATTCAATCACAATCAGTCGTATTAGTTTCCATAAATAGCAGCTGCACAAAGAAACAAGAGCTGGAGTTACCCTGCTTCTGTTCCAAGGTCTTTTCAGTAGAGACAGGAGAGACCGGATATTGCGTTGTTTCTGTCTTAATTATAGCGCTGAATGACACCCAAAACTACGAGCAAGGTCGTACGCAAAACAGGAGATCTAATCTAACGGAAGTTGTTGATCACTCTACTTCGAGGCATAGCCTGAGACAATAATAGTAAAGTCTAGGACTCAAAGCCATCGCCTACAGTGCGTTTTAAAGTGGGGCGGCAACTGTTCAGTCAAGGACAATTTGAACAAGCCCGCCCCAGCACCAGACCTCAGGCTTCTACTCATCGCCGTAGCTCAAGTGGTTTAGCGTTCGCCTGGCACACCGAAGGCCTAGGTTCGAATCCCGTGATGGGCAAGATAAAAGTGGCCATTTTTCACTCTCCATTTTAACAGTATGATTGCTCGGGTGGTCCAGTGTAGATTTAGGTCCCGACTCCTTGTTCCCTGGGATGGTCATCCTTGCGTTTGCCATATCGGAAATTGTGGGTGTAGACGTTAAACTTCAATGTTCATCCTACTGTTTGGTGCTGTTCTTAGCGCATTTTTTGTGTGCACGACAATGAAAATCAACCAGCGTTTCAAAGAAGTGGCTGGGAAAAAGATTACATTTTAAACCATGTTCTAACATAGCGCTTCATCAGCTCAAAAAAAGTGCTCAAGGCGCTGACCTAAAATAAGTTCTAACTTAAGCCTCCCAAGGCGCCATCTTGCTGCTTGATGCGCATCATCTAACGCTCCAGACAAGTGAGCGACACTGAACGACCCAGGCGCTTGATGGGTGAGAAGATGCTGGAACGCACGGAAAGGGTGGGAAACAATTATGTGATGAAATAGTTGGATTTACTTTTAAACGTGTGCTTGTGTGTGTGTATGTGTGTGTATGTGTGTGTGTGTGGACTTGTTTACAGGGCGTTATTTGGACAAACTAATGAATAACTTGTTTTGACAGCCCTCGTCGTTTTGACGTCAAACCAATGATCCGTTAGGGGTAGGGCTGTGTTAGGGTAAGGGTTATGGTAAGGGTTAGGGTTAGGGTTAGGGTTAGAGTTAGAAAATTTAAAAGAACTTTAAAAAGGGGACGAAATATGACCAATTGTCAATACAACGTATGCAGCGTTTCAGGAAACTCATAATAACGCCGTGAAAACAAGTGTGTGTGTGTGTTTGTATGTCTATCTATCTATCTATCTATCTATCTATCTATCTATCTATCTATCTATCTATCTATCTATCTATCTATCTATCTATCTAGAGAGAGAGATGGGGGTGGGGGTGGGGGTGGGGGTGGGGAAGGTGTTTTCCAGCGAAAGCACATATGTTGCAGTACTGCCCCACCCCAAGACAAAGAGGAATAGGATGACACGAGTGCAAACCCTTCTTACTCAAGAGTCTTTCTTTAACTCCACGCTCTATGCTCTGACATAACCGTCAGAATGATCGAAGCAGTAAGATGTCCAATGCTCACAACTAGTTTTTAACTACTGGAGACAATTCTAGGCAACCTCTGAAATACACAGCTGGACGTTCTACCAACTGAGTGATTCGGCAGCCCTTAAATCATGAAGTTTGTGTCCAATTAATTCTGCTCCTTCTACAGGGTGTTCCAAAAGTCTTGGGCACATTTGAAGTCCCCATATCTCAATTACTATGAATGGTAGTAAGATAAAAGTTGTGCCATTTTAAAGCTAATTACATTACGTTTTTTGTAAAGTTGTTGATTTTTTTTATTTCTTTTCAGACCCATGAATAGCGTTTACTCAACTAGAAAATGCTGGGACGCGTTTGGCAAGAATTTGACTATCGGCTTGATGTGTGTCGTGTGACCAATGGTGGTCACATTGAACATCTTTGAACATTCCATGTAAAAATTGAGATTACAAGCTTTCTGAATTTACCAGATGCGTTTTTATATCCTTAATAGTTTTGGAAATATTCAATGTCAAAATGTGCCCAAGACTTTTGGAACACCCTGTACATTAACATATTAACATACTGAACGGTGATAATGGGCAAATGCAACTTCAATTGCCGGAAGAGATATCGAATTCAGTGCACAACGGTCGATTACAACACGATCGGTACACAATTCCCTGATAAAACCAGTATTATAAATATTCATAGATCATAAAAAGAGAAGTTTTGTGCAAAAAAAAAAAAAAGGATACAAGTTGGGCTAATTTGGTTTCATGTGCAATGCACTTCCATGTTGAATACACTTCATAACATCCACCATTCAGAAATATTGGGTAGTAATTTAATATATAAATAATATATTACTACAACCATCCATCTGCACATGCATATTCATGGACCAGAAAAAAAATGACGTCTAATGTTTAATGTAGAGTCGGATACACTTTTGTGTTGATATTATTGCATAAATATTCCTTAACTAGGAAAAAGAAGTACCGTTGATACAACAATCATGCCCTGATCAATTCTGTTACATGTGGATAAACTCACTGCATAATAATATTAAACTCTCTGCATAATAATATTGTTGTTCACTAGTCCGAAAAAGCAAAACAAACTGAAAAACAACTCGAATTTTTAAACCATATGCTGCTACTGACCATTCTGCAAGGTACAGTGCAAGGAAGTAGAAGAAGAGGGAGACCGAAAAAGAGGTGGGAGGACAACATTCGAGAATGGACTGGTTTGACACTGAGCGAAGCCATCAGGGCTGCTGAGGACAGAGAAAGATGGAGTATGCTGGTTAAACAATCATCTGTGGTGCTCCTACGACCTCCGGGTTACGGGACAGAATAGGATAGGATAGGATAGGATGCTGCTACTACTCTAGAGGGGGAAATCGGCTACCCAAAACTAATTGTTATAGAAGCAAAACTTACTGCATCGGGTAGAGAATAATTGGGTTAGCTTATGGTTCAAAATCGGCCGATAGGGACGTAGGGGAAATATATTAAAATAATTTTTGAAAATCGTTATTTTCCGTGTTCGCCCCCTTTTGACGCTGTTCCTCTATCACACATCGCACTGTAGCATTCCACAAAAGTGGGTCGCAGGTAACGTCATTCTGACCTCTGACAGCTTTGTTTTATCGAGATGGCGGCAAACAATGTGAATGTATGGTAAGCGAAACAATGTCAAAATTGTGTCTACATTATTTTTTTTCTATTTAGTCTTTTGTCAATATGCTCAGAGAATTCATTTCTTAGATTTTTGTTTTCAATATACATTTTGTCACCAAGGTTTCTGAAGTAGAAATGTATGATAGGCGAAACAATGTGATAATTATATATATTATGGCGATGACGTTATAATCACATGTGTGGGTGGGAAGGCTAACGTTGTTACGTGCAAAAAAAAAAAAGCATCTTCTATTCTGCACTCGTTTTATGCCAGACAAGGTAACGACAAGGAGGACCAGAGGATACAGATATTCAAGGCAGCTGCAGAGCTTATTAAACGTGACATTAAGTCTGTAGCAGCGTCACGTGATGCATACCCCAGTCAGGATGACATTGAATCATTAAGCTTTAATTTGCAGTTTGTTCCAGAGTCTCTAAGGCTACTATTAAGCATTATCTTCTGTGGCAAAGCGGATCTGAAAATTGCATCAGTTGGACAAGTAATAATGCAAGCAGCTCGCCCAAGGATGTTATTGTGTCCCTTGCCTCTGGGACTAGGCGTGCAGGTGCACCATCTCTTTGCTTCCAAGTTTCTTAATGAAACCCTTCATGCACTTGGATTTTCTCCCTCGTACGACGAAATAAAGACTTATGAAATGAGTGCCGCCATTTCTCCAACCCATGCTGAGAGCACTACCTTTCCCGATGGCCATTTTGCACAGTACATGGCCGACAATAGGGACCAAAACACTAATACCATTGACGGTTACAACACATTCCATGGGATGGGAATTATCGCCACTGTGACGCCAATGATGCATGGCAAGCTGATGGTTAAGAGACGAACTAACATCAGATCTGAAGAAATAGTAAGAAAGGCTAAAATTGAAATCAAATATTTCAACAGAGAAGAAACAGGTGTTTTGAAAAGTCTCAAGCTGGAAAGACTTGAAACACAAATTGTGCAGGATCCAACAATGGAAGTTGAGTTACTCTGGAAGTCCTGCTGGCTGCTTAAGCCAGACAGACCTTCTTGGTCTGGAGTAATGCAGGCTGTACACCAAGGTGCTTTTCCTGGGCAGTCCTCTGTTCTGTTTTTACCCATGATCGACCTTAACCCCACAGACAGAACATGCATACTCTCCACTCTGCACTATATTTGTTCTGAAGCAAAAAGAAACAACAAAACTGCAGTTCTGACATTTGACCAGCCTCTCTGGTGGAAGGCTTTTGTCAATATACAAAGTGAACCGGAAGAAAGTCATCTTAGGTCAATCATCTTGCGACTTGGACCCTTCCATCTGGAGAAAAGTTTTCTGGCTTGCATTGACCACCTTATGGCAGATTCTGGCTTACAGAAAGTCATGTCTCTTTGTGTCCCAAATTCAGTGTCAGCAATTTTAAATGGTGATGCAGTGGAGCGTGCAGTGCGTGCACACATCATGATAGACACAGCCCTGCATGCCCTTCTTATTGCAGACCTTCTGCAAATCCCTCTTTCAAAATTACCAAAACCCAGCGACACCAACGATGCTCAGGACACTGATGCCTCTGTTGTACTTATTGATGGAGCATCAAGCAGTGACATAGATGGGCGTTGTGATGTACCTTGGGAACCTGTCCAGTCTCATATGCCAGTAGTGTTGGGAGAGGCGGTAAACGACTTTGAAGACATGAATGCTGTTGTTCACACTCATGCCAAACTGCTCAAAGGCGAGATAATAGCAGAGAACCTGAAAGATAGCCCTTGCTTGGAACGTATGAGCAAACGGATTCACGAACAGAAAATGTCACTTGGTCTAACCAGCAAAACATGCCAGCTGTGGCTGCAGTATATGACAACAGTTGACATTCTGAAGCGATTTCTCAAGGCTGAGAGAACTGGCAACTGGCTGATACACTTGTCAACCATGCATGAGATGTTGCCGTACTTAGCAGCTACTGGGCACAACCTCTATGCCAAATCAGTCTACCTGTACCTACAGATGATGAATAAGCTAGACAAAGTGAACCCCAACGTTTTTAAAAGCTTCATGGATGGTCACCATGTTATTCGGAGGTCTGACAGGTATTGGGCTGGATTATCCTCCGATCTTGTTATTGAACAGACCCTAATGCGCAGTGCGAAGACCACACACAGGTGGTCTTACGAGTACCCGAGGTATCACAGAGGCTCAGCGAGCAAAATGGGTGCTGTCGCTGCCTGCATGTGCCGGTATTAACCATGCCATGCAGGAATTGACTGGTACTCGGCGAGCAACGAGTGATGAACATGCAGAACTTGGAGAAGCAAGAGTTCAGAAAGATATGGATATGGTCAAGATAGGCGCCTATCTTCAAGAAAGGAGCCCATTTTCGGAAGACCCTACGCTCAGAAACATTGCCACAGGAGTGACTGCTGACCTCACTGTTAACGCCCATGAGGCAAAAAAGATTGGAGAACAGATATTCCGGTCATTAGAGGGACAGAATGCTGGTGAGCTTAAATTTAGAAGGAAAGAACAAGTCAGGACTCTGGCCACCAGGCAGTCGAATAAAGGGGTCGTAGCACCCATCAACATCGACGCACAGCTGCTATTTCAACGGTTTATTACTGCAGCACAAGGTCAAATGAGCGGAGAAGAACAGGAAATATTCAAATACGAGCTATGCAGTTATCCATCATCTTTGTTTGAATCTCCAGAAATAATGAGACTACCAAACAAGGCATCACTGGCCGATGAGCTGTGGAAGATGGTGTCTGAACCTCCCATGTGTTCTCTACCCCGTGACCTCCAGTATGTTGTGGACGGAGGTTCCTTACTACAACGAGTACAAGCACCCTGGAAGCGGGGCTCCACATTCCAAAGCATTGTTGACTTTTACGTCAGTTATGTAAATAGCCAATATCCCCATGCCGTGGTAGTCTTTGATGGATATGGGTCTGGACCCTCAACCAAGGATATGACCCATATAAGACGCACAAAAGGAATGAAAGGAGTACCGGTTCATTTTACTCCTGACATGGCCCTGCTGTCTATTAAGGAAGTATTTCTTGCACACAAGAAGAACAAGCAGAGATTCATTTCTCTCCTTGGTTCATGCTTGGAGCGGACATGCACAGTCATACAAGCGAAGTCAGACGCTGACTTGCAGATTGTCCTGGCAGCTCAACAGGCAGCTAAACACAAGAGCGCGGCTGTGGTAGGTGAAGACACGGACCTGTTGGTGTTGTTGATATATTACCTGTGTGCCGAAGACCATGATGTCTACTTCTATTCAGACAAACAACAGCAAAAGAAGAAAGTGTGGGACATAACACGACTTGTTGATGTCATTGGGTTCCCGCTACGTCATCTCTTGTTAGTTCTGCATGCCCTTACAGGTTGTGACACCACGTCCAGGCCCTTTGGCATTGGCAAGGCTGTAGCTCTCACAAAACTGAGGTCCAGAACCTGCTTTCAAAAGGCTGCCAAAACTTTTCTGGAGGCATCGTCAGTGACAGAAGTGGAAGCAGCAGGAGAGACAGCCCTTATATGATGGCAAAGAACATGATAGAATAGACGAACCTTGTAGGAAAGTGGCCCTTGGAACAACCTTTGTTCAGGTGAATACGCTGCCCCCCAACGTCTGCGGCTGCACGATTTCACAGTCATCGCGTCTACTGGCAAGTACAAGAGTGGATGGGCAAGCAGCAGGACGCATGCCCAACAACGTGTGGATGGAAGCTGGATGGCAGCATGCTACTGCCAGTGACAACCCTGCTTCCTGCTGCTCCACCAAAGCTGCTGAAGATAATCCGATGCTCATGCTCGGGAAATTGTGATGCCCAATCCCGCTGTTCATGCAGGAGGTACAGGCTTCTTTGTTCTCCTGCCTGCAAGGAGTGCCGGGGTCTTAGCTGCTGCAACACTCCCCCACCCCATCCCGATGAAGTGTAGCAGGATTGGAGCACAAATGTTCAGTATGGTTTTGCGTTATCATATTAAGTTAAAAAAAACTGACTACATAGTATAATGGTTTGCAGTGTAATTAATATGTTCATATTGTTCATTGTTTATTATTTTATCTGTTGTCTCATAGGGCATTTACATAACCTTTCTACATCATTAACTTTAACCAGTTAACAGTATCGTTAATTATTATAACGTTTTCGACAATGCATTTGTATTACCTTTCAAACAAGGTGCTACTTGATAGGGTTCTAACGATTTTTGTGGACTGTGACCTTGACCGTGACCTTTAAATAGCCGCTAAAAAGTATGCCGCACACCAACTGTGTCCGATTTTTTATGGGAAGTAGCAACTGATCGTGCCGTCATATTGCAGTGAAAATCTTTTCTATAACAATTTGTTTAGGGTCATAGCATATTTTTTTCTAGGTCCCCCAGGCTATACTATCGCTTAAACACATTTGTTTTGTTTTTAATTCGTTAACCAGGAAAAAAAAGGCGATGATAGACGTAATATATTTGCACTGAGTTTGCTACGTGTGCACAAACACACAGCGTAACATAATACCCCAAAAACTGCACTGTACCTCGGCATCGATTTGGTCGAATATGTGTAAACACAGCATTACATGTAGAATCTACAACGGTCAAAAGAAGAAGGAGAAGGAGGAAGAAGCAAAGATGCGTTCGCCATTGTGAACACAGCACTGTGCTGCATGGGGATACACAATAACTATGGCATGCTCACATCCTAAAGAAATTACATTATTTGTGGGGAAATTGCCGAATATTCGGTCCGGGTTTGAGGGTACAAAGTCATATTGACAGAGCAGGGCAAGTATCTTAACTTGTACAAGAATACGAGACAGAGGACTGAAGGCCAAAGGAGACATAATGTTCTCTATTCACGTACTGTGCTTAAAGCTTCTTCAAAGTGTCTATTTACTTATTTGATTATTTACATTTTTTAAAATTAATAAATGTATTATTTTGTCATATTTGAACATGGAGTTTTAAAATAAAATGGTGTCCGACGAATTTCGTGTTGTGAATCGCTTAACCTTAGTGCTAACTGCAATGTTGGGTACACACAACAGCGATCGCGAGCAGGCATAAGTTAAGAACAAGATCATCGACCCTAAAATATGATTGATTACTGCCTGTCAAGGACAACGGCACGACCCTCACACAATAAAAGCCGCGATCGCGTGAAATGACAGATGCTACATCCAGATAGTAAGGTGCAAAACAAACAAGTATAGTATAGTATAGTATAGTATAGTATAGTGTAGTATAGTATAGTATAGTATAGTATAGTATAGTATAGTATAGTATAGTATAGTATAGTATAGTATAGTATAGTATAGTATAGTATAGTATAGTTTAGTATAGTTTAGTATAGTGATGTCGTTATCGTCGGAAAATCGGCCATTCACCGATAAAATTCCAAAATGTCCTAAAGTGTCATGTTCTGATCGGCTCGCTGTCCTAAGGTTTTACACCTCCATCGGCCACCCTTGGTCCGTTTTTTGTTTGCTTGTCTCATGTCTGTTTTGTTGTTATTGCTTCTGGCCATATTAATTTCATGTCGGATAAATAAAGGTGTTATGAGTTATTGTCGAACATCAAGTATCGGAAGCGCCAAGCATACGACACATGCATCAGCAGAGAGAGTTAGAGTAACGTCCCTTGTTGCGAACGGCGTGCTTCCGGTAATAAAACTTCTTGTTTTCGAAATGGCGCCGAAAAAGAAACCGAAACTTATTAGTGGCCTCTCGTTTGGTGTTGGAAAGAAGTCAAAATGATGGCCGAAAGATTTTCAGGTCCTAAAGGTTTGTGACTGAATCGGCCAAATGGCCTATGCTGAAAATTTCTAGCAACATCATTGATAGTATAGTATAGTATAGTATAGTATAGTATAGTATAGTATAGTATAGTATAGTATAGCATAGCATAGTATAGTATAGTATAGTATAGCATAGTATAGTATAGTATAGTATAGTATAGTATAGTATAGTATAGTATAGTATAGTATAGTATAGTATAGCATAGTATAGTATAGTATAGTATAGTATAGTATAGTACAGTACAGTATACAGTCTAGTCTAGTCTAGTCTAGCATAGTATAGCAACACACCAGTCGTGTCATATTACTTCAGGCATAATGTCGACGGTTCCTTAGTTTTCCTATTTTTCTGTTCAAATCTTCTTTTCTCGCCTGCATGTATGCTTTTATTTAAAAATAGATCCACTTGTATAAATCTATCCAATGTGCAGTTTAGAGCTCGGGGGATGGGAGAGAGAGAAGAATGGGGGAGATGTGTGGGAGTAAGAAGCAATTCAATTGAGAGAAAGATGTAGGCTTCATGAATGTGGACAATCTCCATTTTGTTTTAACTGCTTTTAGTTTACATCTTACCAGGCCGTACTGATAAATCTAGTAGGCATCATTTTACCGTTGCAAAAGAACAATACTTGGAACGGATTAAAATACCATTTAATTAGTAACAAAAGGGGTGACAGAGACCTACCCCCAACCCCCACCCCACCACTACTACCCGGCCCTCATCCCCTTCCCGATCCCGAACTCAAACCCGAGGCAAATTCTGCAAGTGTTGCAACTGAAATTGTTTCCCATAATTACAGTTTTTTTAAAAAAAACATTAAAAGGTCATACTAAAGCCAAACTCGTGCGTAGGAGGAATGGAGGGGGAGGGGGAGAGGAAGGGGGAACACGTTTCCGCCTCCACATCAAGGGAGATCACATCAAGGGAGACTAGTTTACTTTCACCGCAGCCATCGCTGATCGAAAATAGAAAGCAATTTTACGTACCGACTGGCCATTCTGTGGAAAACTGTGACGCCTCATGCTGGCATCACGTCAGAGAAGCAGATGATACAATTATTAAAAATGTCAGATATAATATATGCAATATGACGCTTCAATGTCATTTCCATCATGAACGGTGACTATCCTAAACCAAATATTTGGTTCCTTTTTTTTTTTTATAGATTGCCAAGAACCTACACTGAAACTTGGTGGTCTACACCCACCACTGGCGATCAGGCAGACGGGGATAACTCTCCCTGGGAAGAGGGCTTAGGGACCTATATCAACATTGAACCATCAGAGCAATTATACTGCTAAGATGGCCAGTGAAAAGTATCCACTTTCATATTGCTCACCACGGGATTCGAGCTTGGGTCATCGGTGTGCCAGGTGAGCGCTACACCGCAGGTAAAGTAAAGGTAAATGTAGTCCCATAGCCTTGTGGCCGTAGGGGAGCGTGATGTTGGAGATCACACTTATCTTGGGCCAGCGTAATGAGGGTGATGCCCATCTCTCTCCCTCGCTACTTTACCTTCCCCACACCCTTAAGAGAGTAGGTACTCAGTCACAGTTGAGTCAACTGGGGGCGTTGTTATTTGTCGCTTCACGTTTTGCGGTCACCCATCCAAGTGCTTACGGCATTGGACGGTGCCATAACTTGCGACACAGTAGCGAGTGCTCCAACCATTGCGCTATCCGACACCCCGCGGCGGTAGGCAATTTTTCTAATAACAAGCAGAAAAGAACCGTGCCTCTCGTAACTGTCCCTCTGCAGGATCAACAAACAGCGCGACTCGAACATTTGTTTCGTTTTAAAAGCCCTATCAAGTCCTCAGCAGTATTAAATGTTACAGTATAATTCACATCAAATTTTCTACTAATTCATGACCATTAATGCAATTCATTAAAGCCATCAATTTGGATTCCTACAGCGAGCTCCCAAAATAATTATAACAAGTGCCCTGGCTTTCGTTTAAAATTTTCATTATAAATATAATAGGCCTATTATATTGATACTTCTATCCCTTGGAAGAAAACAAAAACACACACATATAGAGAAGTGAAGTTTCTAATCGTCCTGAACACATGTGCGAAAAAAAAAATGCGAATGGTGTTGTGTCAGCATTTTACCGTACTACTTGAGCGACAACAATTCAGCGCACCTGTTCCAAAACTTCGATCTGAGTGATAAAGATAGACACGAAAACATTGTGATCTTGATGCAGAAGACAAGCAAAGTCCACATGTCGCGCGCGCGCACACACACACACAGACACACACACACACACACACACACACACGCACACACACACACAGAGACACATCTATATATATAAATTGCTTAGCCGGAAGTCCTTCTTCGACACTACTGTAAAGTTTGTCCGGTATGGACGCTGATCTGGGCAAGTGCTGGGTGCTGGGTTTCGGCCTGTTGTGCGCTCAAAACCTGCGAAATCGTTATAGCCGACATTTCCTTACCGAACGTTTAACCGTTTCTGAGATAAATAAATAAACAAAATGTCCACAAACTGCAATAGCCTCATTCCGCGCGCGGTTTCCATTCAACCCGTGTCAAGAACTTGCCGTTCCGTAATACCGCAAATTTTGTTTTATTTCCATTCAAAACACTTTTGCACTCATGTCACCAATCTTACAAAATTTTGTGTTTAACTAATTAAATTTGATTAATTAAAAATCGAATCGAAGGTTCAGCATGTTTTCTCATATAGACCAAAAAATTGATCTTTCTCATGAAAGCTTGGTAGCTCAGTTGGTAAGACTTTTGCCTGCCGTGCAGGGGACCCGAGTTCAAATCTCCGGTGGGCCATATTTTTTTTTTTATGTTTTTTTTTTAACACTACAATATGGATGTTTTGCCTTTTAATTTAGGCTTTTTGCCTTTAACTTATTTATTATTATTATTATTATTATTATTATTATTATTATTATTATTATTATTATTATTATTATTATTATTATTATAATATCTTACATCAAATTTTATTTTAAAACCCTGGTGTTTTTTATGATTTCTATTTGTATTATTCTATATTCATTATTATTATTATTATTATTATTATTATTATTATTATTATTATTATTATTATTATTATTATTATTATTATTATTATTACCAAGGATCGGGATGGGGTGGTACGTGTAGGTAAAAGGGGGTTACGGGTAGGTTTAAAGGGGCATGGGTAGGCATAACGGGGATACGGGTATATATAAGGGGGTATGGTGATGGTCGATTCCTTTCATCCATACCTGCGAAACGATCAACGGGAAGTATCAAGGAGGGTACAGGTAGGTTACAAGGGGGGTACGGAAGGTATCAAGGGGGTATGGGGAGGTATCAAGTGGGTTCGGGGAGGTATCAAGGGGGTATGGTGAGTCATCATGGGGGTGGGACGGGGAGATATCAGGGGGGGTATGGTGAGGTATCAAGGGGGATATGGGGAGGTATCAAGGGGGATATGGGGAGGTATCATCGTCCAAATGAAACTCGCAGACAACAGTTGTCTCTGTCTACATTTTAAACAGCAACCTGTGTACCCTGGCTTGCCAGGGTACAAAAACCACTAGTCAATCGATAATAATGTCTACCGTATAGGGTCTATTAAGTTGAAAACATTCACAAGCTGGTGTGTGTTGGCGAGCGTGTATTGAGGGTTTGTGATGGCTGTGGGAAGGAGGGAGGGGTGGTGGTGAATGACATACTCTACTGACTGACTGGACGCGGTGGGTATTTGTGCGTTACCTTCGAGAGAAATAATACAGCTATAGATGAAATAGATATATTTAAAGGAAACCAACCTAGTTTTAAAGTTACAGGTGTTTTATACGCGCACACACGCACGTTGTATTCACACGCACACATACACACACACACACACACACACACACACACACACACACCCACACACACACACACACACCTCTACACAGCTTAAAAGGCTTACCTTCCCCTCGCATCAGTCAATGTCGATTTAGGTATCCGTGAAAAACTTATTACTGGGTTCAGACGAAGAATAGAACATTCACCTGCAACAAATCGAAATGGAAATTAGAAGCTGACAGAAGCTGAACGGTCGCTAGGCCTTCCTTAAGAACAATATATAGAACATAGTGTCAATTTTGTCAAGTTTGTGTGTAGTTTTTTTAAAAACACGCTACTTTTTGGTAGCCCAAAGAGTAAAGAATGAAATGAGAGGGTTCACTGATACACGCAACACACGCTTCTCTTGTGGTTAAATATTCCCGCTACATCTGCACTGCGTGGAAATAAATTTAAAAATTAAATAAATATTTCAATTTTTAAACTGTTTGTCTTTAGCTAAAAAAAAAAAAAAAAAAACTTGTTCGTCGCACTTAAATTACGCTTCACAATAAATCAAACCGTTCCCAAACGAATCTGTAAACTAAGCTTCGAAATAAATTTAAATAAAAGTTAAAGCATGGGTCTTTTACGTTGAGAAGTTATGCTATAATCTTAAACTTTGACAATCACAGTAAAAAAAAAAGGAGGGGGGGGGAAGGAGGGGGTGGTGGTTCATTTATTTGTAAATATACAAAGTAGGCTTGAACATGGCAAAATAAAATCAGCTTCTTTGTTCATTAAAACTAATGATATGAACGATGAACAGTTTAAATGATTTAAACAGATGCAAACAAAAAAATGCTTGAACTTCGAAAAATACTGTGTACGTCGTTACGTCAACCTCGATCATTGTTTATTAGCGCAAATAAAGAATAAGCGATTGGAATGACTTGAACAGATGCCAACCATGCTTGCATTTCACAGCAAACCGTAGATAATAAACATCATAGTTCATTAAAACGAATGGAGGTGGGGTTTTTACTTCTTTCGCAATAGCAATTACATTTCTGTGATGGTTTCCGTTAAAAAAAAAAAATTACAAAATTCTTGTTCAGAAGAGTGATTTCGTTTTTTATAAAAGAGAAATCGGTTTTGTTCGACGGACAGCTTTCCATCTTTGGATCCTGTGGGTTTTTTTTCCGTCTTTCTAATTGCGTTCGTTATCACAAAGGCCACGGGTTCCCACAGTGGCTCAAAGATTGAACTAACACGATAAGAGAGGAAGGAGTGGGATAGGAGGGGAGGGGAGGGTGTAATAAGATAGACAACTATTAACCGCTCTTAAACAAACATTATTAACCCACAATAAACAAAACTTGAGGAAAACATGGACGGAATTTTAAAATAAATATATATTTAAAATATATTTTTAAAAAATTTAACAAACGCTACAGAACGCGACCGCAGATCAAAGAGGGATAATCACACTGCGACCGTGCAAACGCCGGCATCGATTGTTTCCCCTCAATCCATTTCTCCCGCACTTCAATCGCTCTTTAAATTTCAAAGTCTTCGCTAAAAACAGTCTGGTAATGCAGTTTCAGTTTCAAAATCCTTACTGATCGTCCAATGGAAAACATTTGAGCTTTCAGATAATTCTTAGCACACGCACACACACAAACACACACAAAGTACCCAACTCTTTGAGATAAAACGGCATTTCTAATATTACAAGTTTAATCGTAATAATCAACTTCTCATCAACAATCCACACTTTGGCTCTGCTTAACCTCCTTCAACCACCCCTCCCCCGCCCCATACATCCTTCCCCCACCTTCTTCCGCCAAACCACCTCTCTCTCTGTGCCTCTGTCTGTCTGTCTGTCTCTCTCTCTCTCTAACCTTTCCCCCCTTCACACACACTATCTCTCTAACATTTTCCCCCTTCACACACACTGTCTGTCTACCTGGGCGCGATCGAGTGTGTTTATGTCTGTCTGTCTGTCTGTCTGTCTGTCTGACTATAATGAACTCTCTCGATCTCGTCCTTTGCATGCTGCGGGTGCAGGTTTGCTTTTGTTATCAAGGAAAGGAGCACGCGGCCTAGTAAAACAGCAATCAAACATGAAACGACAGGGTTTAATTCAGAAAACTTAAATCAATTGTCTTCATCTCTTCTGATCCTCAACCAGCTTTTTTTTGTAAAATAAAACACTGAGAGAGAGAGAGAGAGAGAGAGAGAGAGAGAGAGAGAGAGAGAGAGAGAGACAGACAGACAGACAGACAGACAGACAGACAGACAGACAGAGAGGGACAGTTAGGTACGAGACAGAGATAGAGATAGAGAGACAGAGAAAGACCTAAACAGAGAGAGAAGAAGAAGAAGAAGAAGAAGAAGAAGAAGAAGAAGAAGAAGAAGAAGAAGAAGAAGAAGAAGAAGAAGAAGAAGAAGAAGAAGAAGAAGAAGAAGAAGAAGAAGAAGAAGAAGAAGGAATTTGAAACTTGAAACTTTTTTTACTAGGGATAAAGATTT
This sequence comes from Oncomelania hupensis, assembly GCA_036898135.1. Taxonomy (NCBI): domain Eukaryota; kingdom Metazoa; phylum Mollusca; class Gastropoda; order Littorinimorpha; family Pomatiopsidae; genus Oncomelania; species Oncomelania hupensis. The sequence continues at coordinate 25,404,052 of CM072512.1, read as the reverse complement.
TAGACGGATTAATAAGTCTAATTTTTCTATCTGTCCCTTAACAAATTAACATAGTAAAGAATCTTAAACATTAACTTGGAAATCACATAAATCACACACACACACACACACACACACACACACACACACCTGCACACACAATCACACCAACATCTTCATCATTATCTTTATAGTATAATAATCATCCATCTCCGGTGCTGCGTTACCGTGCTTGGATGGGTGTTTGCTTGAGTGGGGAGCTCATTTCCTACAACACACAGGATGGCGGTGAGCGGCAGATTAGGCGATCCCACCCACGGTCCTTCCCGTTAAGCAAGGCCTCCTTCAAAGAACACTGAAGACATGCAAGAAGACGAATGATTTGGGGTGGCGGAGAGACCCAAATAAGTAAGTAACGAGAAGAAAGAGGAAACAAATACGGGTGGGAGAATAGGGAGAGGAGAGTGGAAAGGGGAAGGGGAAGGGGAAGGGGGGAGGGGAGGAAGAGGATGAGGGAAAAGGGAAGGAGGGTGGAACGAGAAAGAAAAAAAAAACAATTCAGCGAGATAAATAAAAACCAATATAAAACAAAGAAAAGAAACATAACAGCAAAGATAATAAATAAACAAGCAAAGAGAAGAAGAAGAAGAAGAAGAAGAAGAAGAAGAAGAAGAAGAAGAAGAAGAAGAAGACACACGAAGCAAGCAAGTAGAAGACACAAGCAAGCATAGTAAAAAAATTAAGAAAGAAGGAAAAAATAAGCAAGCGCCTAAAAAGCAAAGACGAGAAATAACGTACAAGAAAAGAATACTAAGAAAAGCCAACTCCGCAAAATGGACGAAAGAAAACAAATAGATAAACAGAGAATAAAATTCATTTGCAAAAGAAGCAATGGATAAGATGGATAAAATAAGATAACAATGTTATTTTGCAAGGGTAAAAGAGTTGGCGCTGGATGCGCTTTTTTTTACATCTTGCCCTTGGGGCTGTAACAATAACTATTAAATACAACTCGATGTTATAACATTCATATCATGGTACAATAACAAATTAACAAATGCATGCATCATTAGATAAAATCATTTTTCAAACAAATGAAACCAAATTAATATTGTTAATATCAATCAAAAACATTAACAATTAATGTGTATTTAATTTTTATTGTGTTTTAAGAGAGGTGTTCTAAATGATGTAAATTTAGATGGTGGAGTGCGGCGATCTTCAGGAAAGTTATTCCACAAAGTTGAACCCGAATAAGCTAGACTGGTTTTGAAGAGATAAATTCTTGGAATTGGAACATTTAATTTTGTGGACGATCTGGCAGTTTTTTAAATGAGAAGAAAGATAGGAAGGTGAATTGCCAGAAATGACCTTGTGCATGAAAACACCTTTATTAAATTTTAGTCTGTCGGAAAGAGGTAGAATATTGATCTGTTTATAGTCATATGGAGAGATTTTTTGTTTAAGAATAACTTGTTTAATTGCACGTTTGCGAAGTCTAATTAAAGGCTTCATTGCAATGCCACTAGAAGAATCCCAAGAATAATCAATTAATGATTGAATATGATTATGAGAGAGTGTGAGAGAGAGAGGGGGGGGGAAGACGGACAGAGAGAGAGACAGAGAGGGAGAGAGCAACCTGAATTTGTAACCATTGCTGTAATTCGGAGTTAATTTCACCCAGATTTTTTTTTTATTGCCTATGAATTTTTTTTTTTTAAAAACATAGAGAAATGTTCGAAAAACAGAGAGAAAGAAACACATGCATACATGCAATCACACGAACACACACACGCACACACAGACATTCCCACACTGACACATACATACACACACACATAGAAACAGACACTGACACACAAAGAAATATACATACACTCTGAAACAAACCGGCATTTTGTTTTAGACTATTAAGTATAATTCGTCTTTATTAATTAGCCAGGTAATTACTTAAAATTCAGGCTCTTTTTGTGCTGTACACGGGCAATTTTATAATTTTGTATTTTATAATACAAATTGCTAGACACTTTCACAATCACTGTTGCTAATCTTGTGAAAGCGCGAGAAAGAACAACTGGCAGGATATGCGAATCAGTGCAGTAAGTTTATTATTGGAGGTGAAAATTATTCTGTGTTGGTGAACTTCTCCTACTGTGTACAGCTGTGCATTTTCAATTGCCGTCGTGGCTTTTGAAGGTAACCTTTTATTCTTTTTAATGTTATTGCGGATATGACATTCTTGTCATGTCGAATGCATAATTATTGTCTGTCATATTTATTGGTTTATTGTTTATCGATTTATTCGGCATGTTATCAGCACAACTTATGTTAATCTGATGAATAAAATTTGATACAACAACAACAACATCGGCATGTTAATGCTGTTGTACTGGGGCGATTTATTAATTTGTATAACTATAGACTAAGATAGTGGGAGAATGAGGGAAGCAAAGGACTTATCAACTGTTCTTTATTGTTTATGACGGGGGACCTTTCAGCACCGTGAAGGAATGGCGGATCTTGGGTCACAATGTGTTTCTAGGCCTGACAATCTTCAAAGACGTGCCTCAAGGGACCTTTGACAAGATCCGCGAGGCTTTGATGAAGATGGCTTCTATTAATTATTAAGTATTTCTTCCTCCCTATTTGGTTTCAGTATCTGTCCAATTGGTTTCGCTTTGGTTTCTTTTGTAACACGTTTACGTAAGGTCCAAATATTCTCGTGTGGTGATAATTGAGCGTGTATGGAGGAATTTCAATGCAAGTCTACACTTTTTCATGTCTCGTATTGTAGGGGTGGGGGGCAGGGGGAGGGGGAGTAGATTACAAAGGTTGGTTGGGGAAAGCAATATTTTTGCAATTTTACTTATTAATCTAATGAATGAATGAGAGGAATAAATGAAATAGTTATTTTCTAGTTTTGTTAAATTATTATTGATGTGTTGAACTATGTGGTAATTTATTATTTTCCCTTCTCGTCATCTACTTATCTTAAGAAAAGTTGGTTGCATGTTTAAAAGACAGAAATTCTTTGTCCTTTGAATATATTAGGACTAATTCATCATGTTATATATATATATATATATATATATATATATATATATATATATATATATATATATATATATATATATATATATATATATATATATATATATATATATATATATATATATATATATATATATAGTCTTATAAATGTACCCAGAAACAAGGATTATCAGTTGTTTACCGGTCATCTGGGCACCTAGCTTTGGATCTGGGTACCTGGCCATGTGCCCAGATCCAAGGTAACTTTGAAAACAGCGAGAAAAAGTAACTTTCGTCTCCTCTAGGCGACGAATTAGGTCAAGCTGTATTTCTTACTAGGTCAACTGTCTTTTCGCACCGTTTATTGACGCCGGATAGCGTCCTCACTTGGTTTCATACAATTTAAGAATCCAAGAAGGCAAATGGGTTTTTTGGTCGGAAAATGCACAGGTTACCAAGAGGAAAAGGGTTAGGGCAAGGGTTAGTTGCAGCGCTGCAACTAGCCCCTACCCTAACCCTTTCCGTCTCACTCCGCACCCTCAGGTACCCAGAAACAAGGAGGTTTATATATAAACTCCTAACTTTCAACCTTGACACACTCACACGGCAGTAGACACAGACACACAGACATTCAAACACACATACATACACGCACACACACACACACCCACACACAAACGCACGCACACACAAACGCACACACACACACACGCACACACACAAAATGTATGGCTGTCAGGAAGACGCCGGTCATGCAGCTTTTTATATGGCGTTGCCCAATACTGAATATGCAATTCAACTCTACTAATAAACTACGCTATTCAAAAGTGCACAAGGAGCGGTACCGACGAGGAGATTTTAACACCTTCACGTGTCTTCGCAATTGGAAACGCACACACGGGTCATCTCAGCAAATAGGTAACAACGTTTGTGACTCGCAATGAGCTATTCAGTTTTCATAGATCCTGTTAGATTTCCTTGAAGTGCATAAAGGATGGGTACGGACGATGTTAAAACATTTGTGGTTTTGTCTTTTTTGAAGCGGCTTCGCGGCGAAGCTGGGACGGAAGACACTTACATTGCTGTGGAGGAACCTTCAGCATGCATATTGTAGAGCAGCTTTATTTAATCATTCTTATATAGCGCTTTTTCCTGCTCAAGAGCTGCTCAAGGCGCTGACCTATACAGGATCTAACTCGAGCCCGAGGCGCACACTTAGGCGCATCGTTTGACGGCCAGATGACTGAGCACAATCCTGGGCGAGCGGGGATGCTGGAGGAGGGACCTAGTGCTTGCTGGGTGCACTTCTATAGGCTGGCACTCACCCGCCTAGGACGTTATTATCGGCAGGAACTTTACAAGTCCATGCGATGGAATGCGTGCGGGCGCAGACTAGACCTCAGTTTATACTCTCCTCCGAAGAGTAAGCTAAGCTATGGCATCCTGCAAGAAAACAGGTATGCTGGCAGCAGAGGAAGAGTAAATGATGTAAGCCTACTTCCTGTCATCCCCTTAACCATGACTGCATCTAAGGATTCTAATATCGAAGGTGCTTTCCCTTTTTCCTCCAGCTGTGCACGCTCCTTGCGTTATTATTTTCTGCATGCGTGCTGGATATCGGTCAGCGACTTGTACGTGCAGTGTAAAATTGGAAAGAGCGCTGTATAGGTTTCATTCAAATCTTTTGGCTCCTCTCCCCCATCCA
>CM072512.1:25391838-25394338 GCA_036898135.1 Oncomelania hupensis | reverse complement strand
TCCCAGCTATGCTGCTAATTTGTAGTAATAAACAAGCACCCAAACTTTCTTTCAACGTAGCACTTAAACTTAATACTACAATAAAAATTTATTTTAGGAAAACTGTGAAGAATAAAATAACAAGACACGAGAGAATAATCATTACGACATGCAAATGCTACAGATATATATGTAGGAATATATTAACAGTAAACTATGACGCGTCTGTTAGAACGCCGTGATTCACGTTTCATGAGAATTCCTCAGTGCGCCAGTCTGCGCATCAAATATAAACTTCGTAACCTGTAATTTTAATAACTTTTTCCTCTTCTTTTGCATTCCATATAAACCTTCGTCTCCCACCCCCTCTTTCTCCTTCTTCTCCCCCAATCCCGTCTCCATGCTGAGTTAAGCACCAGCATCCCGTAGGTCTGTTAATCCTTCGGACCTATAGGCCTGCAAGGACTTGGATAAAAACGGTGTGTCCTTCCATGCCTCCCTCCTCTCTCTCTCTCTCTCTCTCTCTCTCTCTCTCTCTCTCTCTTTCTTTCTTTCTTTCTCTCTCTCTCTCTCTCTCTCTCTCTCTCTCTCTCTCTCTCTCTCTCTCTCTCTCTCTCTCTCTCTCTCTGCCCCTAGTCAGCAACGTGACGTCGCTCTCCTCGTTCCCCAAAACTCCCCACTGGCGTCTTGAGGCAAAAACCCAGGCCAGCCACCAGCACAGCATAGTGGAGCAGAGTATCAGTGCAATCGAGTGTCTGTGCACATCAAGTCCTGTGGTCAGCGAAGCTACTTGGAGGCTAATCGGCTCTGAGTCTGAGGCTGACAGAGCTCATGCATTTACCATTCGCAGAGGTGTTCGGTACATCTCCTGCGGACCTGCATTTTTCACTGCGGCGGTCAAGTCATGCCGACCGGCAATTACCAAAGCGGCGGTCAGCCGACCAGCAAGTACCACTTCGGCGGTCACACAGGCTCATCTCACACCTGCTCATAGGAGGCGTTCAGACCCCAGCCGCTAACGCTTCGGAGTGCCGAGGTAAGCCTTCGCTTGGAGATACAGGAGACCGCTGTTGGCATAGGAGGTCTCGGATGGCCTTTGCTACTGCGGACTGAGGAGAGGATACTCCACCTCAACCTTCAAACTCCATTTTCTTATCCTTTGGGGCTCCTTGGACAGGTTGCCGGCAGCGGATCGTCGCAAGACGCCGTGACGCTTTGCTGCTAGTTGCTCTAAACCCTGACTGCCTCGCCATTTCACATCTAAAAGGCGGCGCTGGCGTTCGCCTTCAACTCTTGCAACCTCACACGTCCTACGGTTCCATCGCCACATCTCCTACGGGTCTTCATCGAGACGAACTCATCCTCTCCTTTTGCGCGGCTGCATTTATAGTTCCTGCTGCCCCAAGCGATCCTTCGAATGTCATCTTAATTCAACAAAACTTCGTATTTACGTCCCCTATATACTAAAGTGTCCGGGAACATTAATCTAAACAACAAACAACAAGCAGCACTGTACCCCAGCTATCGTGAACTGTCTGACCACTACAGATCAATGGAACAATCACCAACAAAAGATCCACACACAATTTCGTCTTTCCAGTTCTTCACATCACCGAGGCAGCCATGGCAGGGTGCCAACGACCGCGACAATCACGTGCAATCAGCCACCCGAGACACAGTCAGAATGCGTACGTGACCAAGCCTTCCCCAACCTTTACCCCCCGGGGCCCGCCCACATTGCCACCAAAGTACTCCCCCGTGGATGTATGGCTATACTCCTCACTTTATTGCCCAGCAGTACCGCCATCGTGATAGTGGGATGGCTGCTGCTTACTAGTGCTAATTGCTGATCAATCATGTGCCTCTATGCTTGCAAGACAAGATAATTGCTTCGTGTGTGTGTGGGGGGGGGGTATGTTTATGTGCCTCTATGCTTGCAAGACAAGATAATTGCTTCGTGTGTGTGTGGGGGGGGGGTATGTTTATATCTATCTATCTATCTATCTATCTATCTATCTATCTATCTATCTATCTATCTATCTATCTATCTATCTATCTATCTATCTATCTATCTATCTATCTATCTATCTATCTATCTATCTATCTATCTATCTATCTATCTATAAAGTCTCGGCTCTCCTCCTCTTTGATCTGTCAACAGCATTTGACACTCTACATGTAGATCACGATCTTCTTCTCTCGCGTCTGGCACTGTATTTTGGAATCAAGAACATGGTTCTTTTGTGCTTCAAAAGAACTCGGTCTGTCGTAGTCCACGATGCTCAGTCTGGCCTAATACCCCATAAAATACGAGGTTCCGGAAGGATCAGTACTAGGTCCTGTATTATTTGTCCTATACACTGCTCGGCTATCAGCAGTCATAAACAGTCAGTCCATCCATCACGAAATATTTGCGGATGATACGCAACTGCACAGATCCGATTTTCCCGAAAATGTCTCTAGCCTTGTTTTCTCTCTGCAAGATTGTTTCCCCAGTATCAAAGACTGGATACTTGAGCAT
>CM072512.1:25301838-25386838 GCA_036898135.1 Oncomelania hupensis | reverse complement strand
TCCCCCAGTTTATGAACCGTATTGGATGTACATAGTCAATCTGATTCCTTTTCACCACAGGTTTGCGTGAGGAATATGCGTTTATTGTGCATCATTATCCTTCGGATGAGAGTATAAACCGAGGTCTAGTCTGTCTCGCATACAATCCATCATAACGGACTTTACAGATCCTGACGCTCATGTCCTAGACGAGTGAGTGCCGGTGACAAGAACACACCCAGCATGCACCTAGGTCCTTCTCCCCCATCCCTGGCTGCCCAGGATTGTGCTCAGTTGTCTGGAGCGTTATTACTATGCGCCCAAAGGCTGCAAGTTGGCGCCTCGGGCGGCTTGGGTTAGATCCTGTATCGGCCAGCGCCTTGAGCAGCTCTTGAGCTGGAAAAGCGCTATATAAGGACGATTAAATAAATTATATTAATATAGGAGTGTGAGTGCCTGTAACACGTGAGCGATGTCAATCTGATTTAGGAATAAGTCGCGTATATTAGCCTAATATCATCAGCAGCAGCAGCGGCGGCGTCGGCATTAGTAGTAGTAGTAGTAGTAGTAGTAGTAGTAGTAGTAGTAGTAGTAGTAGTAGTAGTAGTAGTAGTTAGTCATTCAATATGCCTCTCTCATCGTTATTGATGGGAGGGTGGGACGAAAGGCAAAACCCTATGGGAAGGTGGAGGCAAGTATAAACAGCAAAGGAACACGGGGCAACTACGTTTTATTGTAGGATTAATGAAAGCGGTATGGGGAGAAAAATGTGGGTAAAATAAAGACAGGCGTGAATTGTCTGTACCAGCATCTCTCTCTTCCTTCTTCTTCTTCTTCGCCCCCTCCCCCACCCTTCTCTCTCTCTATCTATCTTTCTCTCTCTCTCTCTCTCTCTCTCTCTCTCTCTCTCTCTCTCTCTCACACACACACACACACACACATAGGCCTACACATCACACCTATAAAAGCGAGTCAAAAACAACGAAAAATAAACTTGGAAAAATTGCTTGTTTATGTTAATGACACCATCAGGTGACCCATTCGTTTTGACAGATACCAGGTGACCAGGTGTGTTGGGCATAAATTAACGTACTTAAGGATTAATTATGCCGTCCAGGTAAATCCAAGGTGTTAACATTGAAAGCCACAATACATGCAGTGAACAACATTGTCCTCCCGCTCTCACCCCCCCCCCCCCCTTTCTCTCTCTCTCTCTCTTTCTCTCTCTCAAGTCAAGTCAACGTATCTTTATTACCAACAATGAAAAAATTCATACAGCACACTGCATCTCAGCGAATAAGAAAAGAACAACCGGGAAAACAAAACTTTCAAAACAAAGAGAATAGTACTTAAAATCACCATCACACACAATCTCTTCCAGTTATTTCTTACTAAAAACGCACATACGCCCAAATAACACGTTTACAGTTCATTTCATTTGGTTGACAGCACCATTCATATCATGCACAGAAAATTAAGATAAATTCCCATTCATTATAATAGTTTGAAGGTATGAATATAATATTAATATTTTTACATTACTCGGAGGAGAAGCTAAGGGATGACGGCTTATGTTTGTATACAGAGTTAAGTTTATTATTATTTTTTTAATTATTCATATCACATGATGAACATGATACAATTATACTGTCAAAGCCCCCCTTACAGTCCTTCGTTTCTCTTACCATAAAGGGGAACTCTGAGCAGTGTATGCAACCATACGTGAACAACGGATGAGTTAACTAGTTAACTTGCCTTTGTGTCTGGTGTATTAAAGATATATATATATACATATTTTATTTTATTTTATTTATTTATTTTTATTTTTATTTTTATTTTTTTATTTTTTTTTTTTTTTTGGGGGGGGGGGGGGGGGCGGCCCCCTTCTTCCGTGGTACCTACATACCTTCCGCAAACTCCTTGCTACAGTTGTGTCCCTAGTGAATCTCTCGCTATTATTTTGTTATTATTTCATTATGTTTTTAAAATTCGTTTCTGTATTAATTTTATTTGTTATTATATTTGTGTACTATTTTTTGTAACTCATTTGTATGTTGTTTATGATTATGCTTTCCTTATCATTGTTAATTGTTCTTGTGTTGATGGCAATGTATAACTATTTGTATCTCAATGATGTATCTATTCCGCCTAAACTGACACAGATTATTGTAACTTGTCCAGGTATACACTCACTTAAGCTTTGTCTTTTGTGTATTCCTGTTATTATATTTGTTATGTATTTGTCAGATACTGAATAAACCATTGTTTAAACCAACAACGGATGAATAGATAGAGACAAGTATTACGTTGGCAAAATAAAACAACAATTTATTCACATAAACATAACATGGAGTCGTAATTGAATAACTAAAATTTATAAAAGTGATAAAATCAAACGACAGAATGAAATGTTCTTTGTTTTAAATAAATTAAATGGTTCTACACAGTATTCTCGTTCAGTCTCTTTGTTTTCCTTTTCTACTGTTCACTCATTGTTCGCACACAACCTATGCACTGTTTACAAATTTGTTGCTACTACTGTTATAACGATTTCAGTTCACAAGTCCCGTTTTACAAATACATATCACACTCCTGCGATCAAACCTTTGCAATACGAAATTGCATAATAACAAAAACGTCCCGAAGACCCTAGAGCATGAACTCGCTCAACGCAGGAGTGAAATGTATATATGTCCCGGGAACACAGTAGGCAAATAAACTAAAAATTGTCAATGCACTAGATGTAATCGATAAGTGCATACACCTCGAATGTCACTGGGACTGTAGCTGCTACGATTAGATGCATCCGCCGTGGTCATCCAATATTTCAAAGTCTGTGGTGAAGAAGCGAAGGCAAAAAGTTCACTGGCAAAAAGTCTATTATAATACAATCGGTGAAAAGTGATGGTAAACCCAAAAACAAAGTCGAAGTTAAAGTTGAAGTTGAAGGTAAAATCGAAGTTGAAGATGAAACCAAAGGCAAAAAGCGAAAGGTACACTGCAACATAACCCATACAAAATCTTCTAAGAATTTGAGTAACAATTTATACATGCTTCCTGATGCAATTGAAAACTCAACCATTTTCCTTAATAATAATAATCGCTAACTCTTGTATTGTAACAATCACAAATGTAAATCTAACGCATGTATGAATGAATGACTGCAACCTTGAATGTTTTGTATGCTTGGAAGAATAATGATTGTAATAAATATGGTATCACTTATTCGAGTATAATACTTCCCCATAATATTTTAGCCCCACAACATAATGATAACCAACAATGACACGACAAAATACGGACCACAGAAATAAATGACAACAAAGAGACACCCGACTAGCCAGTGAAAACACCCAAGTCCACACTTACTCAACTACCCGTGGATTCGGTGATGCGGCTAAGGTCGGATACGTCTCTTCATCCGCAGCATTCCTTTTGGTACAGGTAGGTCAACGGTCAGGTCTACTAGTCGTCTCGATCTTCATTGACTAAAACAAACAGTCGAACTTGCACCAGTTTCAAGGTCGAACTCTTTCTCCCTCATCGTTCTCAAACGACTTCTGGTGAAAACTCAAGTTCTTGTCGTAGGGCACCGCTACGTGAGGATATCACGTACGTATTTCCTTAAGCGTACAGTTGACGGATAAAGGATTAGCAGGGACGAAAAAACGATTCAACACACTGCTCCTAGATTCACTGTTCCTGGGACCTCCATGTAACGACCAAATACCTGTCTTCTTTCTCTTTCGTCATTTCCTCTTTTCTACGACAATAAGTTACGTCACACTTTTCATTTACTTTTGTCCCGGCTTATTCAAAGGCACACAAAACGATGATTCATAGGCACTTGCGAGAAGACCACCTATCTACAAACAACAATATAAAGTTCAAACTGAGTGTGGGTCGTGACATACCCCCCCCCCCTCAAGACAAAACCTTGGTTTTGTTCAAACTCAAAGTTCACGACTTACACGTTTCTGCTCAAAAAGTCTGCAGTGACGTTTTCCTTTCCAGGAATACTTTCAATAACCAGTGGAAACGACTGCATCAACAGCGCCCATCTCATCAACCTGCTGCTGGTAGTTTTTGATTTCTGAAGGTATTTCAGCGGTTGGTGATCAGTTTGTACGATGACTGTCCGATCGTACACATATTGCTGAAATCGTTGAAGTCCCCAAATCAACGCTAAACATTCCTTCTCAATCGTTGAGTAGTTCTTTTCTGCGGCAACTAACTTCCGGCTGACACAAGCCACTGGTTGGAGTCCGTGACCCTGATCTTGGCATAGTACTGCTCCAATACCTGTGTCTGACGCGTCTGTTTGCAAAACAAACGGTTTTTCGCCATCTGGCAGACAACATACAGGACTAGAGCACAACCTTTCTTTCAAAGTGTTGAAAGCTCTTTCGCATGCTTCCGTCCATGCGACTGGTCCTGTTTTTCCTCCCTTCGTCAGATCGGATAGAGGTGCGGCTATGGCTGCAAAGTTTGGTACAAACCTCCTGTAGTAGCTCGCTAACCCCAAAAACGACCTCACTTGTTTCTTTGTAGTTGGTTGTGACGTTTCTCCGATGCGATCCATTTTCTGACGGTCTGGTTGAATCTTACCTCGCCCTACCATGTGTCCCAGATACTCCAAACTCTGAAATCCTAGGAAACATTTTGACGGTCTTGCAGCTAACTGCACTTCGCGGAGTCTCTGACACAACGCTCTTAGACATTCCAAATGCCTTTCTTTTGTTTGAGTAGCTATCATCAAATCATCCATGAAGTTGTCTATTTCAGGCATGTGAAGGGGTGCCAATAACTTCCGCATCATTCGGGAAAATATAGCTCCGGCAGTCTTCAATCCAAAAGGCATCACGCACCACTGGAACTGACCTTCAGGAGTGGTGAACGCTGTCTTGTCTTTGTCCTCTTTTTTCATTGGGATTTGCCAATACCCTTTTGACAAATCTATTTTGCTCAGGTATTTCGCTTTTGCGAGCTTCGCGAACAAAAAATCGATATCAGGTAGAGGCTCAGCGTCGAAGACGATGTTACGATTCATTTTGCGAAAATCAACGCAAAATCGTATTTGTCCATCTTTTTTTTTCACTAGCACAATCGGTGAGCTATACGGTGACGTTGCTCTCTCAATGACCCGTAATTTCATCATCGTTTCTACTTCATCCTTCACCACCTGCATTTGCGAATGAGGTAAAGGGTATTGTCTTGTACGGACTGGCTCTTCATTGATCATCTTTATCTCGCACGTATCCAAGGTGCATCGTAAAGGGAAATCAGTGAAAATGTCTGCATAGTCTGACACTATGTTTAGGATGTCCTCATGAATTTCTGGACATTCTGGGTCAACGTGTACATCTTTCGGACCCTCGGTCGCCACTAACGGACACGTTGGAATGTCGTTGCCCACTTGTTCTTCTTTCCATTGATCGTCTTCTGTCACTACTGCATCGACTGTCACTCTTTCTCTGCATTCTTTCAGCAGATTGACGTGGAAGAGTTTAGTTTTCCGTCCTACTGATATGCGATAATCGCATTCGCCAACTTTTTCTATGACTTCATAGGGTCCTTGCCAAGCCATTTGGAGTTTATTATGTTTAGTGGGTAGCAACAGCAACACTCTGTCGCCTGCTTTGAAGACCCTGGGTTTCGCTTTTCGGTCAAAGTAGTGTTTCTGGCGCTCTGCAACACCTTTCATATGTTCTTTTGCTATCTGGCACGTCTCCTCGATGCGATTGCGTAGATCGACTACGTATTCACTGCTTACTTTCACTTCTTCAGCAGCAATCTCCTTCGACCATAGCTCTCTCAACACGGCCATCGGTCCTCTGACTGTTTTTCCGTATAGTAGCTCAAACGGTGAAAATCCAGTAGCTTCTTGAGGTACCTCTCGGTAGGCGAAAAGAAGAGCTGGTATGTACCGGTCCCACATCCGTGGCTGTTCTGTAGTCAGTTTTCTCAGCATGGTCATCAGAGTGCCGTTAAACCGCTCAACCAGCCCGTTACACTGAGGGTGGTAGGGTGTGGTGGCTTTTCCATGGATGGCCAACAATCTGTTCATTTCATCCATGACTGCTGACATGAACTGCGTCCCCCTGTCGGTTAGTATTTCACGAGGGATGCCTACCCTCGACCATATGGTCCACATAGCCTCTGCTACTTTTTCAGTGTCAATTCTTTTCAACGGAACTGCTTCTGGGTATCGTGTAGCGTAGTCGACAACTACCAAAATGTATTGGTTACCTTGTTCCGACTTTGGTGCAATCGGACCTACAATGTCGATAGCCACTCTTTGGAAAGGTTCGTCCATCAAAGGCATCTTTTGTAGGGGTACCTTGCTGACTCGACCCCTTGGTGTCACTCTCTGGCATTCAATGCATGATGCACAGTACCTGCGAACATCTGCGCACATACCTGGCCAGAAAAACGTATTCCATATACGTTCGCGAGTTCGTTTTCCTCCTGTCTCTTTCATTTCTACCGACAACTGGTCTCCTAATAGGTTCCCTCAATCTCGTTTGTGACTCGTTCGGTCTACGCTCGGGTTGACTGCTCGGTGTTCGTGGACTCGCTCTTTGGAAAACAGGTCCTCGGGATACGGCTCGTTTTACGTCCAAATGCAGTTGAGCATATTCGGCTGCTTGTGCGGCGTCTGTCGGCAATCGTTCACGCACGAACATCTCGAGCTCAGGATTCATTACTGAATATATCTGTTCAGCCAAAAACATGTCTAACACAGACTTCGCGTCATCGATGTCTTTGTCTGCCAAGGAAAACCATCTTTCTACAGATGTCTGCAACCGGATGAGAAATTGCGGAAAAGTTTCATTTTGTTCTTTCTTGGTCTCTCGGAACTGTCGGCGATACCATTCCGCATCGCGGCGAAAACGACGTAACAGCGCGTTGCGTACTTCTTCAAAATCTTGAGCCTGTTCGGGTGTCAGACGCAAATACGTATCGCGCGCTTCTCCTGACAATAGTGGAGACAACCTTGCTGCCCAGCAATCTCTATTCCATCCTTGTGATTCAGCTATGAGTTCAAAATGACGCAGATAAGCTTCGATGTCTTCTCTACCATCGAAAGGGTGAATTTTCAGTCGGTAACCATCATGATGTTCTCTACGAGTTGAACGGTCAGCGAAAACTTCGCGTTCTTCTCTGATCACCTCCATCTGCATTTTCATCCGTTCTTTCTCTGCCTCCATTCTGATTTCTAATGATCTTCGTTCTTCTTCTTTGTCTTCCTCGCGTCGGCGACGTTCTTCTTCTTTCTCTTCCTCTCGTCGGCGACGTTCTTCTTCCATTTTCCTCTCCATCAGACGTCTGTCTTCTTCTTTTTCCTCTTCTCGTCGTCGACGTTCTTCTTCCATTTTTCTCTCCATTAGACGTCTGTCTTCCTTTTCTTCTTCTCGTCGGCGACGTTCTTCTTCTTTTTCTTCTTCGCGTCGGCGACGTTCTTCTTCTTTTTCCTCTTCGCGTCGGCGACGTTCTTCTTCTTTTTCCTCTTCGCGTCGGCGACGTTTTTCTTCTTTTTCCTCTTCGCGTCGGCGACGTTCTTCTTCTTTTTCCTTTCGCTCTTCTTCCATTTTCCTCTCCATTAGACGTCTGTCTTCTTCTATTTTTCTTTCCATTAGCCGTCTGTCTTCTTCGCGCTCTCTTCGCTCTTCTTCTTTTTGGATGCCATCCACGACAAATCTCGCTAGCGCCTCTTCTCGCAGGCCTAGGCTCATACCTAATTCTCTATACTTCACGGATACGTCAATCACTTCGGACGTCTCTTGGTTCCTTGACGGTTCTACGGCTGCCGCCATGCGAGGGAAACCTAAGACAGACGTACTCAGAGTCTCTTCTCTCGTCAAACTGGACATGGTCGCTTCTCCCGATGCTCCCAGTACAATATCGGCTGAGTCGCTGCTAAGGGTGATCGATGTCCCTTCCCCACCAATCGTTTTCTTGGCTCCAGCACGTTTTGTACCTTTCCGGGTGGCGGACATTTTGCTAGCCGACCACCTTTTCTTGTATAATTGGTAAACAACAAATCTATTTACCAACTATATATCTCAGAGTTCAAATAACTCAACAGTTATACCACGGTTTGGCTCAGATGACACTAAGTTGTATTATAGTAAAGTGTGGGCTTGGTTGCCTACCTTATTACTGTCGGGTGCTCTAAGTGCGCCCACGCGATTCAAAACGCTCCAGCACCCGCCAACCACCCACGTCACTTACTCTGATTGTATGGTATAACACAACAATGTCAACGTAATTCTATCTCCTCCATTCATCCGTTCGATCCCACCGCTGCCACCAAATATGTCAAAGCCCCCCTTACAGTCCTTCGTTTCTCTTACCATAAAGGGGAACTCTGAGCAGTGTATGCAACCATACGTGAACAACGGATGAATAGATAGAGACAAGTATTACGTTGGCAAAATAAAACAACAATTTATTCACATAAACATAACATGGAGTCGTAATTGAATAACTAAAATTTATAAAAGTGATAAAATCAAACGACAGAATGAAATGTTCTTTGTTTTAAATAAATTAAATGGTTCTACACAGTATTCTCGTTCAGTCTCTTTGTTTTCCTTTTCTACTGTTCACTCATTGTTCGCACACAACCTATGCACTGTTTACAAATTTGTTGCTACTACTGTTATAACGATTTCAGTTCACAAGTCCCGTTTTACAAATACATATCACACTCCTGCGATCAAACCTTTGCAATACGAAATTGCATAATAACAAAAACGTCCCGAAGACCCTAGAGCATGAACTCGCTCAACGCAGGAGTGAAATGTATATATGTCCCGGGAACACAGTAGGCAAATAAACTAAAAATTGTCAATGCACTAGATGTAATCGATAAGTGCATACACCTCGAATGTCACTGGGACTGTAGCTGCTACGATTAGATGCATCCGCCGTGGTCATCCAATATTTCAAAGTCTGTGGTGAAGAAGCGAAGGCAAAAAGTTCACTGGCAAAAAGTCTATTATAATACAATCGGTGAAAAGTGATGGTAAACCCAAAAACAAAGTCGAAGTTAAAGTTGAAGTTGAAGGTAAAATCGAAGTTGAAGATGAAACCAAAGGCAAAAAGCGAAAGGTACACTGCAACATAACCCATACAAAATCTTCTAAGAATTTGAGTAACAATTTATACATGCTTCCTGATGCAATTGAAAACTCAACCATTTTCCTTAATAATAATAATCGCTAACTCTTGTATTGTAACAATCACAAATGTAAATCTAACGCATGTATGAATGAATGACTGCAACCTTGAATGTTTTGTATGCTTGGAAGAATAATGATTGTAATAAATATGGTATCACTTATTCGAGTATAATACTTCCCCATAATATTTTAGCCCCACAACATAATGATAACCAACAATGACACGACAAAATACGGACCACAGAAATAAATGACAACAAAGAGACACCCGACTAGCCAGTGAAAACACCCAAGTCCACACTTACTCAACTACCCGTGGATTCGGTGATGCGGCTAAGGTCGGATACGTCTCTTCATCCGCAGCATTCCTTTTGGTACAGGTAGGTCAACGGTCAGGTCTACTAGTCGTCTCGATCTTCATTGACTAAAACAAACAGTCGAACTTGCACCAGTTTCAAGGTCGAACTCTTTCTCCCTCATCGTTCTCAAACGACTTCTGGTGAAAACTCAAGTTCTTGTCGTAGGGCACCGCTACGTGAGGATATCACGTACGTATTTCCTTAAGCGTACAGTTGACGGATAAAGGATTAGCAGGGACGAAAAACGATTCAACACACTGCTCCTAGATTCACTGTTCCTGGGACCTCCATGTAACGACCAAATACCTGTCTTCTTTCTCTTTCGTCATTTCCTCTTTTCTACGACAATAAGTTACGTCACACTTTTCATTTACTTTTGTCCCGGCTTATTCAAAGGCACACAAAACGATGATTCATAGGCACTTGCGAGAAGACCACCTATCTACAAACAACAATATAAAGTTCAAACTGAGTGTGGGTCGTGACATATACCACTACGAGCCAGGTCAGCTGTTTTCATCATGAAAATCAGTTATCATAGTCAAAGGGAGCAATTTATTGTAGTCACAACGCAATACTAGTACATGTAATACATGTACTATAATAATAATTACAGTAAGATCAATAATAACAATACTAATACAGTCGTAGATATAGGCTGATTGCAGTATTGTACAACACACACAATGCACACACAAACTTGTTTTTACAGCGTTATTATGACTTTCCTGAAACGCCACATACGTTGTGTTGACAATGGGTCATATTTTGTCCCCCCCCCCTTTTAAGTACCTTTAAGTGTACTAACCCTAACTCCAAACCTTACCCTAATACAGCCCTAACCCTAAGGGATCATTGGTCTGATGTCAAAACAACGATGGCTGTCAAAACAAGGCACGTAGATGTCCAATAGTTTGTCCAAATAACGTCGTGTTAACAAGTCCACATGCACAAACACACACATACACACACACACACACACACACACACACACAGCCGAGGTTACGCAGTATTATCATGACTTTCCCGAAAAAACACCTACGTTGTGCTGACAATGGGCCATATTTCGTTCCCATTTTTAAGTACTTTGCAGTGTTCGAACCCTAACCCAAACCCTAACCCTAACCCAGCCCTAACCCTAACGGATCATTGTTCTGACGTCAAAACAAGTAGACATGTCAATACAAGTTATGTAGATGTTCACTGATTTGTCCAGATAATACTGTGTAAATAAGGACACACAAACACACACACACACACACACACACAGCATGGTCAGATGGGATTATGAAATGAAATGCGCAGCAAGACGACAGTTGAATACACAATCATCAAGACCGTACTAGGAAGAAATTCTGGCATAGTTTTCATTCAGCAAGGAGATGGCGGTAGGAATGAAAGTGTTTTTGTACCTCTGTGTTCTGGAGCGAGCACAGCTGAATCTTCGTTTAGAAGGAAGAAGTTCAAACATGCAGGAGAGAGGATGGGTTGGGTCACACTGAATACTAACTGCCTTGCTAAGGGCTCTCTCTACAACCCTCTCTCTCTCTCCCTCTGTATCTGTCGCTCTGTCTGTCTATATGTCTAACATATGTAGGCATCTACGAAATTAATTATAAAAGTGATGTATAATAACATAATTATATGAAACACAGTCATTCAAGTAATTCTTTTTTTAATATTTTTTAAAATTAATTTATTATTATTATTATTATTATTATTATTATTATTATTATTATTATTATTATTATTATTATTATTATTATTATTATTATTATGGTAAAGGATGGGGACATAGGTGGATGTCTAAAATTGTTTAAAGATAATGACGAAGATGATTGTGTGTGTGTGTGTGTGTGTGTGTGTGTATGCGTGTGGGTGTGTGTGTGTGTGTATGTGTGTAATATGATTTCGAAGTTAATGTTAAAGGTTCTTTATTATGTTAACTTGTAAGGGACAGATTGGTAGATTAGATTTATTAATTAGTCTAAAATCTGTATCCCTATTTTTTTGTTTTAAAGTTTCAACAAGTTTCAAAGTTTCTCTCTCTTCATTTACGCAGAATCAAACAGCAAACTAATATCTGGATCCTGCGTAGACTTCTGAATTATTTGTGCTGTCGACGCCCATGCCGTAGGTCCTACTCTCTCTATGCTGCAATTACTATAGTCCGTCAGTAAGGCCGGTTTCTAGCTCCTTTTGAGGTCAAAATCTTCAGCAAATCGAACGTTTCCAATCGAGCTGCCACCAAAGGAGATGACGATGTGGTGATCGTGGACGGTCTCATTTGTGTTTGTTTGCTGCTTTTGTTGTTGTTGTTGTTGTTTTCTAAGAACAGATTAAACAGGGTCGGTGGAAAAAGGCAATCTTGCCTTATCCCATCTATTCAGTTTGGAAAATTATCTCTCCTACCTATAAAGCATTGCATCGCTAGCTTCACGTATGATCTGCTCTAATCCTCCCGAGAAAAATCGTGAGGGTTCTGCAGATATTCAGTATGGCTGACCTGACGACACCCGCTTACGCCCGAGCTGCAGTCCCTGATACTCAGAAGGCGGTTACATTGACGCTCTCTGACATCCTGTTAACACCTATTAATGTTTATTCAGCTTTAGTCTCTTTCCTGTTCCGTTTCACTAAGTTGTTAGCCAACAAATCTAGGACTTATCAAGTGATCTGTTAAATGCAAACGTACGCTTTAAAAAAAAGATTAAAAAAAAAGAAGTATGGCAAGAGAACTAGATCAGTTCACTGGACTATTAAATGGTCATGCATGATAAATAATAATGTACTATGTAGGGGTTCATATACGAAATACAGTGATACCGTGCATCGGTAGGTCTACATTTGTCAATGATGATGATGATGATGATGATGATGATGATGATGATGAGGATGATGATGATGATGATGATGATGATGATGATGATGATGATATCCTTAGTAGTTTTTTTTTTTATCCATTGATAAACACCAAGACAAAGCGAACGAAAGGTGTGAAGGAGACGCGTAGGCAAACGAGCAAACGAACAAAATAGGTAGAAAACGGAAAGGAATGGAGAGCCAAAGCGAAATCAAAGGCGGAAACAAAGACAGACGTGATGGAACGGAGTCTACTAGCACAAAAGACTCACATAATATTTACGACGCTTCGGATCATTAACGCTGTATATTTAAAAATCATCTTTAAGAATAATGAGCAGTCAGCCGCGGTCATCTTTCCATTCAACGGACTACTGTGAAATGTACCTCTGTCATCAAAATATAGGTTTTGGGGTGTTTATAGGTGGTGGTGTTCTGTCATCCACGTATCCTCTCTCTCTCTCTCTCTCTCTCTCTCTCTCTCTCTCTCGTCCATGTCTCTCTCTCTCTCCCCCTCACAAAAACAAGGCCTCTCCTCCCCCCCCCCACTCTCTAAATATATCTGTGTGCGTGCTCGTATGTGTGTTTACAGACATGGATATCGCCCGTTTCTACGTGATGAAATAACGGTAAAGATTAAGGGTTCCCAGAGAAGGGGGTATGTTTGTGTGTGCAGGTCTGTCTGCTCTTCTCAATGAAAAATGAGTACGTAGTTTAGTTCTGGGCACTTGTTATCACTAGTCCTGAATCCGTGCACTCCATCACTCCATCACAGCCACAAATAGGTGTTGTTCTTTTTCAGAAGAAGTAACGCACCGGGTGGGTGGCAATAAATAAGCTTACTTGTAAAGGAACGAAAGTAACGGCTTGAAACCAGCCCATTGACACGATTGAGAGCAGGTTAAGTTTGCCATTGTATGACCCTTTCATGCCTTAGGTCGGTGTGATCTTGTACCAAAAAAAAGAAAAAAAAGAGGTTAGATGTAATACATTTTTAAAAAGCTATAAATGATGTAAAAGAGTGTAGTTCTATTTGATACTGGGCGGATTAAAATGTATCTTAACCCTTGATCTAACAGCGAGAAAAGAAAAAAAAAGTCGGGCTCACGCTAAGAGATGCATGAATATTTGCTTATACCTATATGTTCATAAATTGTGTTGTCTGGTATTTTGCGAAATGTGATTCTTAACGTCGTGACTTCAACCCAATCATATCCTATCCCTTAACTCGAAAGTCGTTGGGGCACCACAGATGATCGTTTAACCAGCGTACTCCATCTTACTCTATCCTCAGCATCCCTCATGGCTTCGCTCAGTGTCAAGCCAGCCCATTCTCGAATGTTGTCCCCCACCCCTTTTTCTGTTTCCCTCTTCTTTGTCTCCTTGCACCGTGCCTTGCAGGATGGTCTTTGCAAAACCTGATGATCTGGTGACGTGACCATACCATCAGAGTTTCCGTTTCTTTTTCTTCTTTTTCACTGTGAGCATGTCATCGTATTGTCCAAGGCTTGTGTGATGGTCTGTCAGACTTAGTCGTGGTAATGTGCTGGGTATAGGAAATAACCAGAAGTCTTCTGAAGCACCACATCTCTATGC
Source organism: Oncomelania hupensis (assembly GCA_036898135.1). Taxonomy (NCBI): domain Eukaryota; kingdom Metazoa; phylum Mollusca; class Gastropoda; order Littorinimorpha; family Pomatiopsidae; genus Oncomelania; species Oncomelania hupensis. The sequence continues at coordinate 25,372,854 of CM072512.1, read as the reverse complement.
TCTGTATTCTTCGTTGTAGGTCTGCTGTGAGGGTCCATGGTTCGCAAGCCTATATAGGAAGATGGAGATGACAAGGGAGCGCAGTAGCATTACCTTGGAGCGTAGACTGGTGGTCCTGTCTTTCCAAATGGGCCTTAACCTTGTCAGGGCAACAGTTTTTTTTGCAATCCTGAAGAAGACTTCCAATCGGGACTCATTAATTTTGTCTGATACAATTGCTCCTAAATATTTGAAGCTCTCCATCGTGACTTAGCGTTCTAAAGAACGTCTGCTATAAGGAGTGACTGAGCTCCCTTAGAATACCTGAATAGCTTTACACTACAGGCTCTGCAGAAAAGATTAGTGTTTTCAACCACGGGATTGAGGGGAACGTATAGATAGATAGATAGATAGATAGATAGATAGATAGATAGATAGATAGATAGATAGATAGATAGATAGATAGATAGATAGATAGATAGATAGATAGATAGATAGATAGATAGATAGATAGATAGATAGATAGATAGATAGATAGATAGATAGATAGATAGATAGATAGATAGATAGATAGATAGATAGATAGATAGATAGATAGATAGATAGATAGATAGATAGATAGATAGATAGATAGATAGATAGATAGATAGATAGATAGATAGATAGATAGATAGATAGATAGATAGATAGATAGATAGATAGATAGATAGATAGATAGATAGATAGATAGATAGATAGATAGATAGATAGATAGATAGATAGATAGATAGATAGATAGATAGATAGATAGATAGATAGATAGATAGATAGATAGATAGATAGATAGATAGATAGATAGATAGATAGATAGATAGATAGATAGATAGATAGATAGATAGATAGATAGATAGATAGATAGATAGATAGATAGATAGATAGATAGATAGATAGATAGATAGATAGATAGATAGATAGATAGATAGATAGATAGATAGATAGATAGATAGATAGATAGATAGATAGATAGATAGATAGATAGATAGATAGATAGATAGATAGATAGATAGATAGATAGATAGATAGATAGATAGATAGATAGATAGATAGATAGATAGATAGATAGATAGATAGATAGATAGATAGATAGATAGATAGATAGATAGATAGATAGGATGGAGAATATTATTTTGATAAACAAACATTTCAGCCTATCTGGTAACTGTACTATTGTTGTTGATGTTGATGTTAATATTGATGCTGAAGCTGACGTTGATGTTGGACATTTGAAAAGCCCGTTCATATAAAGCTCAAAATAAGAAATGTATATAGAAATATACAATATTAGGGTGTAGAAAATCTTTACACACACATAAACTCAACACACAGAGCACATGAACACTCTTGCCACACGACTCATATTTAGAGTGTAAATCTGATTATATCAGAACATATGTGTTAAGAAGGAAACGTAAAGATAGACCAAACGGCGAAAACTTAATGTAAAAAAAATTAATAAATTACTGAAAAATAGAAATTATAAGTTTAAAAAATTAAAACTAAGTTATGATTTGAAATTATTCGCATAGACATCGCTTAAAAGTTCTTTAAGGAAATAAATTCCCACAGTTCACGAAGAATGTTTACAATTTTTCTTGACCATCACCTCCTTTCTCTTCTTCTTCTTCTTCTTCTTCTTCTTCTTCTTCTTCTTCTTCTTCTTCTTCTTCTTCTTCTTCTTCTTCTTTCTTTCTGTCTGTCTGTCTGTCTGTCTCTTCCCCTCCCTCTCTCTCTCTCTCTCTCTCTCTCTCTCTCTCTCTCTGTAAGCTAACATAATCATCAAAAGAAGATGGATTGTTAGCAGTCAAACGCCTAATTTCAAAGGTAAAAAAAGCAAAAGATAAAAAGTGGAATTACAACAAGTAAACATATGAATTACGCAAAACACATAAAAACCAAAGAATGCTTCTCGTCCGTGTTGAAAAGATTCTAATCTGACATGTTTGCTTCCAGATTAAACAAATTATTTTTCAAGCGCGTCCTATATGGTTGTTTTTATCCTCAGCATTTTAATACGCGAGGTAGTTAGATCACAGAGGTGTTTATTAGTCGTGTTATTGAGTCAAAACCTTTTAAGTTACGGTATAAACAAAAGACCAGCGTCAGGTTGGTATTACTTAACAGTGTTCCCTCCACACACAAAAAATGAGAGTCCTTGGGACTCCCAGGTATAAAATTTTAAGAGTCCTTGTGCACATTTTGAGAGTCCCCAAATCGGAAAAAGAAATGAAAAAACAAGTCCAAGCCTCACTTTTTTCTTTTTCTTTTTTTACTTTGTTAAAGCGTCACATTAGTTATCATACTCATATAAAACCAAAAAATTTAAACATGAATGGATTCACGAAGATTTTTTCTGTTCAGTGAATGGATTGCTTGGAGGAAGTTTACAATGCGCGCGCATGCGATTTTTAAGGGCGACAACTCCCGACACAATCTGTAATCGTCTGCAATGGCAGTCTCAGTCGGGTTCTGATTATGCCGTGAATTAGTTCGCCACTCGTTGGTCGTATTTTTTACTTCAGCGATTAGAAAAAAATGTGTGCGTCCACAGGACGCACGCATGCAAATTTTTTTTGCGTCATTTTTCATATTTTGTGCGTAATTGACGCACTACTGTGCGTAATCGGGAACACTGCTTAATTATTTAAATGATGTTCTGTAGCGCTTTTTCCAGCTCAAGAGCTGCTGAGCGCTGGTCGATACAGGATCTAACTCAAGCCTACCTGAGGCGCCCACTAGCAGCCTTTGAGGTGCGTCGTCAGACGCCCAGACAACTGAGCACCATCCTCGGCGACCGGTTTTGGAAGAAGAAGTGTCCTAGTGCTTGCTTATGAAGGCCTACTAGCGCCAAAACCTGATAATTACAAATATCATGAGAGAGTTACAAATATTATGGAATAATTACAATTATCAAGGGATAATTACAATTATCATTGAAACATTACAAATATCTTCGCGTGATTATGTTTCAATTTCAGTTTTGGCTCTGGCAATCCGCCTAGAAATGTGTCAAAGCCGAAAATTGTAATTATCACATAATAATTACAATTTTCACTTTATAATTATAATATTTACTCATGCTTAATTCTGACTAAGGCGGCGCCAAAGCGCGCAGTTACAGGTATCAGTGATAATAGTAATTAACACGTGTTCCGTGTACTTCACACTAGCGCCCGAACCTGTTAATTACAAATATCATGTGATAATTACAAATATCAAAGACATATTTATAATTAACACGTAAACGTTGTTATTATCCAGTGAAAATTACAATTTTCGGTTTTGGCCCATTTCCAGACGGATTGCTAGAGCCAAAACTTAAATTTAAATATAATCATGCGAAGATATTTGTAATTTTTCAATGATAATTGTAATTATCCCTTGATAATTGAAAATTTTCTAAGATATTTGTAATTATATCATGATATTTGTAATAATCAGGCTTTGGCGCTAGGATGGCAACGATTGATAATTATTAATTAACACTGTGGATTGCCGGTACCTCTGTAAATTACACAGAACGCGTGTTAATTTCAATTATCTCGCGATAATGGTAACTCTTTTTGTTTTGGCGCAAGTAGGCCGTCATACTTTCTGGGTGTATCTTTGTAGCCGGCACTCCCCCGTCTAGGACATGAGCATCGGGATTTTTAAAGTCCGTGCGACGAAATGCGTGCGTGCAGACTAGATTACGTATTATACTTTTATCGAAAGAAGTAGGGCTAGGAACGCAGTCTCTCAGGGTCCTTTGTTTTTCTTTTTCTTGCTGTGACTGAAGTTAAACATCTTTAGGAGCCATTGTATCAGACAATGGGTCCCGACAGGAAGGCCTCTCCAGGATCGCACAAACAACTGCTGCCCTGGCAAGGTTGAAGCCAATTTGGAAAGACAGGACCACCAGTCTACATTCCAAGGTAAGGCTGCTGCGCTCCCTTGTCATCTCCATCTTCCTATATGCTTGCGAAACATGGACCCTCACAGCAGGTCTCCAACGAAGAATACAAAGCATGGAGATGAGGTGCTACAGAAGACTTCTGGACATTTCTTATACCCAGCACATCACCAACGACGAAGTCCGACAGACAATCACACAAGCCATTGGACAACACGATGACCGGCTCACAGTGGTGAAAAAAACGGAAACTCCGATGGTATGGCCACGTCACCAGATTATCAGGTCTTGCAAAGACCATCCTGCAAGGCACAGTGCAAGGAGGTAGAAGAAGACGGAAACCGAAAAGGAGATGGGAGGACAACATTCGAGAGTTGACTGGTTTGACACTGAGCGAAACAATCAGGGTTGCTGAGGACAGGGAGAGATGGAGTACGCTGGTTAAACGATCATCTGTGATGCCCCTACGACCTCCGAGTTACGGGATAGGATAAGATAGGATAGGATTGAAGTTTAAGGGAAATCACCCTGCAGCGCCGATACCCTAGTATGCTGTGGGTCATCGTGGACTGGTTAGCCGTAATATAGAAGCTGTGTTGCACGGCCTACTAAACGTGCAGAATCTGAAAATTTGAAAAGTTTGTTGTTGTTGTTGTTGTTGTTGTTGTTGTAATTTGTTTGTCTTTCCATTTAAGGGCATTTCAGTTCAATATAACGTGTTTACCTTTTTCACTGAGGCATCGAGAAATATAACTTATTATTAGGATATTTAGGATATTTATATAGCGCTTTTTTCCAACGAACAATATCAGTTCAAAGCGCTGGCCGATACAGGATCTAACTCAAACCGCCCGAGACGCCCACCCGCAGCCTTTGGGCGCATGGTCTGACGCACGGACAACTGAGCACAATCCTGGGCAGCCAGGGATGGGGAGAAGGACCAAGTGCATGCTGGATGTGTTCTTGTTACCGGCACTCACCCGTCTAGGACATGAGCGTCAGGATCTTTAAAGTCCGTTATGATGGAATGTATGCGACACACAGACTAGACCTCGGTTTATACTCTCATCCGAAGGAGTAAAATTTAAGCACGCCATTGACGACAACAACACCAAAAACATGAATAATGTCATCTGGATGTTTGTGTTGATGTCGTGTCTATGTCTTAAGGGCTTTGTACTGGATAACAGGGCAAATTGGTGTGTGTCTGTCGTCAATCTAATTAATTTTACGTAACACCTTAAAAATGAATGTTCCCTTAGATGTGTTTTATTCTTTATTTTCTCTGACTTTCTTTTTAAAGATTTTTTTTAAAATAAATATATTGTATATAAACAAATCCTTACTACATATTCCTCCTTTATGTCAGCACGCCTGTTATGATTGTCCAATAGTTTTTTGTAAAATTATTATTACATATTGAAACTTAACGATGAACCACATTGAGTTTTCATTATTAAAGTGAGTCTGTTGTGGGTATTTTCCAAGCTTTTACATTAGATATTATGGTCACAGAAGAGTTTATTAATCCATAATGTTGAGGTGAAAGCTCTCCGATGGGTATGTAAGCAGGTTTTTTTAATCCCCTGATAACGCCATGGGACTTTGCTAGAAGAGGGACCCGTAAAGCCGTTATTGAGCGTCACTTCAAATTTTCAGGCACGGAATTGTTTTTCCTAGCTTAATCCACAATAACGCGTTGGGCTTTGTTGGTCACTCGCCCATTCGTTTGTTTGTGTGCGCATATACCCTGAATCCTAAGGGGAAATAAACCCATTTACTTGCTTATACCAGACGACCATTTGAACAACCGGACACGACGTTTATATTCCAATTTCGCAAATATTAATTAGACTCTTCGCTTCCTTCTTCTTCTCTAGTAATAATTTTTGGCAGGTGAACGTTTAGTTCAAATTCTTAACAGCAGCAGGGGCCACGAGTCAAGCTTATTTCGAGGAATCGCGCATATTACAAAATGAAGAGAGCATGGTCGGGGAAAGTTAGGCTGGTCATGCAGAAGAAACTCAGTGGTCAACTGCATACACATTCCGTAGAGGTAAACAGTTCACGCACCAACACAGGACTCCCTACCGAAGTAAGTAGGTCTTTCATACTGAATACCAGAGCCTGTATGAAGTCCTTTAATACGATTTTTAGCGTACGCCTTCAAACCAGTTTTGATACTATGCAGGATCTATGCAGATAGCGTTTTCTTTCACCTCCGACCATACGCCCCGATTAAAGCAAGGGTTTATTTTAACGACAGATAAGACATTATATAGTGGTGATATTATAGTGTGTACTCTCACAACTATATAGCCTAGTTTAAGCGATACACGAAAGGTAAAAACTGAAGGATATGGATGCCTATTGTCAGAACGTCAACGAGAAATGACATGTTGTCACCTATCCATTTTTTATAGTTTTTTTTCGACCTTTTCTTAAAGAATATTATCCATCTTCGGGTTTTTTTCTTTCTTTCAAAGCAAACGTTTTTTCTTTGTTCTACTCCACCAATACAACTTCAAGTAATCTAATAAACAACAAATTGATGTAATAACTTCCTCTATATCACATACGTTTCCCTTTTTTTCTTTTCGTATCTGTCTGTCTGTCTGCCTATTTCTCCCTCCCTCCCTCCCTCCCTCTCTCTCTCTCTCTCTCTCTCTCTCTCTCTCTCTTCCTTATTATAAACACTTATATCAAATTTTTAAGAAAACAAAACGGTCAAAGGGTCTCTCTGTACCACCCTCTCGGTCGCTTTTCATACAAAACACCTGCACCGACTTCCAAATTCAGAAATTGGCCCTCAGCAGACTCTTGCAGTTACCCTTACTCTCTCTGTATGTTGTGTGTGGAGGAGTAGTGGTGAGAATGGAGATTCGAGGATGATTCGAAAAAATATCTTCGCCATAAAATTTCAACCTCTATGATCAGCATTAACCTAACACGCTGCTGAAAGTCTGCAAATGCGACACGCAAAGAAAGTTTTGCAGAAAAGAAAAAAAAAACACATACAAGAACAGCACTTACTTGTGCGTTTCTTTTGCCAGGCTGAGGCGATCCTTGTGTAGAGAGATGCTGTAATTCACCTTCACTCTGTTCAGTGGTTGATAGTCACATAATCCAAAAGGCACCAGGCCTTTTCAAGCTTGTTTGTTTAAAACTCGCACTTCTTTCTTCAGATTTCAGATGCCCGGTCCTTCTTTCGTTGGATTTTAAACAAATGAGGGTAGGACCTTCGGTCTCTCACTCATATACACATAAAAAATTAAACACTGTTTTGTAATCCCTATGGTTGTTTATAGATGTCCGCAGATGAGATCTGACTGATTCAGGCCCTACAGTTCACGAGTCACTGTTGCGGAAAGGTCACTACATATCGTATAATACACCTGAGGGTGTATGGAAAATTAACTGTTGTAACAGTACAAATAGTCAATGCTTGCGGAAAAGTAACTAAAATGGCTTTTGGGACGTGCGCACATATATGTATTCACTTTTTGTTTTACACATTTCAATGTTGCATAAATATCTCTATACTGGCAGTAGTGGAAGATGCAAGGTGAATAACCAAGGGGTAACACATTAACAAATCGACGTTTTATAATCGTTAAATTCACCACACTTCGAAGACAGTACCAAACAGGACAGTAAACACTACGATGTTCGTAATTACTGTTATATTGGAGCGATAAAGCACGCAACCGATGTCTTCCTGAGTGTTTCTTTAACGTTAAAGGGCGAAGAACTTGAAAAGTGTTCACCAGCGATTTCGAAAATATTATAGAACTTAAATAGTCATATGTAAATTCATAGAAATAAACACAGCCGTCTTTCAAAAATATTTCTTAAAAGCAACAGCCAATCACTTGAAAAGTGTATCTTATACGCGTCGATTTTAAACTCTATCTTGCGCCAATCTGAAGTCTATGTGTGCAGAATTAGAACGACACTCGCAAAGCTTTGCACAAAATACAGTCCGTAGATAAGCAATAGCACCGAACAGGTCAGCTACAAAGTCCAGTCAGTGTCCTGTCACATATAGCAGCTGGGGTTCAGTTGACCACACTTCAATCTAGCTGGCTAAAAGACAAATGCAAAAGTGCTTGCAATAGTAATCCTTTTCTCGAAGTCCGCAGTGCATGACAATCTTTTAATGCAGCAGTGATGATCAGTTCTGCAATCAGAATAAAAAAGGAAAAAAACTTGATATATAAAGGTCAGTGAACACAAGGGAAGGCATTAATGCATGGTAATTTATTATAGGAATAAAACAAAATTCACACAGAGCATCTCTGTTAACTGAAGTAACACCTGTAATAAAATAAACACAGTTATTATTGTAGAAACCTTAAAAAAGAAAGAGATTTCTCTTATATAGCGCACTTACAAGCTCAGAGAGCTTCTCAAGGCGCTGGCCCGTAATATCCAGCATTCACAAAATAGTTTGCTGAAGTCAGGATTCGAACCCACGTCGCCCAAGACGCACTCACACAAGTCGTGCGCTCTGACCACTGAACTATCCCTGCCGCCTACCTACTAAATTAAGATTTACAATAATTAAAAAAAACACTGCATAAACAAGTTCACACAAAAAGCAAATTAGCAGCAGCGGTACCTGTACACCTAACAGAATGATTGAAATTCAACACTTATATTTAATAACAACCAATATGCGAGATATAATTAAAACACAAGTGAAGAGAAATGTAACACAACAGTGAAAACAAAGATTACAAACCGTAGTGAAACAGAATCATAAACAAGGATAAATTGACAGATATATACCATTAAAACACTATTCGCTTATAGGATAATATATCCTATGCTATACTATCCCGTAACTCGAAAGTCGTTGGGGCACCACAGATGATCGTTTAACCATGGTAATCCATCTTTCTCTGTCCTCGGCAACCCTCATTGCTTTGCTGTCAAACTAGTCCATTCTCGAATGTTGTCTTCCCACCTCTTTTTTTGTCTCACTCTTCTTCTACCTCATTGCACCGTGCCTTGGTCTTTGCAAGGCCTGATGTTCTGGTGACGTGGCCATACCATCGGAGATTCCGTTTATTCACAACTTTGAGCATGTCATCGTGCTGTCCAATGGCTTGTGTGATGGTCGGTCAGACTTCGTCGTTGGTGATGTGCTGGGTATAGGAAATTCCCAGAAGTCTTCTGTAGCACCTTATCTCCACGCTTTGTATTCTTCGTTGTAGGTCTGCTGTGTGAGTCCATGTTTCGCAATCGTATAGAAAGATGAAGATGACAAGGGAGCGCAGCAGTCATACCCTTGGAGTGTAGACTGGTGGTCCTGTCTTTACAAACGGGCTTCAATCTTGTCAGGGCAGCAATAGTTTGTGCAACCCTTTGGGTTCGGTCACTAAATAGAATAAGCCCAACGTTTCCAGGTGTGTCGTAAGAGGTGACTAACAGGGGTGATGTCAGCACGGCATCACTGGGCTAAAGTCTTCTACACAGACGTCACCGGCCAGGACGGAGGAACCTCACGTTACTATACTGTAGGTTCAACGTGCTCGGGGCCAAGGCGAGTCACACTGTACTCGTGGATTGTGGCTGTGGCAACAGCCTGGAGAGAATTGAGCCCCGCCAGGTCTTTCTTGCCCAAGATAAACTGTATGATGAAAAGATCCGTTTATAGATGTTTCTATAATAAAACACAAAAACTTCACTTATATCTTATTTAACTGTACTGAAATATAAATATCTATACACATATGATGCTATAGTAACACGTAATAATAGCAGTATTATAAGACCTCACTTCTTCACTTATTTAATTTATTTGATTTTCGGTATTCCACTCCAATCCCAATACAAAAAAAAAAAATTAAAAACATCCCTCGCGTGATAATGCACCCTATTTCTGTACTTACAGGAAGACATTCTTTTATTATTAAAAACAAATAAGCGTAAACAGACTCACAATTCACAAATAGGATGTGAAGTTTTAGGAGGATTGTTTTCCCGGAACCAGTCAAAAATAGCCTCTCCTAAGCACCACATTTACATTTTATCTCTACTATTATGTCTTATTCACCGCAAATTGTCTCCTTATCATATCACGGAAATTTAGCTTTACTCATCTTAAATTTCTAACAAAATATGCTTTAAATAACTTTTTATTGCGTAAACGAACACATTTTAAGGCGAGGCTAGTTCTTAAAGGACTTGCAAGTACGAAGTCAGTTTATACTTCACGTTTTCCATACCACGTTTCAGCAACATTACACAGTGTTTTCCTTACAACGTACACGTTTTTACTTCATATCTTAATATATATTACGTGTCAGCAAAATGTAAAATGGCTTCCTTATTAAAGTGTTATACTTTTATAGTCAAGAAATACGCATTGCAAGCAAAGTTCGGAGAAAAACAAATATTAGGATTTTAGCAGTATCAAAACGAAATCTGATATTTGTCAAAGGATACAAAATACATAATAATAATAATAATAATAATAATAATAATAATAATAATAATAATAATAATAATAATAATAATAATAATAATAATGCACAAAAAGAAACTTTAGCAATAATACCACTCATCTTGTTCATTTGTTCGTTTTTGTACCAGACAGCAGTGTTCATATAATAACTATAAAACTGAGTATAAACACTTCGTCTAGGCTACAAAAAATATGCTGGTCATAATTGCAACAGAATGCCTAAAACTAAACATTAACGCTGAAAAGTAATACCATACTCTTTACACCTGGGTAAATACGAGTCTCTTAACTGTAAAGGGCAGAAGCACTCCTTTTAATATATAATGCAAGAAAAGGGGGTTTTCCTTTAAGTTAGGTAAACCATGTTATTGTTGACAAAAAGTCGTACACGGACATATCTTAACTAACTAAACCGGATGGGAGTGAGGGCAATTACTTTAGATTATTTTTACAAACAGAATGGCTCAAAATCCTTCACTGGAAAAAAACGTTTAAAACTGAATAAATAGCATAGGTGTAAATAAAATAATATCAAATGAAGCAAATAAAAGATAACCTGTTGAGAAAATGGCCACACATGGACATGCACTTTATATGCAATGGCTATCTTTGACGAGCGGAGGGCGTGTGATAAATATAGTTTCCATAGCCTCAAAAACAAAATACCAAGTGTCAAATGCTAAACCATAAAAACAGGTTTTAATTAAACGAGATGATAATGATCTTAACACTACGCACACCATAAAAAGATACGGTGAGACACAACAGACACACACGGCCTTATTGTAAACGGACCGACATGATGCACAAACCTAACAATATTCCTTAACGTGCTTTAGCAAACTAATGCACAAACCAAGGAAAAAAAATCAAACAACGGCCTTCGAAACCTCAAAATGAACACAAGAAGAAGATACCTCCACAATCATAGTACATTTAAATGAAGAGACGCACTCAGGAAAGAACAACCTTCCCAGTGAAAACGTCTTTATTAAAATGAAATGGAGGTGATGTTATGCTTGAGAGAGGAAAAGAGAAAGCCCGCATGTCAGCTGTAGCGTACACACAGGATGAAGACGTGACGCAGGTCTACATCTTGGTCACGGCGTGGGAGGGCTGTACAGGTGTCACTGGGTATAGCTATATAGGTAAGATGTGCTGCTACAATATAAAGCACTTATCTTATACAGTACACTGCGCAATGCTAGTCCAAAAGAAAGCATCATCATCCTCCCTGTAAGTGAAGATGACCATAAGGACAAGAAGGACCATGTTAGTGGAGGTTTGAAGGTGAGGCATTATGGTGGTGGGGTGAAGGTGATGATGATAATGACGATGACGATGATGATGAGGATGATGATGAGGATGATGAGGATGATGATGATGATGATGATGATGATGATGATGATGATGATGATGATGATGATGATGATGATGATGATGATGATGATGATGCGCGGTGTTACTGAAAAAGATGAGCGCGGTGACGATGATGAGAAAGTGGAGGAGGAGGACGACGACGACAATATTGATGATGATGATGATGATGGGGTAGGGGGGATGGGGGAAGGAGCTACACCTATAAGAATACGTGTAAGCAATCAAACATCGCTGTGGACGCAACATTCCTGTCTCAGCGGTGATCGGCTAGGTGGCTGTGGCTTTTGATGCGACCACGGCAAGATTTAAGGGCGGTATCTTTATTAAGGTCCCCTTTTGTGTGGTTCACACTGACCATCCCTTGCAGGCATGTTACAGTATGATCTATAATGTACGAGCTGACAATAGATTAACATGGATTAGCCCTACGTGTTGTATTTTCAGCTTCATAGACTTTTAACTTTCTTGGACAGGTAAGAGATTGGATAAGAATACAGGACAGAAAATCCGATTAAAGAGAAGTGGGAGAAAGGTGGGTTGGAGTTAAGGAGGTGGTGGTTACTAGGTGTTCTGATTTAATTTTGATTATAGGTTTTGAGTAATCAGTGAGAGAAACACAAATTCTACCGTGCTATGTATGGCACACACACAATGATAATGATGGCGACAACGATTAGGGTACAGTTGTTTGCACATACTTGCGCGAGAAAGAAACGCAATAATTGACCTGCGAAATGAATAATTGCACAACTTTATAGCCTTGGATTTTGCCTTCAGGTAGGGCGGGAGCGATTGTCAAGATCTGTGATGATGAGAATGATGATGATGATGATGATGATGATGATGATGATGATGATGATGATGATGATGATGATGAAGATGATGAAGATGAAGATGGCGATGATGATAATAATAATAATAATCAAGTTGACCGATTCTTCTTCTACAGAAATACCTTCCAAATCAATATGAAATACACAAAAATGTATTTAGGTCTTTATAGAGCACACACATAGTCACACACACACACACACATACACATACATACACACGTGCGCACACAGGCACACACGAAAACGCACTATTACCAAAAATCAAAGGATTGTTTGATGCACCCTTACTTAATACCAAAAGAAGAAATTTAACACACACACACACACATACACACACACACACACACACACACACACACAATCTCATAACTGTCAAACTACAAGTACACATGTTTGAGGTATTTAAAATCTTTATCAAATACTTGCAAAACAATGGCCAAATATAAAATCATCAGGACAATTATTCAATGTTCAGTTGGTGTTTGCTTCACTTAAATTGAATTACAACAAATGCCCAACAACGCGAACTGAAAGCAGGATGGCATTATGATATATTTGAAGCACTAATGACAACCCCGTCCTGTACACTTCACACCATTTGGGCTTTTTAGAGTCAGCAGCTTATGGGAGGGATTTAGCTAGCGTTAGCAGGGTAGTGCTAAGTGCCAAGAAAACGTCACAGGAAAACGCCAGGACCTCCAACCTGCCCCGCTTTCCTTTCAAAACCAAGTGGTCACACTGAGAAGTTAAGTTAAACTTCAATAGACAGTCCAATTCAATTCCGATGAAAAGCAACAACAAAAAAAAAAGAATAGAGTATTGAATTGGAGAATTGAATAAAGAACCACATGAGCGCGCTGCCGATTTTAAAAAAAAAAAAGTAAATAGCGTCTCTTTTTTATTTTTTTTTTTTTTTTGACATGGCGCAAATCTGTCTCAATGAAAGCTATTGTTTTTCGTCAGGCGAATACATTCCACAAACTGAAGCCAAACAGCCAGCTGAGGTTTAAGCCTACACTAATTGTATCAAGAGACGACTGACAGAGCTTCAACACTCACTAGGGCCCTATATACCTAAACAGAAGGATTATTAAAGTGAGTTTGAGGTATCTTTTTAAATTCAAGTCAGTCTGAGGCCTTTTTAACGTTCGTCCGTAGAAGAGTTTAATAATCCACATTATTATGGAGTTGAAAACTCTCCGATGGCAGTGTGAACAGCTTAACAAGTCACAGAGGTTCCTACCAACGCCACGAACTTCGCTCGCTAGCAAAGGGGCATGTAGTGCAGTCATTAAGCGTCACTTCAGACTATAGGCACAACATACTTTCCCTTGACTATAACCACACCAACGCATTTAAGGGTTTTATTGGTCAGCCTCCGCTGTGTTTGTTTATACTTCGCCTATGCCTGTAATCTAAGAGAAATAAGCCAATTACCGCCATAGCAACGACCTTGGTGGACGCTCGGATATGACCTTTTAGATTCAAATTCTGCAAACATTAGATACAAAACAATGTATAAACAGACTATAACTATAAACAAAAAGTCATCTTTTCGCGCCAAAGGGACATTTTATAAGCGTTCTCGCAATTTCGTTCTAGAGCCACTTTAAAGTGATTGCTGGCGAGTTGAGGGGAGGCAAAAGGTTTGTGTAAAACACAGGTGATAAAGGTGTTTTGCAGGCCTAGAGTGATGGGGCTGAAGTTTATAGATAGCATCTTGGATAAAATCCTTAGTAGTTGCTATCCTCCGTGGTTTTCATTTGTGGATTAGTGCCATAGATACACATGGCCATTGACCTAAGCATGCGCTTGTATCCTCAAAAGAAAGGGAGATAGGTATCTTTTCTATCATTCCCTCATTCCAAGATAGAGAACATCTAATGAAGAAAGGGAGATAGATATCTTTTCTATCAATCCCTCATTCCAAGGAAGATAGCGTCTAAATAAGAAAGGGGGATATATATCTTTTCTATCATTTCTTCATTCCAAGGAAGAGGACATCTCATGCCAAGAAAGAGAACATCTAATGAAGAAAGGGAGATAGATATATTTTCTATCAATCCCTCATTCCAAGGAATATAGCATCTAATGAAGAAAGGGAGATAGATATCTTTTCTATTATTCCCTCATGCCAAGGAAGATAGCATCTAATGAAGAAAGGGAGATAGATATCTTTTATGATTCCCTCATTCCAAGGAAGATAACGTCTAATGAAAAAAGGGAGATAAATATATCTTTTCTATCATTTCCTCATTCCAAGGAAGATAGCATCTAATGAAGAAGGGGAGATATATATATATATCTTTTCTATCATTCCGTCATTCCAAGGAAGATAGCATCTAATGAAGAAAGGGAGATAGATATATCTTTTATATCATTCCCTCATTCCAAGGAAGAGAACATCTATTGAAGAAAGGGAGATAGATATCTTTTCTATCAATCCCTCATTCCAAGGAAGATAGCGTCTAAAGAAGACAGGGAGATGGATTTCTTTTATACCAATCCCTCATGCCAAGAAAGAGAACATCTAATGAAGAAAGGGAGATAGATATTTTTTTCTATCAATCCCTCATGCTAAGGAAGATAGCATCTAATGAAGAAAGGGAGATAGATATCTTTCCTATCATTCCCACATTCCAAGGAAGATAGCGTCTAATGAAGAAAGGGAGATAGATCTCTTTCCTATCATTCCCTCATGCTAAGGAAGATCGCATCTAATGAAGAAAGGGAGATAGATATCTTTTGTATCATTTTCTCATTTCAAGTAAGATTACATCTAATGAAGAAAGGGAGATAGATATCTTTTCTATCAATCCCTCCTGCTAAGGAAGATAGCATCTAATGAAGAAAGGGAGATAGATATCTTTCCTATCATTCCCTCATGCTAAGGAAGATAGCATCTAATGAAGAAAGGGAGATAGATATCTTTTGTATCATTTTCGCATTCCAAGTAAGATTACATCTAATGAAGAAAGGGAGAGATATATCTTTTCTATCATTCCCTCACTCCAAGGAAGATAGCATCTAATGAAGATCATATCCAAGATGCTAGCAATAGACTCCAGTCTTATCCCTTTAGGCGCGGCACCTTGATCACTTGTGTTTTACACACACCTTTTGCCTCACTTTAAAGTATTGGGAAAGCTGGCTCCAAAAGAATATTAAGATACTTCTGTTTGACCGCTTCAAGTTACACAATTGTGTTTGACGAATACGCAGATTCCACTCGTGATGGTCTGGAATCAACTGGTTTTGACTGAGATGTTTTGACGTTAAGTATATCTTAAGTTAGTTATGCGATTTGCACTGGGATGGAATTCATAATAATTATACAAGGCAAATATGTTTTCTTTCTACTCCAACAGTACTATTAAGTCATGTGATGAACAGACATTGATTCAAAACGTACATCTCTCTCTGTGCCTGTCTGTCTGTCTGTCTGCATCTCTCTATTTGTCTGACTGTCTGACTGTCTGTCTGTCTGTCTGTCTGTCTCTCTCTCTCTCTCTCTCTCTCTCTCTCTCTCTCTCTCTCTCTCTCTCTCTCTCTCTCTCTCTCTTTTCATATTCTTCTTTATCCATAGTTTCTTTCTTTTCTGAAGCATGTAATTTTCTGCTGTCATCTTCTGTTCTGTGATCGTATTTCTAACAAAGCAACAAGGACCATTTCGCTGCTAGCTTGATTTGCAAGGGAAGATGTACGCCTCTCGTCCTCAGCGCAGGTTAATCTCTCATCAAATAAGGTCCAAAATAGTACGAGATACCTGCGTTCGTAAAATGTTGTCGCATAAACATTATCTCGCTCGAATTAAAGTGGCAGCGACACTAGCTCACGTGTTTACAATAGAGCGACCGAATTTCGCAAAAAACAGTCCAAGTGAGTCGCGCTGTCGCAAACATGTTCTCTACAGAATTTTGAGACCGTTCCCTGTGAAATTCATGCAATTGTTGTAAACAAAATAGTGTCACTACAGGTGCTAATGTGGAGTATTGACCTCGAGACACAATTTCACAAGACAAAAAGGCCGCAACAGCAACAGTATACCATGAAAAACTCGTAACTGTATATATCAAAGTGGCATAATTTTATTATTATCTTTCACAAATGGCACCAATACAAAAACAAGGCATGCAACCCTACTTGTTTAACATTTGTAAAAACGTTACCGCGTCATAATTCGCTATAAAATGTGCATTTTTTAAAATAAGAACATCGTGAAACACGATCCACATTAAATCTCATTTTGATGGGATGAATCAGAATATTATTAAGTTTTATTACGTTCTGAAAACAAAATTTCACGAGCTAGGAGATTCATACCGAACTTGTTTTAAGCGGTATTGCTTTCTTTCTTCTGAAGGGCATTTAGGGTTTCGACGAAGGCAAAGCATGTGACGGAAAGACAAAGCAAACTTTCCCATTTGCTCTCCTTTTCTTCTCTAACGAACGAGCAAGCGAGGTTGACTATGACTGCTGAAATGTCCCATCGTGAACGCAATGCCTGATGGGTAATGGGGGGGGGGTGGGGTGGGGAGGGGGGGAAGGGATGGAACAAAACAATGCCATTCGAAACATGAGAAAAAAAAACACGTACTTCCAGTATTTAAAAGCGAACTGCGCATTCTACACACAAAGTGATAAAGCAAACTAACTAATACAGCTATTAAACAAAGAACTAGAACTCGGGGTTTTGAATGAAGATTTCCCGTCAGATTTTAGAGTTATATGTCCCTTTTCTACATGATCAGCTAATGTTCCGAAACTTGAAACTTGTCTACAATACACGTCACTCACCGACGCCAAAAAAACGTCCACTAATCGAAGGTGCCCATTCGCAAAGCATTCAATAGATGAATAATGGGTTTTGCGCCACGTTCTGACCGGAGAATGAATACCTCAAACGTTGACATATGAGAGGGACTGAACTGTGCATAATGCTCTCTCTCTCTCTCTCTCTCTCTCTCTCTCTCTCTCTCTCTCTCTCTCTCTCTCTCTCTCTCTCTCTCTCTCTCTCTCTCTCCTAAATAAATTGCTTCACTTTCTGATGATTACGTAGTCTGCCCTTCGAAATTGTACTGTTTGTCTTCTCGCAGGAAGAAAGACACTTCTCTACCTATTCCCACCATTCGCCCCGCTCCCCCGCCTCCCCATAACCCCCATCACTCACCCAACCCCCCACTCACCCAACAATACCAATACATGTTCTCGCTTACTTGCACCATCCCCAATCGCCACATACACACAAACACACAAACACATACACATAAACACACACACACACACACACACACAAACACACACAAACGCGTGCGCACGCACACATACACTCTCTCCATCTCTCTCTCTCTCTCCCATTTGCTACTGTTATGTTTGACTGAATACGTTAATTGAATTGGTGAAGTTTCCCAATCTGAACTTCTTCGCGTTCCATCACGATTTAAGAAAGAAAAAAAAGGGATAAAAAAAGAATCAGTTCAAGGGAGAATCAGTATAAGAAGGATATCTACATATATCACGAAAGAAGGTATCTCGCCGAAGTTCAACATACAAAGCACTCGACAAAATGCAAACGTTTACCTAATCATTAAGGATCAACAATGCCATTCAGGTGACTGAGTGAGTCTGTTTTTCCCTCAATGACAACATGGACCTACAGGACCTGTACCTTCCCAGTATTCTTGACATGCAGAACATCACTGAAAAAATATATACTGCTCTTAAGAATCAGAGACATTCAGTCCCCTTGCACTGATTCAGATGCTCCAAAGCTTTTCGTTTTTCTTTAAACATTGAACCACACTGAAGGACATTCAAGATCTACTTCATCCTTGCATGTGCATGCACAATTTAACGCCTATTTGTCTCTTTTCAGCATCCGATACTCCCTGTATCTCTTCAGTATTCTTTAAAACACTGAGCATCACTGAGTGACATTCAAGATCTGCTCCAGCCTTCATACAGCTTCACTGAGACTAGATGTCGAGGCTTCCTCTCTTTCCCAAGAGAGAGGGAGAAGACCGTGTCTAGTTCTAGTCTCAGCTACGCTGTATGGCTTCATCCTACCACGTGCAAGCCAAATACCTAAAAACCCATTTGTCCCAACCATCATTTTGTGAAGGAATTGCCCTCAGGATCAATAGCTAAAAGGCTTTATTTTAGTTGGGACTCATTGTTCCAGGTCAGTGTAACTGCAAATGTCAATGTAGCCGTGTACCTTGCACACCCGTTTCAAAGGGCGATGTTGGCCGCATCGTCCCCTGACGTGAAATACCGCCCACTTAAGCTTCCATACACTCGGACATTCTTTCTCTTGCGTCTCCGACCTTCACGAATGGCAGTCGCATTGAACGCAACGTTTACGAAACGCAGCGCAAAGTATAGGCCTACTAAACAGTGGATACGCCTTTACGACACGCATGTCTAGAAAGATTCTCTACAGTTTATTCTGTGAACTGCAGCGCAGACAAAACGCACGATTTTAATTTTTGTTGTTGTTGTTGCATCAAGTTTTATTCATCAGATTAACATAAGTTGTACTGATAAAGTTGTACTGATACTGTACGATTTTAAATGAATTATTGTTATATAGCGTGTGCTTACCCACTCAAAGAACAGTTCAAGGCGTTGACCAAAGCGATCCAGCTTCTACAACAACAACAATAAAAGTTTTATTTAAGAAGCAAATACATATCGCTTCCGCTCTGGACCACTGAGCAATATTTGCCGCGATACTGAGGATTGAATTTGGACGATATGCGGCACTGAAGTATACAATTATTCATCTTAACTTCCCAAAGTGAATGTAGAGTGAACGAAACACTGTGCAGATAATCATAGAAATAAAATGCACTACACTATACTATCCTATGAAATATAACATTTTTGGCTCCATTACTCGCTAAAATCTGCATGTATATAAAGCAACGCATGCATTGAATTTAAACTCAGTTCTAGTCCACATCAAAAGAGTAAATTACAAGTAAACGCAGCACTCAGTTCTATGTAAGCCTACTAATCTATGCAATTGACGTCCTTTGTTGATCAGAGACTATGCCATTGCAATGTTTAAAAGAAATGCTGTCCTGTAGTCAAAACACAACTGTGTCCGCTATTTCGCGGCATGTGTGGTAAGTGTGCAAATGAACCTACTTTCTTTCCTTTGTTGTGTTTTTGGTATGCTGTTTCCTGGTTCAGTTTGATCAAACTTTAGGGTGAAATGTGAGTTAATTGCTAAATTCTTACCCAGAACTTATTTGCCCTGTGGGCTCGGGCACTGAATTGAACAGACCCAACGTTTCCCGGCGTGTCGTAATAGGCATTACTGGGCGAAAGTCTTCTACACAGAAGTCACCGGCCAGGACGGAGGAACCCCACGTTACTACAGGTTCAACGACCACGTGCTCGGGGCCAAGGCGAACCACACTGTACTCGTCGATTTTGGCTGTGGCCAACAGCCTGGGGAGGATTGGGTCCTGCAAGGTCTTTCTTGCCCAAGACAATGAAAAAAAAACATTCAATCCATACCGGATGCGAACTTGTTTTTTCCAACCTAGTTCCAGTCATTCGCCGAAAAAGGCAATTACCGAAGTCGAACGAAGCTCTCCGAGTCGAGCGAAGATATCCGATGTTTTACGAACGAATGCTGGCAGGACTACGTGAAACCACAGGCTGGGAAGTCTCGTCTTTCGTAGGCCTCAATTACACTACGTACGTATGTAGGAGGCCCACGAGTTTACAAAGATAAAAGAAAAGACTTCAGAGCCTGTGGTGAAACACCCGTGCATAAAAATAGCCGCTGTTGCTTCTAGATCTAATTCTGTTTCGATCTGCACAGCTTCAAGCTGTAAGTCAAGTCGAGAATCGCATTTTGAAGCAGTTAGTATTATTATTATTATTTTATGATATACTGATACAAATCGTTGTATGTGTGCATTATGTGTTATGTATTACTTTTACTCTTTATTACTAATTGTATTAGTAATAAAGAGTAAAAGTAATACATAACACATAATGCACACATACAACGATTTCACATCTATATCAACAATAAAACCATGACAAAACTTCAAAGCGCTATGGATACGTTGATGTCCCTTCAGCACACGGCAAAACAAGTTTATAATCGTCTCAAAAAACAGTGACATTTTTATTGCAAGCACCAAAGCAATTATTTATTTAACTAATATTATTCTTTTTAACTGATACAGTAAATTTGTTATATGTATTTCAATGATATGTATTTTAATGAGAAACACGTATTAAAAAAATGTTGCGTGGCTGGGGGAAATTTCCATAAATCATCTGACAACTTTGGTAAATCAATATTTCGGGTTACACCCAACTTCAGCAAAAACAAACAAAACGTCACTGACCATATTTACACCATTGAGCACGCACAGCAGCACACTATTCTTTTTTTTTTTTTTTTTTTTTTAAGTAGGAGTAATAATAATAATAATAATAATAATAATAATAATAATAATAATAATAATAATAATAATAATAATAACAAACAATACAAATAAATAAAATATTCAACTAAATAACTATACTACTACTACTACTACTACTACTACTACTACTACTGCTGCTGCTGCTGCTGCTGCTACTAGCGAAGTTGTGGTCTTGATTTTGTGGTCCTGATTCGGCTCTTTGCAGTCCGCTGGACCCTGTAAGCAATAAATAACTAATTAGCTATTAATTTAACTCTGATCTCGAGTTATATAAAAAAAAAATTCGCTTAGCCTACTCGTTCTTCTCCGGACATTTAAAGATTCGAATATTATAAAGCATAGGCCTAATTATTATTAATTAGAATAGATATAGTTTATACATTTATCTACGTATAAAACAAACAATACAGGTCTAATAATTATATTCAGCTAGTGAGCTTCTTCGCTGCGCGGAGACTGACTTATAATATATAATGTAGATTAAGCCTATGTATACTGTATAACAGTGTCTACTTGGTTCTAGGCAGGAAATGGGGAATACTATTATTAGCCTACTGCTGAGAACTAACAAAATGCAAATCAAGGAACGCAACTATTAAATATGGTCGATAATAATTATGCTCATATTAACAAAGTATACCGTTGCGAAATGCTAATCTGTGTAAATCGAACAGAATTAGAAGCAACAGCGATCATTTTTAATGTCAACTAGTCGTAGTCATGCAAGCATCATTTCGTAACACATCGGAGAGCTTCGTTCGACTTCGGTGATTGCCTTTTTGGGCGAATGACTGGAACTAGGTTGGAAAAAACAAGTTTGCATACCGGATAGGTCGTCGCCCGAGTCACCCAGGACAGCGCCTTTCGTTGGCCATCAGGACCGAGGTGATAAGTGTGCTACTGATGGACAACTTAGCAGGATCTGCACGAGAGACAACATCGTCATAGGCACCTGGAATGTCAGGACCCTATCTGCGGATGGAAAATTAGAAGAACGGGATCACGAGCTCGACCACCATCGATGGAACATTTTAGATATCGCGAACTGCCATGGAAAGGCCTACGTGAAACAACAACCGACAAAGACCACAAGCTTTATATCAGCGAGAGAGATGGCACGCACGAACACGGCGTTGGATTCTTGATTCACAAAGACCTTCTAGCCACTGTCATGGGTTGCCGCCCAGTCTCCAGTAGACTCATTACCATCCGTCTGAGAGCAGCCCCTTTCAACATCACCATCATCCAGGCCTATGCCTCAACATCAGACTATGACGACAGCGAAGTGGAGGATTTCTATTAACATCTACAGGCTGTCCTTGACCAAGTGCCGAAGAAGGACATAGTCATATTGCGAGGCGACTGGAATGCCAAGGTTGTTCAACAACTGAGGAGATCCCACTGCAACAGCAAGACACATGACAGGGATCTGGGGCTCTTGGAGTTTGCCAGATACAACAATCTGATGCAGGCAAACACGCTTGGTCTCCACAAAAAAACCAGACGATGGATCCGGCACAGTCCCAGCGGGGAGCATCATAACCAGATTTACTACATCATTGTCAAGACACGCTTCAGATCCAGCATCAACATTGGCAGGACACGCATTTTTCAGGAGCAGACATCGGAAGTGATCACGATCTCGTGGTGATGTCCTTCCGGCTCCACTTGAAGAGAATAAACACAGTAAAGTGCACCGGAACGAAAAGGCATGCCCCCAGCAAAGGAGAACTGGATAGAAGAGCAATGCCAGGAAATAGAGAACAGTCTGAACAAGAACAACAGCAAGAAGGCCTACCAGACATTGAAGGTCTCCGCGATCCAAAGCAAGCCTGGCATATGCCTTACAGAAAAACAAGACGTCTTGGATAGACAGACAGAGTACTGCTCTGACCTTTACAATCACACACCAATTGGAGACCCATCAGTTCTAGCTTGTTCCCAGAACAGAGAAGAGGAAGACATCCTTCCAATTCTCCGAGAAGAATTTGAGGCAGCAGTGCAATCACTGAAGAAGGGGGAAGTCAGCTGGAGTGGGCATCATGCCCGCGGAATTGCCTCAAGCAGGAGGAAAAGCGATGATTGACGCCCTCACTGTTATCTGTAACAAGATCTGGCTGAGTGGGGAGTGGCCTACGCCAGGGACCCAGTCGCTTGTCATCACTCTTATAAAAAAAATTGTAATCTTCCGGATTGGGAAAATTACCACACCATCAGCTTCATCAGCCATCCCAGCAAGGTCCCCCTGAAAATAATACTCAACAGGTTCAAACCCCAAGCTGAACAAATAAATAGCTGAAGAACAAGCAGGATTCAGGGCAGGACGAAGTACCAATGAACAGATTTTCAACCTCAGGATAATCTGCGAGAAATAACTACAGCACCAACAACATCTGTCTTATGTGTTTGTAGACTTAAAGGAAACGTTTGACCGAGTCCGGCATGCTCTGTGGGCAACCATGAGAGTGTACAATATCAGCCCTAAAATTATTGAAGTCATCAAAAGTCTGTGTGACAAGGCTACAAGCTACCAGTGCAGTTCCCCCCCTCCCCCCCCCCAACATAACAGCGCCATCGGGAACTGGTTCAGAATAACAATTGGTGTGCGTCAATGGCGCCTGCTCTCTTCAAAGCTCTTTAACATCTTCCTAGAGCGCATCATGTCAGATGCCTTGCAGATTACAAAGGTACAGTCAGAATTGAGGTTAGAGCAATCTCCAACCTCCGTTTTGCGGATGACATTGATGGATTGGCTGGAGAGGAACAAGAACTTGAACAGCTGGTACAGAGGCTTGACACCACCTCCAGAGCCTATGGAATGGAAATAGGTGCAGATGAGACCAAAATGATGACCAACAACACCAATTGCATCAACATGGACATCAAAGTCCAAGGCCAATCCTACATAGTACATGTACATTACTTCAAATATTTAGGAGCAATTGTATCAGACAATGGGTCCCGAAAGGAAGTCCTCTCCAGGATCGCACAAACAACTGCTGCCCGGACAAGGTTGAAGTCCAAACAGGACCATCAGTCTACACTCCAAGTAAGGCTGCTGCGCTCCCTTGTCTTCTCCAACTTCCTTTTTTAAGCCTAAAAAGCCTTCTGAATGAAGGCAGGTGCGCAACTGGTACATGAATAGTAGTAGTAGTAGTAGTAGTAGTAGTAGTAGTAGTAGTAGTAGTAGTAGTAGTAGTAGTAGTAGTAGGGTTGTGTTTAACAGAGTAAGATGAATCCATATTGTATTTTAGAGGTTCTTAGCATAATGAAGTTCATAATTATCTTCCTCTTCTTCGTCTTTCCCCTCTTTCTCCTCATTGCTGTTTCTCTTTCTCTCTCTCCACTCTCCCTATCCGCCACTCCCAATGCTATTGTGCATCTCTGTCTCTGTCTGTCTGTCTCTGTCTCACTCACCTCTCTCTCTCTCTCTCTCTCTCTCTCTCTCTCTCTCTCTCTCTCTCTCTCTCTCTCTCTCTCTCTCTCTCTCTCTCTTCTTGCGTTTTTTTCTTTCTCACTCTCTCTTTCTGTCTGTTTCTCTCTCTCCCCCTCCTTCACCCTTTCTCAAGGGTCCCCCCACCCTCCCTCTCTCTCCTTTCCTTTCATCCTAATTCTACACTGCGCTGATGAAGAAGACGCAAACACGTGCATGGGAAAGTCGATACAACATGCACTGTGCGACATTTGACACCGCCACAGATTGCGTCACGGCAGAGAAGGAGACAAACACACACACACACACCCACACACACCCCAACACACACACACATCTGAGATGTCTCCGACCTTCGTGTCGCCTGACATCAAGCTGACAACACAGTTCAAATTGCCTTTCATGATCCATCTATCACGCTGAGGCCTATCAACTGGCTTCTCGTAATTCCCTCAGATGAGATTTTATTCACTCTATTTCCCTACCCACCCCTTACGGCCAATCAATGTTGCTGACCAACAAGGGTGGACAACACATAAGCCTTTCCTTATCCTTTTTCACCAAATTCCATTATTTTGATACTTCCGTCCAAAACTCTGCCGCCCGCCTTGTTCTTAAAGCCAAAAAACGAGACCATGCCACCCCTCTACTCCGATCTCTTCATTGGCTCCCTGTTCGAGCTCGCATCTTGTACAAGCTCTCAACTATTGTTTTCAAATTCTTCACTGGTTCTGCCCCTTCATACTTTACTGACCTTCTCTCTGTCTACTCTCCTGCAAGACAACTCCGCTCTTCTTCTGATACAAGACTGCTTTCTATCCCCCGTGTTCACTCAAAGACCTATGGTGAACGATCTTTCTCTTTCTCTGCTGCAACTGCCTGGAACTCACTACCGATGCAACTCCGACATGCTCCATCACTTTCTTCCTTCAAGCGCCAATTAAAGACCCACCTTTTTAACACGCAAACTCAGTAATTTTCACTCCCCCTCCCTTCCATCCCCATATGTAATCTTTTACCAAGTCACGTCATCTGTTCATGGATGGTGGCGGCACCGGCTCGGTTCTTGGTATTCATATTATCTCTTGCTTTGCATGGCTGTGTTTTTACTGTAATTATTTAACCATTCGATAAGTTTATACCTGTTCTCTCTGTGTGTGTGTGTGTGTGTAGGTGTGTGTGTGTAGGTGTGTGTTTGTAGGTGTGTGTGTGTGTGTGTGATTGCACGTGTGTTGTCAAGCGCGGCGAGCTCGCATTCCTTACCGTTTGCGAGGTACCGCGCGATACAAATGTACTGTATTATTATTATTATTAAAAAAACAAAAACAACAACCGCTTTCCGATTACTACATTTTGTCCAAAACCCCAATTTGGCATAAATTGTGTGTGTGTGTTTGTGTGTGTGTTAATGAAGAAGAACATTAGAGAATCCAGTTATATATTTTTTTTAATCTCAATTAGGCTACTAATCATGGTATCATTAAAGTAAACCAGAACACATTTAAGCTGGTTCGTACCTTTATCTAAGTTTTTAAACTTATTATTAAAGGTGCCTTCAAGTGCTATTTTACTTAGGATTGTATACAGTGTATCACAATACTGACCTTTCCAAATGACTGTGACCCGATAGTTGTTTCCCCAAAGACCCCAACATGGCCGTATGAAGGAAATTAAGCTAGAAGACGACGCGTGCTTCTCGCTATGACTACTAAATGAATTCAATTCAATTCAGTTCAATTCTTTTATTTAACGTCTCTTCACTTGCTGGGTGATATTAGACCAAAACACTTTCTCTCGCACAGACGAACAAACACAAAGGACAATAAACAATAAAATAAAATTCTACAACAATTTGTTGATCAGAGATTCACTAATAGTCGTAGCAACGTCAACTATTACATGATGGGTGTAATATAGAATCTAATGGTTTGTCGTTGTCAATCACTATTTGTTTTTCTTTATATGTTTATATATATATATATATATATATATATATATAGGTTTTTATATGTTTATATGTTTTTATATGTTTATATGTTTTTCTTTATTTGTTTTTCTTTATATGTATCAGTACAACTTATGTTAATCTGATGAATAAAAATTGATGCAACAACAACAACTTTATATGTATTAAGCAACACAGGACACTGTCGTACAGTGTGTTCCACAGTTAATCGTTGCGAGCAAACACACAAAATATTCTTAGAAAACTTGGTATTCCACGAATTCACCCTCAGTTTGTGAATAATCCTACTTATGTGTCTTGAACAAAGGTCTGGAGCTCCACAACTTAAAGCTGAACGCGTGTAATTTTCAATTACATATATCATTTCATGAGCAGAGAGCTCAAGTTCAGGATGTTGAAATATGCATTTAATTTTCTGTGCTCCGTTCTTGGCCAGAATGTCTACTTTTTCGTTCCAGAAGAGACCACTGTGGGATGGAACCAAACAAAAATATACATCAGTTCCTCTTGTCCGCAAAATATGGATTAATGCTTTAATTTCAAATAAATAATCAGAACGATTCTTACAATGCCACTTTTGCAATGAATGAAGAGCAGCTTTGGAATCAACACATAATAAAATTTGGGAAAACGTAATAGGATAATCAGAAATATATTGCAATGCCTTTAGTATGGCAAACAACTCCGCTGTAAATATTGAGACATTTTTACCAATATAAAAAAATTTCTCACGATTATACATGTATATTTTAAAGTGATTTTTGCATGTAGTAGATAAATGCTCCCTAACTTCACTCACCAACTGATTGATATTTTTAGATTTTCTTGTTAAAGTCAAATCAATATCAATGTTTGTACCTAAGTGCTCCCAAGAACGAATTGTAGGAATTAATGGAGGCGTTTTAATACCATTTAAATTGATGTAACATGCTTCAAAAATAGCACTAACATAATTTCTAATAGGTAGAAGGTATGAAATTTCTCTTGCTTTACTTGGGTAATCCAAATTACAGTCTATTAGAATTTCTTTTCTATTTGAATTAGACACTGACAAACTTCTAATAACATACTTTGAGACATTTAGTTTTAGTTGTTCTAAAAAAACTTTTAAAAAAAAGCTTCTTTATACGATTTTAACATACTGGAATGAACAGGAACACCTAAGGCGGCTTTAATTGCTCGACTATCTATGTTTTGTAATTTTTCCAGTAAATATTTGCTTGCAGAAAAATACACTATACTAAATGAATACAGTTGAATAAAATACTCTAACTACGCTCGTTCTCAAAATCACCGGAATGCCAGATATTAACTGGAGAGCAACAATTCTCACGTATCACTTGCAACCTGTGTGTGTGGGAGGGGTGGGGGTGGGAAGAGAGAGAGGGGGGGGGGGGCAGACAGACAGACAGACAGAGAGACAAACCCATGGCCAACGAAATCTGATCCTGTCACGAACGTGATTGATCTTGAAATAAATAATGCATGTTAAGGTGAAGAAAAACCGTTGTTACAACTCAATTTAGACAGCGATGAACTCTCGCATCATTAAGGTGGGAAAACAGTCTGGGTTACAATTTCTATTCCTTTATGGCGACGTCTTCACAGTGACGTCATTATTTTGTTTTTGTGTGTGTGGCTATTTTCTAAAAACTTCAGACAAAACACCTTTTTTGCGAGCTTACCAAAATATCAAATATATACTCTCTCTCTCTCTCTCTCTCTCTCTCTCTCTCTCTCTCTCTCTCTCTCTCTCTCTCTCTCTCTCTCTCTCTCTCTCTCTCTCTCTCTCTCTCTCTCTCTCTCTCTCTTCGACTTCTCTCTTTGCCGTCGTCCAAAATACTGGGGAGGGGTGGGGTGGGAGGTGAGGGGTGGATGGCCAAAAAGAACGTTTGCCGCCACCCTCTGCCACCACCCTAGATACAGGCCACTGCAATATAATACCATTTTATCGCAGTATACCAACGTAAATAACGTGATAAAATTAACAAGAACTAAAGCACCGTTTCAAATTCTCCTCTTCTCCTTCAATTATCATCATGAATTTAATCAGTTCAAATCAATACAATTCAATTCAATCCAATTTATTTAAAGCATTTTCACAATTAAATGACAATAGACCGTTAAAAAAAAAGAATTACAGTTAAGGAGTATTTAAAACTAATTAAATTTAAACAACAGTACTGATAACAAAACCGATTTCCTTCAAATATATACTACATGTACGAAGCAATGTAATCCTTCGTCAGTACGCAGTATGTAGATCACTCGGTTTAATTAAATTGGCTCAAATCAACAAAAAGAAAAGAAAGAAAGAAAAAAGAACGGTTAGGGAAACATGGTGACCCCTTGGAGTTCACACAACGTCCCGTGGCCAGAGCTTTTAATGATGGAGGCAAACTGACGGATGTTTTACTTTCGCTGTCGGTAAATGCTTCCTGCACCAAACTGTGAAAAGCACACTGTTCAACACTTAACGCAATTAAACAGCTGGAGAACCTTTAAATAAGGTTGTTTCAGACACTAGGAAGACTATTATGGAAAAGAAACTGCAAAAGTCTAACATTTCTTTACATGCACTACAGTAAAGCCTACGTCAAGTCAAGTCAACAAATCCTTATTACTCCAATGGAGAACTCATACAGCACATTGCGTCTCAGCAAATACGAAATAAAAAGAAAATGTTTTAAAACAAACAGAAAAAAACACATAAAATTACTATATAACCAATACAAAAAACATATTTTCCAACAATAATACATACATACTTTCAACGTTACTCTTCACACACACACACATACACACACATATTTTGTTTAGACGGCGTTGTGACACTCATGAAACGCCACCTACGTTGTGTTGACAATGGGTCATTTGTCGTCTCCATTTTGTATGTACTTTAAGTGATCTAACGCTAACCCTAACACTTGCTCTTAAAATAACTCTAACGGATCACTGTTTTGACATAACCGGGTCTGTCAAAAAACCGCATGTAGATTCTCAAGTGTATGCCACGTCACACGCCGTCTAAACATACTCACTAACACACACATACACACACACACACCCACACCCACACACACTAATCGCTTCCAGTTCTCTCTCACTTCTAACGCGCATACAGCCGCATGACACATTTATAGTAAAATTTGTCATTTGACAGATCCATTCACACTAAGAACAGACCACAATCGTTTTGTGTAGGTACAACAGGACTTAACACAACTTCATTTCTTTATATAGTAACCCAGCTGTGGTGAAGTCCGTTTACGACTCTGGTGGAATAGGGTGGTATTTTTATTATATGAGGCATGCTTTTATTTGTTGACAAAAGTCCTATACTATATGTACTGTACAACAAGGAATTGACTGTAATTAATTTTAATATTACCAATATTGCAATGAACGTATAACGTTTATGATCGTGTTAGAAATAGGGATGCTGATCTTACACATTCATGCACTCGTTCCTTACAATACCGCTACAACAGGGTCTTGAAAATAATAATGAACTTGGCAATTAAAAAAACAACAGAAGTAATTCTCCGAATCTGAGAAGAAGGATGCTGTCCTTAAGAATGTGTTTCCTCAATACGTGTCTCATTAAATGTTATTAAGTCTGAGGACCAATCCATCATTCCAGTCTCTTTCTGTTTGCATTGTAATTTATGTTATGTCATCATTCATCTTCTGGAGCGCATCGCACAAGCTGACATAGCATGGAATGAAAGCAATGCCCATCATTATCATCATTATCATCATCACGGTCATCATCATCATCATCGTTATGATCATCAATATTATTATTATATTTTCATTAATTAATTAACCAATGAATACAACTTAATAAATATTGATTCAAAAACAACAACAATAAAATTGTAATCATTATTAAAATATTAATCATTATCATCATCATCATAATTACCATCATCGTGATCACCACTATTCCCCCCCCCCCTACCCCCCTCCCGTGGAGTGCCGGGGGTTTCAGAATAAATAGTATTCCAACTTTCTGGAAATATATGCTTTAAATTCCCACTGTTGCTGTCTTTCTCCTTTGTTCTTTCTCATTCCTACCTTTTACCTCTATTAATTAACTGTACTGTACTATCTTCTTCTTCGCTAGACCAGTCACCTACCTCTTTTTTTTCTTGAAAACTCTTCCGGGACAATAGTCCTCATCTGTGTATGAGGTCTGTTGAATCAGCTTGGGAATATTGGACGCTTTCTGCCACATGGTCACTGGGGCTTCCTATGATGTTATTATTTAGAAATGTAGGCATTTATATGTACGTGTTTTGTTGATATTGTATAATGATGTTTGTATTCTATTTTGTTTTTGTAAACGGGGGTTCGATAAATTAGAGTATAGCCTCAGCGTCCCATGCGTGGGATGTCTTTATTGTAAAGTGACCGGTTGGTAGATTGCCTTCAGTGTTACCACAAAGGTTGTTTCGGCAGATCTTTTATGCGGATCAGGGGTGAATCCTCTTTCACTTCTCCGGTCCTGATTTGGCTCGGTAGAGTCCGCTGGACCTAAAGCAATAACTATGTAATGTAATGTAATGTAATGTAATGTAATGTAATGTAATGATCACCACCAGCAATCAATAACATCAACACCCCATAAACACATGCACAGAGAGAGAGAGAGGGGGGGGGGGAAGGGAGAGAGAGAGAGACATACAAACGATCAAAGTGCGACTCGATGATCAGCTTCTTCAACTACCTTGTGAACGGAAGACGACCTGCAATCTAATGTCCTTTGTGCTAAACGAGGAACAGAGGATTTGCACAGTTAACTGGGAGGAGGGAGGAGGGAGAGAGGGTATAAGATCACGGAAGGAAGAGCACCACCCACCACGCGCATTTGTTTTGTATTTAGCCAGACCGTCCTCTTTTGATGACGTTTTTCCCTTTCCCTCCCCCTCTCCCCCATATCCTCTCTACATCCTTTCAACACTTTATCCATTTATCACCTTCCCCACCCTTCCATCCCAAACTCCGTTCCCCTATTCTACATGTAGATCTACAAACACTCAGTCTCTGCTATCTCCTCACAGCCGCTCTCTCTCTCTCTCTCTCTCTCTCTCTCTCTCTCTCTCCCTCCCTTTCTCTCTCTCTCTCTCTCTCTCTCTCTCTCTCTCTCTCTCTCTCTCTCTCTTTCTCCCTCATTATTACTTTCTTTTTACACCGCTCGTCCGCCCGCTCTCTCTCTCCCTCCCTTACTCTCTCCTCTTTTCTCTCCCCCCCCCTTCCTCCTCTCATACTTTTGCCAAGTGCGTTTGCTTCGTATGTAGCTATGTAGGTTGATTATCGGTTTGGGTGATGTTCTTTCCTATCTCTTATCTCCCATTTTCTTCTCAGTTTCGCTACATACAAAAATAGTAACATGTACGTACACACCTACGCACACACACACACACACACACACACACACAACAACAACCGTGTAGAAACGCCGTTGTGATGACTTTCATGAAACTCTGCATACGTTACTTTGACATTTTTACAAATTTGTCCATTTTTTTAAAGCTAACCCTAACTCTAACCCTAACCCAAACCCTAACCCTTAACCTAACCCTAAGCCTAACACAGCGCTAACCCTAACGGAACACTGTTTTAACGTCAAATTAGCGGGGTCCGTCAAAAGAAAGTGCGTACATGTAGAGGTTCAAGTGTATGTCAGAATAAAGGCGTTTCTACCTAGCCACACACACACACATACATACATACATACATACATACATACTGGTCACGTGCATATTGGTTTTGCATTTAGCAGCAAGTTATTCTTCATTTGTTCTTGGGGGGGGGGGGGGTGTTCTCTCTCTCTCTCTCTCTCTCTCTCTCTCTCTCTCTCTCTCTCTCTCTCTCTCTCCTTTCAACACCACCCCTCCGCATGCATTTAATTTACAATCAACAATTTCGTCTTGTTCTTCTCTCTCTCTCACCCACCCCCCTTACCCCCTCCAATGAACCTATTCCTCATCCCAAGTCGGAGCAATGAATGGATGAAAAAGGTTTTCAACGTCGCCCAGATAAGACAAGATTAAGAAACAAAGACTGCACTCAGGATGTGCTTTTGTAAAGTTGAATCTATTTTAAACCCTCATTCTTTTCACTGAAACTTCAGTTCGGATCAGACAGTCCAGACATAAGGAGATTTCTTCTTTTAAATGATAACAAAACTATTGCAGCTTATGGGAGACACCTTCTATCAAGTGTATACTGGCTTATCGTCTTAAGGTTACTGGGTACGGATGCAAATAAAGGGGGCAATAATATTAAAGTAAGACTGAGTCTTACAAAACACAACATTTAACAAAATAGTATGTCTTAGAAGAATTTATTAATCCATATCATTGAGGCGAAAGCTCTCCCCAAGAAAGTTTAAAGCAACTTAACAAGACATTCGGATTAAATTCCTCGATTACGTTTACCTAAGGGGTTTTTGATTCATCCATCAAACGTCACCCGATACCCCAAGCACACAATCACCTCCCCTTTATAATCCACAGCCAACGTTCTGAAGCATGTTGGTCACGCTCCGCTGATTTATTTTATTTTACTTTTTGTGTGCCTACCTACATAGGTCTTCTAAAGGGAGGTAAACCTCTCTCCAAGTTCTTCTAGCAGACGATTTTCAGAACGCTCGAACGCAACCTCTAGATTCTAATTGTGCATCTGTATAAAACATTCATACACACACAGACACACACACAATGTATTAATATATAATAGGCACATCTCTTAGGCTGAATTTGGCATTTTAATTAATTAATTTTTTAATCGCAATTGTGATCTCGAACTCAAACACACTTTAAACTGATGAGCAGGTGCCGATGTACCCTTTAGTTTAAAGCAAGATAAACAGATGATGCGTGTGCAAGTGCAAAGATGGTTGCTAAGTGAAAAGAAATGTAGGCTAATGCATTTAGGCTTATCCTGATACAACATGTCTCGCTCCGGCCCATGACATAATTCTATTGCAGGTACAATTCCCGACAACATCTAAATAAGCTGTGGTCTCATGATAAATGTGTGGGGGGATGGGGGATGTGGGAAAGAGGGGAAGGAGCAAGAGGGGAAGGGGGGGCATTGAGAAAGGGTGGAACTGTTCAAAGAGTCATTCTAGAAAGACAAAGCTACAGACGAGTTATTCCGCCGTGAGATGGCAAAACAAAAGCAAAGTCTAGCGAGGCTTATTTTGGAAAAAATCTGCATTTGGGGTCTTGATGACCTTTTTTCACGATGTGTTTGTTTGTGTGGCTAGCAATCCCGCAATCAAAGGACGCCTGACATTCAAAATTCACACAGAAGATGTGGCGCAACGTGGCATGCCCTCTATGAGAATGTAACGATCTTCTCTTTAATTGTTGTGTGTGACAAAAATGGAATTGCTTTCCTGAGTGTTCATGTTGGGTGGCGCAGCAGTGCCATGGTTTTGGCACACGCTAGAAATGTTTCGTGTTAAGCTACGTCGAGACGGGTTAGTAACTTGGGCTTGGATGGGTGACCGTGCTTGGAAGACAACCACCAAACGATACCAAAAGATTGAAAAAAGCGCACAAAGCACCCCCAGTCTACCCAGCTGTGAATGGGCACCTGGATCTGTTTGGAGCCGGGGAAGGCAAAGCAGCGAGGGAGAGGAGATAAGCGCCGCCCTTATTAAGCTTGCCAAGAGAAAAGGGAGGTTCCAATAGCTTCCCTCCCCAACGACAGAAAGGTCACGTGGACACCTATTTTATATCCATAAATTATTATGTCCCTATACTCTTTGTGTTCTTCAAAACTGTCATTCTTTCTCTGTTATCTCGGACTAAACTACCTGAACTCATTATAGAAACTTGCCTCAGTCGCAGCAACGTCAATGAGGGGGCTTACCACAGAACAGCGTCTGCTGACGTCGTCATCATCAACCCACAGCAACTGCATTAGCTTGTCTTTTTTTTTTCGCTGCTACCCGCCGTGTGACAAGGGTGCGCAGTGCACAAGGTCATAGAGGTCACGACACGCCATGCGTCCTTGTCTGATCCACGGAAGAGTATAATTATGTGGCTCTAATCGAAGATAAAATTCAGATCCTAAAAATGCCAACTATTTATGAAGTTTTAGGCTAACTTTTCACTCAATTTTAATTAAAGCTGCATTGCATCTGCAACCAACCAGCTAGCCAGCCTTTCAAATGAACAAAGGAAGGTGAATTGGAACGTATTGTTTTAGGCAAAACTGCCATAAAATGAACTTTATTAGTAGTAACCTTCTTTTTCTTCTTCTTCTTCTTCTTCTTCTTCTTCTTATTATTATTATTATTATTATTATTATTATTATTATTATTATTATTATTATTATTATTGTTATTATTATTATTATTATTATTATTATTATTATTATTATTATTATTATTATTATTATTATTATTATTGTAAAACTGCTGAAAGGTACACATTTAAAATAAGTCCAAATTTTGTGAAACATTCGTTATTTGCATCCCGGTGCATAGATAATACGAAGAGACGCATCGTAATCAGTGTAAATAAAGTGTACATTTTCAAAGCCAAGGATTCTTACAATGCGAGATCCAGACAAAACAAGCAAGTCATCAAAACACTCCAAACAGACAAGTAGGAAATGTGGTACACAAAGCATCAATTTACTCAAAACCAGCATCGCAGGACTAGGCTTGTTTTGGATTTGCCATCACACGGTAGTTTGTTGTTGTTGTTGTTGTTGTTTTTGTTGTTGTTGTTGTTGTTGTTGTTTTTAAATAATAATGAAGATATACCATCAACATCTATCCACAAGTCATGACGACCCTGGCCAAAATCTATGTAACCCTCCAAAGGTTTCTGTCAACTAATAGGGATAGTTATGTCACTATGAAGGGTAGATACTCTGCAGCAGTGGCAAGTCTCTGAACATCGGCATGTAGTGTTGTCTGACCCTCGCGGATAATGAAGAGTAAACGGTACGGTACGTTTGACTGCCTGCCTGACTCTCCAACCTCGTCGTCTGTTTGACGGGAACACATGGCTATAATCCCTGACACGGGTATCCCGCTAGAAATGCCTCGGTAGATATTCTGTCAATGCGTGAGAGGTGTCGCTCTCCACTGTTAAATATATGGAGTCAAGACTCGCATGCATGTCGTTGAACCCAAATAAAAGGCAGATTCACACACCAAAGAGTCATCCGCAACCACAGATCCAAGCCATCACCCCGTACTGATTTCAGCTTTATACCATCTGTAAACGGATAGATTCATCCACCTCTACATACAGATTCACCCACATCTACAGACAGATTCACCCATCCACATCTACAAATAGATTCACCAACCCATATCTACAGATAGATTCATCAACCCATATCTACAGACAGATTCATCAACCCATATCTACAGACAGATTAATCAACTTATATCTACAGACAGATTCATCAACCCATATCTACAGACAGATTCATCAACCCATAATATCTACAGATAGATTCACCCACCCACATCTACAGATAGATTCATCAACCCACATTTACAGATTCACCAACCCACATCTACAGATTCACCCACCCACATCTACAGACAGATTCATCAACCCACTTCTACTAATTCATCAACCCATATCTACAGATTCATGAACCCACATCTACTCCCACATCTACAGAAAGATTCACCCACCCACATCTACAGAAAGATTCACCCACCCACATCTACAGAAAGATTCATCAACCCACATCTACAGAAAGATTCATCAACCCACATATACAGACAGATTCATCAACCCACATCTACAGACATATTCACCCACCCATATCTACAGATTCACCCACATCACAGATTCACCCACATCACAGACAGATTTACTAACATCTACAGATCCACCCACCCACAACTAGAGTCATCCACTTCTACGGACAGATTCACTCACCATCACTACGATTCATAGTCATAATCGGGGATATTGATTCTAGATCAATGCCAAGTACTGTGTGAGATTTTGCATTTTCTGTTTGGTATACCACACACTCATCACCACAGCTTTTCCAATCACTATTAACTTGACATGACTCACACAGCATAGATTTTAAGCCATAACGCGGTACAGTTCAAGCCAATAGTACAATATAAAGTCAGTACAATGTAAGACGGCCTAGAGAAGTCTATGCCACCATTGTGCCAAATTGCCAGCCACTACAGATTCATAAAATTTGCAAATGAAACACTCACAGTAATCACCACAGTCCACTGGGCTGTAATAGAATTATTATTACAATCTGGAACGGTTAAAAACAAAACTGCAAGATAGAGAGAGAGAGAGAGAGAGAGAGAGAGAGAGAGAGAGAGAGAGAGAGAGAGAGAGAGAGATAAGGATATTTATATAGCGCTTTTTCCCAACGAGTTCAAAGCGCTGGCCGATACAGGATCTAACTCAAACCGCCCGAGACGCCCACCCGCAGCCTTTGGGCGCATGGTCTGACGCACGGACAACTGAGCACAATCCTGGGCAGCCAGGTATGGGGGAGAAGGACCAAGTGCATGCTGGGTGTGTTCTTGTTACCGGCACTCACCCGTCTATGACATGAGCGTCAGGATCTTTAAAGTCCGTTATGATGGAATGTATGCGACACAGACTAGACCTCGGTTTATACTCTCATCCGAAAGAGTAGGAAAACAGGAGTAAAGTGTCTTTCCCAGGGACACAACACAATGGCCCGGCCAGGGCTCGAACCCGAGACCTTCAGATCCACAAGCCGAAGCACTACCATTAGACCACAGTGCCTCCCTGAGAGAGAGAGAGAGAGAGAGAGAGAGAGAGAGAGAGAGAGAGAGAGAGAGAGAGAGAGAGAGAGAGAGAGAGAGAGAACAACGACACCAAGCATGAGATAGAGAGAGATATAGAGTCTGTCCTCACGGCTCACGGAGCTCGTTATAAAAAATAGGATGTCTTTGAAACTCTTCAACCCACCAACTAAACGGTTATAGGGAAGACCTCCTATTTTTCACGTCCTTCACATATTTATAGCCATAGCTGGGTGAATTAAGTGCAGCCTGATACACTAATACCTCAATACATTAAATCAATGAGACGCCTAATGACTGAGTTTATTTTATCGATTTAATTGTATTACACTAACTAGTCCGCTGGCCCTGTGGTTTCGGGCACTGCTTAGAATAGACACAACGTTTCCATACGTGTAGGAAGAGGCGACTAACAGGGGTGATGTCAGCATGGCATCACTGGGCGAAAGTCTTCTACACAAAAGTCACCAGCCAGGACGGAGGAACCTCACGATACTATAGGTTCAACGGCCACGTGCTCGGGGCCAAGGCGGGCCACACTATACTCGTGCATTTCGGCTGTGGCCAACAGCCTGGAGAGGATTGGGTCCCGCCGGGTCTTTCTTGCTCAAGACACACTGCATGATGAAAACCCATTCATTCCATACCGGATCGGTCGCCGCCCGGGTCATCAAGGACCGATCCTTCCGTTGGCCACCAGGACGGAAGTGATAAGAGTGCTGCTGATGGACAACGTAGCAAGATCCGCACGAGAGACATCATCGTCATAGGAACCTGGAATGCCAGAACCCTAACTGCGGAAGGATATATAGAAGGACTGGCCCACGAGCTGGACCATTATCGATGAAACGTTTTATGCATCAGCAAACTGCGCTGAAAAAGCTTAGGTGAAACAACGACCGACAAAGGCTACAAGCTTTATTTCAGTAGAGAGATGACAGGGGCGAACACGGCGTTGGATTCTTGGTCCACAAAGACATTCTAGCCACTGTCATGGGTTGCCGCCCAGTATCCAATATATTACCATCCGTCTATGATCAGTCCCTTTCTACATCACCATGATCCAGGCCTATGCCCCAATTCAGACTATGAAGACAACGGACAGGAGGATTTATATGAACATCTACATGCTGTCTTTGACCAAGGGCCAAAGAAAGACATAGTCATATTGCAAGGCGACTGGAATGCCAAGGTTGGCCAAGATGCGTATAAAATTGGGGAGACACATGTGGACCCCAATGTAAAAACGAGACAAATGACAGAGGTCTAATGCTCTTGGAATTTACCAGAAACAACATTCTGATACAGGCAAACATGCTTGGTCTCCACAAAAACTGCAGACGATGGACCTGGCAAAGTCCCAGCGAGGAGCATCACAACCGGATTGACTACATCATGGTCAGGAAACGCTTCAGATAAAGCGTCAACATTTGCAGGACACGCACTTTTCCAGGAGCAGACACCGGAAGTGACTACAATCTCGTGATGCTATCTTTCCGGCTCCACTTGAAGACAGTACACACAGCAAAGTACACCAGACTGAAGTTCGAACTGGACATACTGCAAAACCCGAAGGTGTAAGAAATATTCCAAGCAAAAATTGGAGGGAAATTTTCACCACCGCTCATTTTGGGAGCTTCAACTTCAACTTCAACTTCAACTTTTTATTGGCTCCACGCTCCAAGTACATTTGACAACATACTCGAGAATTTGCTTCGCGCATAGAAAAAAAACACACATAAAAACCTGTGAAAAAAAAATTTAAAAAATAAATAAAAAACCACACACAGAGACATTTACGCAACATTGACTCTCACACCAATAAACAGATGAATGAGGTTAATACTATTGAATAATAATAATAATAATAATAATAATAATAATAATAATAATAATAATAATAATAGTAATAATAATAATAGTACTACTACTACTACTACTAATAATAATAATAATAATAATAATAATAATAATAATAATAATAATAATAATAATAATAATAATAATAATAATAAATAGAAAGTCAATATATTAAAAAGCTAGTTTAAATCGCAACATATTGGTGTCTAAAAGCTCAGTTTCAGAACATATTAATACATGTAAAACCCTAAAACAGTAGAAGGAAATAATAATAGCAATAATAATAACAACAATAAAAGTACATGATGTATATGCACAGTGTATCATCCTGTTCAATGCGCACTGAGACACTTTACCAATACTCTGAGACAATTAAGTAGATCTAGCATAACATTTTATAAGACTAAAACCACAAGCATCTACAGGTGTCAACAGTTTCAGTGATCAAATACAAGCATAGATGTAGGTATAAAGATACCATGACAATAAAAAAATAATGATGATTAGAGCACTACTACATGATACACGTGGTCACATTACTACAACATGTGATAGGAGCACTACTACATGATATACGTGGTCACATTACTACAACATGTGGGTTATGGGGTGGGTTGGAGGGGGTAGGGAAAGCACATTGAACCAGCTACCTTATACCATTCAGGACTGAAATGGGGGATGGTATGAAATACCTCTGCATGCGAGAAGTTCTACACTTGGCAGCACGGTACCTACGCCCAGATGGCATGAGTGCAAACTGATCATGCAGGGGATGCGACTCATCTCCAACAATTTTGTGTGCTTTGGTGATGGTGAAGTAAATGCCAACACCATGACCATCACCTTCAATTTAGCTGTGACAGATGCCGCCACTGAGATCCTGGGTAAGCACCGCCCAAAGAAGAAACCATGGGTCACACCTGAACGTTTGGACCTTTGTGACAAACGAAGAGAGATGAAAAAAAGAACACCTCACTGCACAGGTAGCTGATGCCTACCGAAAAATCAACAATGACATCCTAAAAGGCATGCACACAGCAAAGAAGAGCTGGATAGAAGATCAATATCAGGAAATAGAGAACAGTCTGAACAAGAACAAAAGTTAGAAGGCCTACCAGACTGTGAAGCGATTGACAAATGTTAAACAGCCCATGGTCTCCACGATCCAAAGCAAATCTGGCATATGCTTTACAGAAGAACAAGAAGTCTTGGATAGATGGACAGAGTACTGCTATGATTTTTACAATCACACACCAAGCCGATACCCATCAGTTCTAGCATGTCCCCAGTACAGAGAAGAAGACGAAATTCTCCAAAAAGAAGTTGAGGCAGCAGTGAAATCGCTGAAGAAGGGGAAGTCAGCGGCAGTGGGCATCATACCCGCAGAATTGCTTCAAGCAGGAGGAGAAGCGATGATTGATGCACTGTTATCATTATCTGTAAAAAGATCTGGCAGAGTGGGGAGTGGCCTACACAATGGACCCAGTCGCTTGTCATCACTCTTCCAAAAAGGGGTAACCTTCCGGATTGTGAAAATTACAGCCATCCCAGCAAATTCCTCATTAAAATAATACTTTACAGGTTGAAACCCCAAATTGAACAAACCATATCTGAAGAACAAGCAGGATTCAGGTCAGGGCGAAGTACCACTAAACAAACTTTTAACCTCAGAATAATCTGTGAGAAATACCTACAACACCAACAACATCTATATCATGTGTTTGTAGACTTCAAGAAAGCTTTTGACCGAGTCTGGCATGCAGTTCTGTGGGCAAACATGAAAGTGTGCAACATCAACCCTAACATTATTGAAGTCATCAAATGTGTGATTGTGCTGCACAGGTGCCCGAGAGGATCAGCGCCTATTAGACTAAGCAGCATGGGGATCAGTTCCAGAAACAAGAAAGTGGGTGTCCAGCTCTTTGAACTAGCAAACACATTACATCAGAACATTTTTAAAAGCTCAATTCGAAGGCATTTGTTTATCTTTGTAAAAAAATTGGTTTACCCTAAAACTCGCATTATTAACACATTACACAACGATAAAGTGGGCTTTTTGTGCTCAAACCAACTGCTAAGGGTTGAATTTTCAGTTTCGGTTTTGACAGCGAGTGATTTCCCTTGACTAAAGGTACATCCAATACCATAGCTGAGTGACCTTTGACCCTATGTCTGAGTGAGCAACGAAGCTAAAGAGTGCTTTTGGTGAGTAGGGTCTGTTTTATCAATCAACCTAAAATGAAAACCCTTACGAGCAATTGTTTTTTTGGTTGTTTCTGTACCTGGCTTTGATAGCTGCTATATTTATCCCCAGAATGTTGGCAGGCTAGCTCACGTCTGTTGCTATTATTACGCACAAACACTACGGAATTTATTGATTTTAAAAGTAACTATACTTTCAAAAGATGTTGGTGTTTGTTGTTGTTGTTGTTTTTTTTTTTTTGGGGGGGGGGGTTGTTGCAAGCTTTTATTTTTTTCAAAGGGGCAACACAAACTATGAATGTTAAAAGGGTCTGTCCAGGAGACATGGTCAACGTAGAACCCTTTAAATTAAACAGAGGCGGTAATCATGCTTTATTTCAAGTCAAGTCAAGTCAAGTCAAAAGCGCTTTATTCCATAAAACCCCTTGGGGCACGTGGATACAACGAAAATAAATAAAAATAAACATACATGTAAAATAACCATAAAAATCATAAAATACAATATAAAATACATATGTACATATATTACAAAAAATAAAAGTTAATCTTTCACACTCGCGTTCTAAGAGACATAATAAACATTTACAAAATACACATTCATTATTATCACACAACACAAGCATACTACATAAAACTTATGTCCACACAGACTGATCACAAATCGCACGCACTCTCTCGCAAGATTGGGTGATAAAGAAGGGGAGAAGGGAGGGGGTACACACTGGTATTTAGTATTCATATTGTCATTATTGAAAATAAATCCCTATTATTACTATCATTAATATTACAAATCATTATATTACGTTCTAAAGCTATCCATTATTATTTTCATAAACCTAGCCAGTTTCAGCAAAATAGTCTTATTTTTCGTTGAAAATAAATTAGAAAATTTAATAGCATTGGGTCGCACATAGAAAAACCTTTTAAGCAGCTCATTTCTATCATCGTCGAAATGTGGACATATAAAAATAAAATGAAATTCATCTCCTAACTCATTAAAAGTACATTTATTACATATTCTGTCACATCTCTGGATTCCAAGAAACCGTCCCCTTTGCACTGGTAGCTTATGGTTTAAGGTTCTAAATTTTATGACAACAGCAGCTAGGCTGGCGGGCAAAATTGTCAAATATTCTTCAAATTTAAAATTTTCTTTAAACATTCTATAATTATAATATAAATCCTTTGTGTTAATTTCTGAGTGCCAGTTTTGTACATGTTGATCCTGCAGCCTTTTCTTTATCTCTTCTTTAAACCCTTCGGCAGAAAAATTCGAGCCTTGAGACTGATCATACCAGACATTTCCTAACCCTAGTTTTTCCAGAGAATTCCTGACACAGTCTAAATAATCATGTTTGTACAAGTTTAGTTCGTACATCTTCAGCAGAAACCTGTAAACCACACACGATAATTTAGTACTATTTCTGTCAAAAGCAAGCTTGTACCAAAAATTTAACATACGGCATTTTGCTAAGATATCTAAAGGGAACTGACCTACTTCTCCTAAAACCATACATGTCGGTGTACTTTTACCAAGCTTTAAGATAAACTTATAAAAACGTAGTTGCAATTTGTTTACCAGGTCAGTCATCTGAGGACACCATACTTCCGAACCATACAATAATATAGGTACAACAGTTTTATCAAAGAGTTCAATTTGCATGTCAATAGGTAAAGCTAATTTTCTAACTTTGCGGAGTAAAGCAAACATCGCCTTGGTGGCTCGGTCATATAGGTTTTTCTGAGCTGGCTTTAAGCTTCCATTGTAATTGATTTTTATTCCCAGATATTGAAAATCGTACGTAACCTCAATTTGCTCACCATTGTACATGAAGATTGGGACATTTCTTACTTTACCTCTGGAAAAAATCATAACCTTTGTTTTTGCTACATTAACTTTAAGTTTCCAGAGCTGACAATAATCATACATTGAATCAAGGGCTATCTGTAAAGCATCAGTCGATTCAGCAAAAATAACAGTATCGTCTGCATATAATAAAATAAATAACTTGTACAAAATATCTATATCTATTTGACCTAATTGTGCCTCCTGTGATGCTAAATTCAAAGTTTCAAGTTTGGATCCAGAGTTACCAATAAAAGATTTTAAATCATTCAAATACACTGAGAACAACAAAGGTGATAGATTTTCTCCCTGACGGACCCCGGTAAAACAACCAAAATAATCAGAAACTTGGGAGTTACACTTTACACATGATTTTGCTTTACTGTACATATCTTGGATAACAATTAACAACCTTCCTTTTACACCAGAGTTTAACAATTTCTGCCAAAGCATAGCTCGACTGACAAGATCAAAAGCCTTTTCATAATCAACAAAAACAGAATACAATCTTTTCTTTTAAACAGAAAGAAATCAATAATAGCTTGTAACGTAAAAATATGGTCCATCACGCTATGTCCTGATGTAAACCCTGCTTGTTCACTCCCTATTGTATGTCTTAAATTAAAAAAGGTAGTCAACCTATTATTAAGTAAACTAGAAAAAACTTTACTGAAACAACTCAAGATTGTTATACCTCTATAATTGTTTGGATCGCCATCATCACCTTTGTTCTTGTAAAGCGGTTTAATTACACCTATTGTCCATTCTTCTGGCACCTTACCAGACACTAAAATTAAGTTAAAGATTTAGTGACTAGAGGAAGAAGTCTAGTAGAAGCAGCCTTTAATAATTCATTAGTTAAACTATCTAATCCACATGCTTTATTATTATGTAGACCTTTAAGTACATATTTTACTTCCTCTTCAGTAAACCGGCCATTTAAGTAAGGGTCATTGTATTCAGGCTGATCATCTAACTCATTAGGAGGAGAGTGGTCAGGGCCATCATTATTAACATCAACTGGGTCACTAAGCTTTTGAAAATGTTGTAGAAAAACCTCGCAGGAGATTTTAGAAGTTACTTCCGCCTTTTCACTAACACATCCGTTGATGATTTTCCAAAATACCTTAGGATCAGAACTCTTTAAATTACGGATTTTCTTTATAAATTTAGTCTTATATTTCTTGAAGGATAATCGAAGTTGTTTTTTGTATTCTCTACTGGCTTTTTTTTGTTGCTCTTTATAAAAGTTTGACCTAAATCTTCTCGTTAATGTTTTAGCTTTGAACAATTCTTTTCTTCTTTTCTCACACTGTGCATCGAACCAAGGGAAATTCTCATTACTTCGATTTGTACTCTTATGTGTGGGCGTTGTCCTAAACAAACCTATTTCTGACGCAGGGTTTTTCATAATATTTCCTAACTGAGTACATATCAAGTCTATTGTGGCTTGAGGGGCCTCGTCTCCACTGGCAACTAATTCATTTAAACGTTTATGTAATGCATTGATTTCCTGCTCATAGTCATTCAATTTATCACAATATTTACTATGACTATCGTTAAACCACTTAGGCCTAGAACAAAAGCTACGGTTATTAATAAGAACATGATTTTCCCGATTATTATTACCAGAAGGCTGCATATTATAGTGAGCGTTACTTACATCGGCCTTCTTGAGTACGTTCAATGCAAGATCAACAGAAATCGGACAGTGGATATCAGAATACAGATCATTAAATT
Organism: Oncomelania hupensis; assembly: GCA_036898135.1. Lineage (NCBI taxonomy): Eukaryota > Metazoa > Mollusca > Gastropoda > Littorinimorpha > Pomatiopsidae > Oncomelania > Oncomelania hupensis. The sequence goes on along the minus strand of CM072512.1, from coordinate 25,327,955 downwards.
CGTGTACATGAAAATCGGCAACAATATCAAACAAAGATAAAGATACAATAACATAGTCAACCACGCTGCATTCTTTAGATGTAAAATTTCCACTGTTACCCGGGTGCCCACGGCGACCGTTTACGATACAGACTTGCATTGTTTTACAAAAGTCAATTAAAGATAAACCAAGACTATTAGTCACATTATCATCAGAACAGCGATCAGGCAAAACAAAATTATTCTCATATGCTTCAAAGGTTTCATTTTCATTAGTTGTATCAGAATCCCAATCCCTCAAGTTTGCCGTTCTGGCATTAAAGTCGCCTAATAGACAAAAGGATTCTGCATTCAAATTAACCATATCATTTTCTGTGCTGGCAAATGCATTTCCATCAAAATAGTCGGACCCTACCGGTGGGAAATAAACACAGCCAAATAAAATATCCCTATCTATCAACCTGCGATCTAGTTTAAAATATAACACATTATTACATAACTCGTGATCAGCAAACTTATATTTACTTGCTAAAAGGGGATCAATACATGCCTTTCGATCACATGATTCAATAATGGTGATATGGTTACATAATGCATTCTTAACACACAGCAGGACGCCACCAGACTTTCTTTTAAATTTGGTGCGGTTTTTATAAAATACAGTAAAGCCAGGTAAGACGATTCTGTCAAGGTCATCCAATTTACTCTCAGAAACTGCTACTATATCGTAATTATCCAAAAACTCTGCAAGATCGGGACTTAACAATTTGCTCCGAATTCCACAGACGTTAAGTGCGACACATTTGAGGCGAAATTCATTAGTTAATAACATGTTGCTAGAATTATTGTTTTGGACAGAACCATCATCATCAGCATAATCATCAGCAGCATCTTCATCATCACCATCATCCGAGTGGTTTCTTTCACAGACATTTTCAGAAATATGAGTTAGAGCATCAGAAAGGGTTTGCACACGGTAAAGAGTTTGATTGACATCAACAACAGCATCTTCAGAACGGTTTGGGGTATTAAGATCATCATCAACAGCATCTTCAGAACGGTTTGGGGTATTAACATAGTTTTCAGTACTCGGAAAAAGAACATCAGTGGGTTGTACACAGTAAAGAATTGAATCAACATCAACAGCATCGTCAATATCAGTATGGTCTAGAGTATTAACTTCATTTTCCGAAAGCCGTGTGTAAGTAATTGCATCAGAAAGGGTTTGTAAACAACAATGGATTGGGTGAATGCCATCTTTATCCCCACCATTATCCTCAGCCACATCAACATCATCAATACCCTCATCACAACTGTTATCAACACCATCAATAGTAACTTCAGTGAGGTTTGGCGCATTAATACCACCAATATGAGGTGTATGAGCATCGGTGTCACAAAGTGTTTGTACACGATAATCGGTATAAGAAATGCCATCACAAACATCGTCAACACCAATATGATTTTGATCATTCATACCAATTCCGCGAAGATATATATTTACATCTGCCTCAACAAGAGGGAAATGTTCACAATAATAACTGTTACTAGAGGAAATGTCCTCAGAATCACTACCATCAAAAAGGGGCTGTCCACAATCAGGAATATAAGAAATATCATGAACACCGCCAACACTATCACCACCATCAACATTTATAGAAGGCTTATAATCAACAGAGAAGTCAGCCATATAGCTAAAAGAACATTCATTCTCCTCTAAACATGAGATATTATCATTTACATTATTGAGACTCAATATAACATCATGGCTTGAGTCTATGCCATTTATGTAACTCTCACTAAAATTGCCTGACAAATTGTTTATATCACGGTTAAAATGATAGAAGTCATAAGAGCTAGAAAAAATATTGGAATAAAAATCAGTATTACAGGCCTGAGCATGTTTGTGATGAGTACTGTCGACCTGGCATCCAGCCTGGGAAGAGCAAGATACCCCCGTTACATGCTAATCACGCTTAGTGTCCAAATCAACAGTGCTCCAGTCAACCAGCCCAAGCTGCTCATAGTCCACGCTGCTAAAACCGGCCTTAAACAGATCGTCAGGTGTTTCTACGATCAAGGGTTTCACGTTTCTGTCAGGTTGTGCACCAGGTGGAATCTTCTTATTTCCATTCCGTTCATTTCAAGTCTGCTGTGCGTGAGCCTGCGTACTACGTAATACGAGTAACTAACTCGTAATTTAGTGCTGGAATAGCGTCATGTCAGGATCATTATTTGAGTGGTTCTCGACCATTGCGCGAATATGTTAAAAGTAAGCAGATCTATAGTTTCTCTTCTACAAGAACTTGATGGTGATGTTTTTATTGTTGTTGTTGTTTTGTTTCTGATGTTTGTTTGTTTTTCTAAAAGGTCAAATTTCAGTTTTGATTCGTTTTATTAATGTATGTCTGGAGCATGGAGTCAAAACGTATTTCCTGTCACCGTCCTGCTCGAGCAGGCTTTTGAGCTGAAAAGTGCTATGTCAGAAACATTCATATAATAATCTTATGCCCATATTAGAATATTCCCTAGTGTGTGTGCGTGTATGTGTGCGTGTATACGTGTGCCCTGATCCTCTGTGTGTGGGGGGGGGGAGGGAGGGAGGGATGTGCGTGTATGTATGCGTGTGTGTGTGCGCGTGTGTGTGTGTTTGTGTGTTTGTGTGAGGTCTTGACTTGTTCGGAATTAGAAGGAAACTAATTCACAATGTATTAAAACTAATTTCACTTCCGCCAGTTAGTGATGATGAATTTCCTGCACGCAAGCTTCCACTCCAGTTGGCACTTCGCGGAAAACCATCGCCGCCAGGGGAAGCAAGCAGCACATGGTTGATGACGTCATACGAGTCCCGAATGACAGCCTGACTGATAGGCTGGCTATCGGAGCTGTCATTAACGTCCTGGTGAACCGTCGTTTCATTACCTTAAACGGCCAATGGAAATATAGGCAAACAAAAGTCCAGAACTAAATACCTTGTATAGTATAGTTGGCAGTGTTTAAAAAAAAGAAACAGAAGAAGCAATATTTGGTAAACCGCAAAGACATCATCACCAACAACAGTAACACAACAACAACAACAGCAACAACAACAACTACTAACAGCACACACATAATCAATGTCAAATCATTATCACCCTAACTGCTCATTGTCTACACTAAGAAGAAGAAGAAGAAGAAGAAGAAGAAGAAGAAGAAGAAGAAGAAGAAGAAGAAGAAGAAGAAGAAGAAGAAGAAGATCTTTTATTTTGATATTGATTTTTTGTTGCTGTTGACACTTTCTTTTCCCTTTTTATCGGAACATTCTGGGCCGCTTCCCCTGGGGAATGCATAGGACTGGCCGCAGCCAAATATTAGTTGTGCTTTTGAAATTTTAATAGGGGAGCAAACCGGAGTACCCGGAGAAAACCCCGAGTCGAAAGCAAATAATATTAGAAGAAGAAGAAGAAGAAGAAGAAGAAGAAGAAGATGATGATGATGATGATGATGATGATGATGATGATGATGATGATGATGATGATGATGATGATGACGATAAAAAAACAACAACAACATCAACGAGAACAGTTTTTAGGAAGAAGAAGAAAAAGAAGATTGTTCATGAACTTAAAATCAAAGATTCGTGGAAAACAAAATTCACTAAAATAATAAATAAATAAATAGCACAAAACAATAGAAAGCACTGCAAAACTAGAAAGAACACAAATTACAAGCGTACCATAAAACTTATATAATAAATAATGTAGCAATATTAAGCACGTTGACATTGTGATGAAACAGAAATTTTAGAGGCTTCAGAATAATCAAGTACTAGGCTGCTTTGTTAAAATAAGCCTGACTTCAAATTGTGCAAACATATACACTAGTTAGTATACTTATAGAAGAGACTAATGATCCAAAGTATTGCAGTGAAGGCTCTGCGGTAGGCATATAAGCTGCTAAAAAAAAAACCACGACATTCTGATACCTCATAAAGTCAAGTCGCGCGAGCCTAGCAAAGTAGTCCTTAATACAGTCATCAAGCTTCACCCGATTCCACAGGCACAACAATACTCTCACTTGATTCCTTCACAGCAACGCCATGGAGTATGTCGGTCACGCTCATCTGCAGTTGATCGGTATTCTCTCGCGCCTGATATTATTTACAGCAGGGAGAAAAGCCATTTACTCTTATAGCGCGCCACCTTTCTACGCTCAGACACGACGTTTAGATTCAAATTCTGCAACGATTAGATAGACCTCCTAAAAAAAGATAAATATATAAGGAAATATTCATCTTTTAGCGTGAATTAGATTTTATTTTTAAATCGCGAATTTGATATTGGACTCAAATTCGCCTTGTGAAACCTACACAGTTAAAGAGAGAGCGAGAGGGAGGGAGAGAGAGAGAGAGACAGAGAGACAGAGAGAGAGAGAAGCACTATCATTGAAACAACTCACTTGATGCAGAGTGCAGACCAACCTTTGTGTTGTATAAAGTCTTACTCATCAGATTAACCGGAGATGTATTGCTGCAGACACATTTAACAAGCAAAAATATTCAGAACATAGTAGGACATCACATTAAAAAAATATCTTGACAGGCACACAAAACAACCCCAATACGTTCATCTACAAAACTACAACAAAAAAGGCGCCGCTACTGCTGTGAATAGTTAATAAATCACAATAAAGTTAACTAACACAGAAAGAAGAGAACAGAATAGGTTCGTCACGCTATAGAAAAACAGAAGCCGGAAGCTGAACTCCTTTGTAAAATAACTCCTCTTTGCACCAGTACAAAATGCAGTGACAGTAATGCTGGCCGCTGAAAGTTAAAATGCGATGGCTGGACCATAAAATCGTGAACACTCGTTGTGTATCAGGCGCCACGTTTGATTGGATTCAAGGGTTCACTGGATCATGCCTTGCAGCCACCATTCGGTCACGCAAACTGATGAGCTCCGACGAAAAATACAACACTTTTCGACTGGTTTGCGTACTACAACGAACATCATTATAGCACATATTAATCCCTAACTTAAGCTCAGAACCATGAAGCGCCTACTAGAGATGAAGTGCTTTAAAAAGCCATGATAGCCGAGCAGCATCGAGATTTGAATAGACATTTTGTCCAGTTTCGTGTTTGAGAATATTTATTTGCAACGGTGTGTTCATTTTGTGTTTGCTTACAACTGCTGCGGGGAAAAAAAGTGGGTTACTATGGGACCCTCTGCTGATTTACACGAATAGTCGACAGTAGGCTGTAAATCAGCAAATCCTCTTTGACGACTGTTGACAGTGTCAAGTCACTTGTATAGAGACGAAGAAGGAAGAAGACGAGTAAAGGAGAGAGAAAGGTGTGGGCAGGGAGGGGTGGGGTAGGTGTGAGAGGGGTATGAGATAAAGGAAACTGGCCAAGTTCGGCTTAATCGAGGGTCAATAACTAAGTTTATACTGCTTTGTGTAATAATAGTTGCAATACTGAGATACTGCACGATTTGTATTTAAACCGGTAATCCACAGTGTTTTTTCTTTGTTGTTCTAAATAGCCATTGTCGATGCATCAAAGGTTAACAGTCAGTAGTGTACAAGTACAAACTAATCCGCTTAATTTAAAAAAGATGAGATGCGCCAAAGAAAATGAAAAACTATGTCGCTGCAAAATTCATTTCCATATTCGATCGCCCGTCACATTTTTAGACTTCGTGTAAGCGTGTCATGAACTTTTAATCAGGTTTATCACCAATAGACGCGAATAGATGTAAAATTAAATAAATTAAAAACCGAGTTTACATCGGAATCGTTGGCATAGCGAAACGAGACGGGAAACAAAGGGTAGTAGGTTAACCACTTCCGATGAGAGTATAAACCGAGTTCTAGTCTGTACACGCGTACATACCATCGCACAGGCTTGAAAGATCCTGACGCTGCCAAAGAGGTAGTATATAGGCTCTTTGACGCTGCTCATGCCCTAGGTGGGCGAATGCCATATTAAATAAACACACCCATCAAGTACTAGGCTTTGTTCCTCTCTCGGCTGTGTAGGACGACTCAGTAATTTGGGGTGTTTGACGGTGCGTCTGAGAGTAGCCCAATTAAGCATCACCATCATCCAGGCCTATGCCCAAACATCAGACTATGACGACAGCGAAGTGGAGGATATCTATGAACATCTGCAGGCTGTCCTTGACCAAGTGCCGAAGAAGGGCATAATCATAGTGCAAGGCGATTGGAATGCCAAGGCTGGCCAAGATGCGCAACACAACTGGGGAGACACATGTGGACTCCACTGCAACAACGAGACAAATGACAGGGGTCTGAGACTCTTGGAGGTTGTCTGATACAACAATCTGATACTGGCAAATACGCTTGGTCTCCTCAAAACATGCAGACGATGGACCTGGCACAGTACCAGTGGGCAGCATCACAACCAGATTGACTACATGATGGTCAGGAAACACTTCAGATCAAGCATCAACATTGGCAGGATACGCACTTTTCCAGGAGCAGATATCGGAGGTGACAACAATCTCGTGATGATGTCTTTCCTGCTCCACTTGAAAAGAATAAACACAGCAAAGAGCACCAGACTGAAGTTCGACCAGGACAAACTGCAAGACCCCGAAGTGGCAGAAATATTCAAAGTCACAACTGGAGGGAAATTTGCACCACTGCTTATTTTGAGAGCTGGTGAAGTAAATGTCAACGCCATGACCACCACCTTCAACTCAGCTGTGACAGATGCCGCCACACGTGATCACACCTGAACTTTTGGACCTATGTGACAAACGAAAGAGATGAAAAAGAAAAAGAACACCTCATAGGGAGCTGATGCCTACCGAAAAATCAAAAATGAAGGAGAACGGGATAGAAAATTAATGCCAGGAAAAAAAAAACAGTCTGAACAAGAACAACAGTAGGAAGGCCTATCAAACTGTGAAGCGGCTAACGAATTAGTGTTAAACATCCCCAGGTCTCCAATTCACAACTTTCCGGCACCTCTCATAAAAACTCGTGGGAATCGCCATTATAAATTAAAACGAGGTTAGAATGAAACCAAGTTCCGGTCTGGCATGTTTTGCTTTTATCAAAGCTTGATGAGTGACTTTTAAATATGGCAAATTGCCGAAAACGAGTGGGATAAGTATAAAAACGGTGGAGGAAGTACATGTTCAGTGAAAGAATGCAAAAAACAATCGTAAAGGCCTGTATTTGTGGCGACTTCGGAGGTGCGTCGATCATCGACAGAAAGTGAAACAGGACCTGAAGACTCTTGTAGTTTTCCATAGCTTCGCCGTCGCAACCTTCACAAAACACGAAGTAGTTGACTATGTTAGGCGAGCGTTGTGGCCAAGTGGGCTAAGGCGGGACTAACTTGCCTTGTCCACAATCCAGAAACCAATTGCGCCTGACAGGTGTGGGTTCGAGCCAGCATCTGGGCGTTATGTTTTTCTGAATATTTTTCAAAAATTCACAAATAATGTTAGGTAGGTAGGGTTTAGGCGCGCCACTGGCGATAGAAAGGGATAATAAACTGCAGCCAAAAAAAAATATGTGAGGGTACGATACTGGTGGCCAGTGACACATATCAATATTCTTGAATATTTGGAAATAACTCACTAAAACACGCGGAGAAAGAAACCGGAAGTATGTTTCATTGAGGGGATTCCCGTTGGAGCATAGGATAGCAGAAAAGTGTGAATATCTGTCTGGCATATGCCTTACAGAATAACAAGAAGTCCTGAATAGATGGACAGAGTACTGCTCTGAACTTTACAACCACACACCAAACGGAGATCCATCAGTTCTAGCACAGAACAGAGAAGAAGAAAAAGAAATCCTCACAATTCTCCGAAAGGAAGTTGAGGCAGCAGTGCAATCGCTGCAGAAGGGGAAGTCAGCGGCAGTTGGCAACATATCCGCATAATTCCTTCAAGCAGGAGGAGAAGCGATGATTGACGCTCTCACCATTACCTGTAATAATAAGATCTGGCAGAGTGGAGAGTGGCCTACACCATGGACCAGTCGCTTGTCATCACTCTTCCCAAAAAAAGTAACCTTCCGGATTGTAAAACTTACGGCACTGTCAGCCTCATCAGCCATCCCAGCAAGGTCCTCCTAAACATAATACTCAACAGGTTGAAACTAAAGTTGAACAAATCATAGCTGAAGAACAAGCAGGATTCAGGTCAGGGCAAAGTACCACTGAACAGATTTTCAACCTCAGAATAATCTGCGAGGAATACCTACAGCATCAACAAAATCTTTGTTTGTAGACATCAAGAGAGCGTTTGACCGAGTCTGGCATGCAGCTCTGTGGGAAACTATGAGAGGGTACAATATCAACCATAACATTATTGAAGTCATCAAAAGTCTGTACGACAAGGCTACCAGTGCAGTCCCCCACAACAGCGCCATCGGGAACTGGTTCAGAACAGTAATCAGCGTGCGTCAAAGATCACTACTCTCCCCAAAACTCTTCAACATCTTTTTAGAGCGCATCATGTCAGATGCCCTTGCAGATCATGAAGGCATAGTCAGCATAAGGGGTAGAGCTATCTCCAAATTTCGTTTTGCAGATGCCATTGATGAATTGGCTGGAGAGGAACAAGAATTTGAACAGCTGGTACAGAGGCTTGACACCACTTCCAGAGCCTTTGGAATGGAAATAAGTGCAGAGAAGACCAAAATGATGACCAGCAACACCAATGGCATCAACGCGAACATCAAAGTCCAAGGCCAATCCATCAACACAGTGCATATCTGCAAATATTTAGGAGCAGTTGTAACAGACACTGGGTCCCGTCAGGAAGTCCTCTCCAGGATCGTACAAACAATTGCTGCCCTGACAATGTTGAAGCCCATTTGAAAAGACCGTACCATTAGTCTACACTCAAAGCTGAAGCCTATTTGGAAAGACAGGACCATAAGTCCACATTCCAAGGTAAGGCTGCTACGCTCCCTTGTCATCTCCATCTTCCTATACGCTTGCAAACATGAACCCTCACAGCAGGCGTACAGCGAAAAATACAATGCATGGAGATGAGGTGCTACAGAAGATTTCTTGACATTTCCTATACCCAGCACATCACCAACGATGAAGTCCGGCATACCATCACACAAGCCATTGGACAACACGATAACATGCGCACAGTTGTGAAGAAACGGAAACTCCGATAGTATGGCCAAGTAAACAGATCATCAGGCCTTGCAAAGACCATCCTGCAAGGCACGGTGCAAGGAGGCAGAAGAAGAGGGAGACCGAAAAATAGGTGGGAGGACAACATTCAAGAATGGACTGGATTGATACTGAGCGAAGCCATGAGGGTTGTTGAGGACAGAGAAAGATGGAGGACGCTGATTAAACGATCATTTGTGGTGCCCCAACGATTTTCGAGTTACGGGATAGAATTAGAATAGGATAGGATGGGATAAGATAGGAGGGTGCGGCAAGGTGGCGCCTTCGGGGGATTGAGTGAGATCCGGTTTTCGGTCCAAGCTTTGAGCAGCTCCTTGAGCAATAAAAGCCCTATATAAGAACATTTTATTGAGTAGGCCCTAAAGCGTTCAACAAACACGCTTAAGGACATAAAGATTACAAAAGATCGCGAGGTCACTGGACGGACATACGATTTTTCCACTTCCAAATGAAATGTATCTGCTTTTTCTTCTTCTTTTGTGTCCTCTTTATGCACAAAACACATTCATACTCTTGCTCGATATATTGTCATACGGATAAAGTATCTTGTCAGGTCAATGGGCAGAAAATATAGGTGATGTCTTGCCCAAATGTAAAATGAAATTTATATCTTCTCTTTTCTTTTCTTTGTCGCATACAATACATACATTCTCAGTCTTGCTGGCGCATCTTCCTTTTACATTTTAGCCTATAGCTACATTTACTGTATGTACTTAGTTTCATTTATTTCATATTTACATTTAGTCATCATCTGCACTTGAACTTTGGAGTGGACTACACGTTAACAAACACGCATATTTACCTGCTGGCCCTTAACTGAAAATTACCAAAGATGCCAAGTATTCGCAGCCAAGCAAATTTACCTTGGTTTTTTTTTTTTAATAAAAGAAAACAAAGGCCGCACCTGCAAATGTTTGTATTCAATGTAATAGTTATATTTAACATATATTATGTGACAACTAAACTCAGATCTTCATCTTTTGTTCATCAAAAAAGGTAGTCTAAATTTCAGCTTCTGCCGAGTTCTTTCCACATCATTGCGAAAGTTTACAAAGCTTTGCCGTCGAATTATTTGTCCCATACCCTGGCTGCTGATTCTTCATGACGCTGAAATCAGCGGCCCCAATGAAAAAGAAAAAGAAGAAGAAGAAGGAGAAGAAGAAGAAGAAGAAGAAGAAGAAGAAGAAGAAGAAGAAGAAGAAGAAGAAGAAGAAGAAGAAGAAGAAGAAGAAGAAGAAGAAGAATGAAAAAGAAGAAGAAGAAGAAGAAGAAGAAGAAGAAGAAGAAGAAGAAGATGATGATGTTGATGATGATGATGATGATGATGATGATGATGATGATGATGATGATGATGATGATGATGATGATGATGATGATGATGATGATGATGACATAGGTATAGATACTTGGTTACAGGCTTGTGTAGAATGTAATGACGGGGGAGTTGACCCCTGTTTCATTAGCTTCACTCACCTCTATTCGCCCTTCATTCACAGTTCATCACCATTGCTGGATATCGATCAGGATCGTCAATCTTTTCTAGGAGTATTAAATATCTGTTGTAATTGTGTTATGTAAGTAAAATGATATGCAAGGACAGAGAGAAAGAAAAGAGAGAGAGAGAGAGAGAGAGAGAGAGAGAGAGAGAGAGAGAGAGAGAGAGAGAGAGAGAGAGAGAGAGAGAGAGAGAGTCAGAAAGGATGGGGGAGGAGTGAGGCGATGGGGTCGACAGACAGACAGACTGGCGATAGAAGGAAGGAATAGCTAAAAATTGTATTTTTAATTCGACATAACATTTGTTGTTGGTGTTCACAAACATATCCAGTCAAGCGTCCATTGTTTTGATTTTATCCAGCATCATGGCAAAGCTATGCAAATATAATGCAAATTTAGCTTGTTTCTAAATGGCTGACTCTTTGAATGTTAAACTGACAAGTTTTATTTCGAAAGGCTAATTAAACGGAAAGAGCAAGTTGCAATGACTTTGAGGGATGCATACCACGTAGAAAACAGATCTCGGATAAGTTGTGTTACTCAGCAAAAAGGTACTCTCCCAAAACAATCAAATCTATTGTTCATTTGCACAGCGCACAACTATATGTTAAGGAGACATGCTCGGGACACTACAAACAAACTTAAGCCTATTGATGCAGTGATGGGGAAAGAAATGCCACAAAAATGTACATGCAAGAATGTGCCGTTATAAAAAAATTATTTATTTGTCTTTTTAGTTAAATACTAGTTGTTAGTCCTGTTTTAGGTACTGAAATATTTTGATTTTATCAGGGGCTGTAACTTTATACTTTAACAACAGTCATCCGGATTCACATTTTTGCTTGGATCGGGGTAAATTGTTTGACCAGATTGAAGATTTTTAGTTAAATTAATCGTCGACAAGAGGTATACATGCATAACCCTCTCACGTGCTGATTTTTTAGAGATGAGGCGAGCTGTGCTTAAAGTGAATGCCATCTATTTTTTTAAAGCAAATTTAACCGTAGTCACGTCTGTGGTACCTGTCAGTGAAAACATTTTTACGGTCATGACAGCCGTTCAACCGTCTCTATAATGCTTTAAAGCGAGACCCAAATGTGAGCGCCTGTGGTGAAAAACGAATTGAGGAAGTCAAACGGCAAAACGGGCTTCCCCGATTGTGACGTAGAGAAGGAGTACAAGATGATTCAAACGTGGTATTCGCACGCACTGTCAATTGTTTACAAATGGCAGTGGAACAATTTATATCAAGACCACAATGACTTTCAGAGCTTGTATCGTTGGAGTGGATTCTCGGCTTTTTGCCGTTGCGCTTTCAGTCACACTGGGCAATCTCCGGAAACATGAACTTTAGTTGGAGTATACGCAGGCCGTAGTGTTGTTCTACAGAAAAGGGGTGCGCGTTCAGACTATAGTTTGGGTATACACTTTAACCCACAAGAGGTATTTCTGACAATTAGAACCCTTTTAAAAGTAAAAAAAATCTATTCTCGAAGCTAAGTAGTAAAAAACCGACTCCAAATTCGGAAGTGCACCAAAAATCCGAGATTAGTTTGCTGATCTTCCGTATAGGCGAACAGAACAGACCTTCACAATGCATAAGCGTAATGAATAAGGAGCTATACCGCTTATCCCTAGACAGCTCAACACACAATGACGATGTCGTTTGTAGGCAAACATATACGTCAACTTGTGAATGCATGCGAAACTCTTTTAGAGGGGTGAAATAAACAAACAAGCTAACAGTAAATTCGAATATTTTACATTTAAATGTTCTGAAGAAAATAACATTCGAGAATAACACCTATACTAGTTGTGTTGTTGTTGTTGTTGTTGCTACTGTTGATATTGTTGCTGTTGTTATTATTGTTGATATTGTTGTTGTTGCTGGGTTTTTTAAAATCGGAAAATCCATAAATATTTTCATCCTATTCTAATTACAACAATTAAACATTGCGATGTAGGGGATCTGAAGCTTTTTAACTGTTTTCAACGTTTACACACGGACAGTCTTATGATACCGTATGAAAAATTCAAATAGACAGCGCCATGTCAGACTTCTGCTTTCATCAGAGACTCACGGCGTATTGACACAAAAGTGCAAAAACATTTCTACCGGGTGACTGAAACTAAGAAGATGTAAATGTATTTCAGGCACACACACACGCAAACACACACACAAACACACACACGCGCGCGCACGCACACGCACATATCTAGCACATAGAGAGAGAGAGAGAGAGAGAGAGAGAGAGAGAGAGAGAGAGAGAGAGAGAGAGAGAGAGAGAGAGAGAGTTAACTTTAATAAGACGTCATTCCACGCAAAGAGGAAGGAGAAGAAGAAGATTTGTTTGGTTTTTTTAAATGTCTTTTTTCGCTTAAATTATAAGACACACGCACACACAAACATACACAAACAACATAAAATAAAGAAACACACACATTTTATATATATATATATATATATATATATATATATATATATATATATATATATATATATATATATATATATATATATATATATATATATATACACAACCAAAAATAAATGTTACAATAATAATAATATATTATTAAAAAATTAAATAGGAAATCGATTATAAAATAAATAACTAAACAGAAAAAATACACAACACTTAATTAATAATGATTTCTTTTTAAAATCAGTTATCATACTGACCAGATGAATCACCGGCAAACGTTTTCGCTAAACTAACGCAAATATCAAAACTAATATGACCCAAAGATGTAATATAAGAAGAACGGTTCTGCCGTTAAAAACAAGGGAAATCACTCCCTGCCATACCCGAAATGGAAAAATTAAAATTTTAGCGGTTGCTTTGAGCATTGAAAGTCCACTTTATCATTGTTTAATAACAATGCGAAGTTTAGGTTAAACCTGTTTTGGCCAAAGGTAAACAACGCCTTTGAGTTGGGTCCCTTTGATCGTTCTAATATAGCGCATTTCCAGCCCAAGAGCTGCTCAAGGCGCTCGTCGATACAGGATCTAACTCGAGACGCCCGAGTCGCCCGTTTAGAGCCTGACGCCCAAACGGTTGAGCAAAATCCTGGAAGACCGGAGATGGAAGGGAGAGGGCCTAGTGTTTGCTGGGGTGCATTTGTTTAACTCGCACTCACCCCGTCTAGGAAATGAGCGTCAGGATCTTTACTATTATTGCGATGGAATGCGTGCGTGCACAGACTAGCCCTCGGATTATGCTATCATCCGAAGGAGTAGGGGCACAGTGTCTCAGGGTCATGTTTTTTTTAAAAATGTTTTGTTTGTTTCTTGTGCTCCATGGACCAGTTTTATGATTTGCACGTAACGAATCAGAGGCGCGAGATGCAACAGAAGAAGAAGAAGAAGAAGAAGAAGAAGAAGAAGAAGAAGAAGAAGAAGAAGAAGAAGAAGAAGAAGAAGAAGAAGAAGAAGAAGAAGAACAACAACAACAACAACAACAACAACAACAACAACAACGCGAACAAGAACAAGAACGCGAACAAGAACAACAACATTACATTAATATTGCTTTAGGTCCAGCGGAATCTTCCGAGCCAAATCAGGACCGGACAACTCCTGATCCACATAAGAGATCTGCTGGTAACACTGAAAGCTCTCCACCAGCCAGTCACTTTACAATAAAGACATCCCACGCAGGGGACGCTGAGGCTATACTCTAATTTATTGAACCCCCGTTTACAAAAACAAAATAGAATACAAACATCATTATAAATTATCAACAAAACACATACATATAAATTGCCTACATTGCTAAATAATAACATCATTGGAAGCTCTTGTGACCACCTGGCAGAAAGCGTCCAATATTCCCAAGCTGATCCAACAGACCTCACACACAAATAAGGAGTCTTGTCCCGGAAGAGTTTTCAAGAAAAAAGGTAGGTGACTGGTCTAGCGAAGAAGAAGATAGTATAGCAGATTGATAGAACAGAGCAGGAATGAGAAAGAACAAATGAGAAATACAGCGACAGTGGGAATTTAAAGCACTTAATTTCCAGAAAGTGGGGATACTATTTATACTGAAACCCCCTGCACCCCAACGGGAGAAGAAGAAGAAAAGAAGAAGAAGAAGAAGAAGAAGAAGAAGAAGAAGAAGAAGAAGAAGAAGAAGAAGAAGAAGAAGAAGAAGAAGAAGAAGAAGAAGAAGAAAAAGAAGAAGAAGAAGAAGAAGAAGAAGGAGAAGAAGAAGAAGAAGAAGAAGAAGAAGAAGAAGAAGAAGAAGAAGAAGAAGAAGAAGAAGAAGAAGAAGAAGAAGAAGAAAAGAAAGAAAGAAAGAAAGAAAGAAAGAAAGAAAGAAAGAAAGAATGAAAGAAAGAAAGAAAGAAAGAAAGAAAGAAGAACCAAAGGAACAACAACAACAACAACAACAACAAGGCAAAACAAAGAAGAAGAGATGGCAGTCGTTTACATGTTAAAACTGAATCAAATGCATTCCGCACTAACAAAAAGGAAGAAGAATGAGGATGAGGAGAAGAAAAAAAAAGACCTCAGAATCTGGAAACTATATGCATGTTAGCGAGTTCGTTCAACTTTTAGAACTGTGGACATTTCAAGATGCGAAGGTCCCCACAAAAGGCCCGCGCACGTCCTCTCACGGATAAAGACGGCGGCACTTACAAGCAAATCGCATCAAAAAGAAGTGGCTACATACGAATCAAACATAAACAAAAGACTGTGAGTCAGTGGGGTTCAAACCTGAAACGTGACAGCAATAAAACGTAGCCGTGACAGATACGTAAAAGGAATGAATAACGTATGTGGTCCTGGCTACATTTATGTCGTGGCCATCAAACGTAAATGTATTGAAAGCATCGCGTTATAACAGTTAAGGTGCTGACTACATTTCCCTACTTAAAAGTATCTTTTCTTATTCATCCTTCCTCTGCCTCCTCCTCCTCTCCTTATAATTCTATTATTTTTCCTCCTCCTCCTTCTTCCTCTACTTCTTCTGCAGCGGCTTCTTCTTCTTCTTCTTCTTCTTCTTCTTCTTCTTCTTCTTCTTCTTCTTCTTCTTCTTCTTCTTTTTCCTCTTTTTCTTCTTCAGCTTTCATGTAAGCGTTAGATTATTAAAAGTTTTGATTGCTTCTCCAGTGGTTCAGTTAATATCAATAGGTATTTTATATGTATGTGTGTATGTATGTATGTATGTATGTATGTAAGTATGTAAGTATGTATGTATGTATGTATGTATGTATGTATGTATGTATGTATGTATGTATGTATGTATGTGGTGCAAATGTGTGTGAATGCGTGCGTACGTCTTATCATCTCGATGAAGAAGACGTTAATAAAACAACCAACCAACCATGTTTCTTCTTCTTCTTCTTTTCTTCTTCTTCTTCAGCTGCTGCTGCTGCTTCATCATAATCATCATCTGCTTCTTCTCCTTCTTTTTCTGCTTCTTGTTCTTCTGCTTTGCTGCTTCTTCTGCTGCTGCTGCCTTCATCCTAATTCTCCTTATCTTCATCTTGAATAATTGTTTCTAGTAGCCTTTCCCTCCTACTTCTCTTCCTTTCCCATTCTTCTCCATCCGCCTCTTCTTCTTCTTTGTCTTCTTCTTTTGTTCCTCCCATTCTTTCTTCTTCTTCTTCGTCTTCTTCTTCTTCTTCTCCTCCTCCTCCTCCTCCTCCCCACCATTCTTCTTCTTCTAGTGAAAAGTTTCGTTGTTAGCAGCCTAACAATACCTGTCAAAAATACAACTCTGCACACGATTTACATTTATAAACAAATATTCCAAGTATATTTTTTATCGGAAACATAACAGACAATAATATTCTTGCATTCTGCATTGTTCGCACTATAATTCATAAACAATATGTATTTATTCCTGTCATGGACACTACAATCTGAAAGAATCTTGTCTGCTGTACCAAGTACAAAAAAACATTCTCAATACTTTAACGGAGATTTAATATTCATATATATTGATTCTTTTCACTCTATAAACGATGTTTTAAAATGTTTACCAGGCGGAATTATATTTATAGAGTGACATAATCTTGTCTGCAGACTATTTTCACCCAATAACAAAATTATACGCTAGCAGAGACACAACAGACTGATTGTTGGTTTTTTTCACCTACAATCTCTAATAATCCATGCTTTGTATTCTTCGTTGGAGATCTGCTGTGAGGGTCCATGTTTCCTAAATGCTTGCTAAACATGGACCCTCACAGCAGATCTCCAACGAAGAATACAAAGCATGGAGATGAGGTGCTACAGAAGACTTCTGGGCATTTCCTATACCCAGCACATCACCAACGACGAAGTCCGGCAGACCATCACACAAACCATTGGACAACACGATGACCTGCTAACAGTGGTGAAAAAACGAAAACTCCGATGGTATGGCCACGTCACCAGATCATCAGGTCTTGCAAAGACCATCCTGCAAGGCACAGTGCAAGGAGGTAGAAGAAGAGGGAGACCGAAAAAGAGGTGGGAAGACAACATTCGAGAATGGACTGGTTTGACACTGAGCGAAACAATCAGGGTTGCTGAGGACAGGGAAAGATGGAGTATGCTGGTTAAACGATCATCACCCCTACGACCTCCGAGTAATGGGATATGATAGAGTAGGATAGGAATCTCTAGTAGCTTTAGAAGAAACTTTATAGTCTCACACATTTTTGTCTGCTGCTTTTTTTTTCACCTTGCAAACAGCATGCAAGAGCAAAAAATATCTCGTATCATTCTACCTGTTTTCTTTCTCTTGGAAAATGTCACTGGCCTTCTAAAACTCAAGCCATAAAAAGAAATAGTAACGATGATGACTCCAATACAAAGGATTAAACTAAAGAGCACGCGGTGCTGCGAAGTCTTCCGTCGATATTGGCGGTCCACAAAGTCAGACCCCCACCCCCGCCAGACACCCTTCGCCTCTGATCCCCTACGTCTAAATCCCAAGACATGCATTATTCATAACATATTTATCGTCAGTATGTCAGCAAATACCTTTTTTTTTTTAAAATCTGTCAAAGAACAGAAACCGTGAACGACAACGACATTCCTGCATCGAAAAATAATGTACGTTCATAATTATGCAACTCGTCATCTTCTTCTAGGGAAACAGCACTAACATTCAAGTTACTCCGCAACCGCAAAAATAAAACAGGTTTTCATGTATTGTTTGGTTTGTTATCGCACACATCATACCCTCTCTTCCACTCCACCCCACTTTCCCCTCCCCCCCAATCCCCTGAAAAAAACAAAGAAAACAATCACGACAGCAGCGAAACAAAAATAAAATAAGATATTTATCATTGGCAAAGAGACAGCAAAAAAGGTGCGCTTTCTGCCATGAATATTTTTTTTTACGGCGCGTGGGTTTTTGTTTTTTCAAAAGCTATGACACACTCCGATCGACCTGTTAAAAGGTTTTCCTTGTTAAAGTTTCCGAGACAGAAATATACGTCTGTGCGTCTAAAATCCACAGTCCCGAAAACGGAATCTTCGTGCAAACTAATTCGTAGTTTGAATAGGAAACACATAAATATGACAGCAGAAGAGACATGATGGATGGTAGTGGTTTGTACGTGTGAATATTACGTGTTACGTACGAGATGGTTTAGTAGAGACATCGTGCAAGTAGGACAGTTAAGAGTCTAGTTACGCATTTTTCTGAAGAAAAGTACCTACCTGTTCCTTTGTGTCCCTCCGAGATGACTTATTCCTTGTTTTGCTACACCCGGCCAGCTGGATTGGTCCCGTGGTCCTTCTCCCTCTCAGCTACTTTAATGCGAACTTATTTGCTACTCATTAATTCTATACTGAGCGTTTGAACAGGAAAAGACTCTCCTCTCGAGGGGGTATAGGAGAAGTTAGCAGTCTACGATTAACTTAGTTAATTATACAAAACACTCACTTGATACGTGTATTCATTTGTTTCCCGGGAGACTATGCTTTGCTGGCTCAAGCAATGAGAGAACGAAAC
This sequence comes from Oncomelania hupensis, assembly GCA_036898135.1. NCBI lineage: Eukaryota > Metazoa > Mollusca > Gastropoda > Littorinimorpha > Pomatiopsidae > Oncomelania > Oncomelania hupensis. Next base: position 25,309,346 of record CM072512.1, on the reverse strand, counting down.
TATAGAATGTATGTTACATTAGTCGTAACAACATAAGTGAAGCAACAAAAGAAGATTTGAAGGGTTTCCTCACACTTATATTTCCAAATTAACGCATTATCACTACAACGCTGTAATCACACACGAAATGTTCATATTATATAAATTGCGCGACCGTTTGTTTTGGGATAAAGGTTTAATCTATAGCCATCTCTGCTGCAATGGTTGAACAATACTGTAGCTTGAAATTGCCATTTAAACATAGCCGTACCTTTTGACTACCACAAACAAGCAATGAACACAAAAGGGAGACAACCAGTTTGTGTACAACACCAGTGATAAAGATGGCTCACTTACAGAGATGGACTGGAGTTTGTTGACAGCATCTTGGATAAAATTCTTATTAGTTGCTGTCTCCGCATAGTATGGCCACGTCACCAGATCATCGGGTCTTGCAAAGACCATCCTGCAAGGCACAGTGCAAGGAGGTAGAAGAGGGAGACCGAAAAAGAGGTGGGAGGACAACATTCGAGAATGGACTGGTTTGACACTAAGCGAAACAATCAGGGTTGCTGAGGACAGGGAAAGATGGAGTATGCTGGTTAAACGATCATCTGTGGTGCCCCTACGACCTCCGAGTTATGGGATAGGATAGGGATAGGATAGGATAGTTGCTGTCCTCCGTGGGATGAGGGAACATGATAGGAAAGATAGATCTCCCTGCTGCAAATACTGTTTTTTTGTGGATTTGTGCCATAAACACAGATGGCTATTTCCCTGGGTTCTCCGCTCATGAGTAGTCTCGACTGTATAACAAGAGCCCCGTTTACACAGCCCTTTAAGCCAGGCGACAGAAATGATCATGCGTAACACAGTTGTAGCTTGATGCAAGCACAGTTAGTGACATCATCGCAGCCTACGGTCGAGCTTCGAATTTTTCAGCCACAGGTTTTTCATCCAATGAGAACACAGCTAGGTTACATAGAACCGGTTCTGGGTGATTCAAGCAAAGAGATAGAACGTCAGTCTTCGTTGAAACGCTGAGCAGTACACAGTACACTCAAGGAGAAATCTCTCTCCTGAGAAGATTAGACAGCAGTTCTTGTGAAATATTCGAATTCAATCAAGTAGCCACGGCCCGACATTGTCAAACAGGTAAATGAGCATAATTCTGTTTCATCTTGATGTATTTATATTATTGTTGAATTATGTTTGTGGAATTTGCTATGCATAGAACTGAATTGTTAGTCCGACTTTGCCTAACCACGTGGAGAATCCGACCACGAGGCAAGCACAACCAGTTTTTGTTTAACCTATATGTATGCTTGCAGACCAGTGGCTGTACCCGAGAATGTTTATAATATTATTATTTCTTTATGTGTATAGTTAGCCACGATTTATATTTATATATGTATAGGAAATTAGAGTGGAGATTCCAGTGGACCTCAGACTTAGCAGAATGTTCGTCGCTTATGTATAGAGATGTAGAGCTATCACTGAGGGCTACTTTGGCCTTCAGTGAGACGCTCTGCACAGACCTATTATACAGGGTTGTGCAGAATTTCGTCTCATATGTTACAGACGAGCAGGCGTTATATCGTGAGCCCAACTCGGCACAAGACAAGAACCAGTCGTCGCCGAACGTTGGCTGCCGAGGCATCGAACGCACTGCGCTATGATAGCCCACCCATCTAGCCACCACAAGGAGCAGACGCACCGACAACACAGCTTGTCACCGAAGCGACCTCAACGCAGCGCTTCAACCACGCAGTTAAGTGCCCCAGAAACAGTGCACTAAAACTGTAACAAAGGACCACAGTAGTCCACTCTTCAAGAACTCTAACCATTAAGGCAGAAAGTATCCAGTGCCCTATGATGAAAAAGTAGCTGCCTAGATTATCAGCAAGCGAACCATTCGCATTGACAATTGAACTTTTAAGTTAGTTTCGTACTTCGAATATCGTGTATAGAGTAGAAGAAATAAATGTGTGATTTTTAACTGTTATCAAGTGGCTGGATTACTTATGATTCATGTGAAAGCTAGTGTGACAGTGATCTTTTACCATTTTTCTATCTATCTCTGTACCCCAGCCTAAACACAGACCGAGCTCAACAAATAAATGTATTAAGTGAAGTCATAGGGAGATAACTAGCTATCCCCATAGACTAAGACGAGGAGGTAGTAGCAGTCCATTGTGCAGAGCCCAGCAACAACAAAAAAAACCGTCACAGACTGGGCATGGTGAAAATCCAGGGACTGATTTTCCAAAACATGAGAAGACGCCTGCCTGAATGAAGACCTCAGAAACGACACCTCCATGCCAGAGAAAAAAAAAGTATCCATAATAACGGAAAAGGGAAACAACCTAACTTTTTGAAAGAAATGTCATTGCCAAAAATAGTTCTAAAATCTAAGGTTGCAATTTAGGTAGTTATATGAATCCTGGGTTTGTTCACACAGAAGGGTTATCTGTTCCGAAATAGTTGTAATTCTGTTTTTACTGCTGAACATTCTCTTGAAAAAAAAAACAACCAAACACGATTTCATTTGGAAATAAAGTGAACTTTACGATTGACAAAACGTGTAATAATTTTACATCATGCAAGTTTTATGAAGTAATAACTCGCATTGTTGCCCTTATAATAACTTTTAAATTCTGTTTTCTCCCACAAAAGGGACAACTAAATACGGCTGGCTTAACGGGCAACATTTCAAAATATGCAATAACTGCAGCTTCAAAGGACATTTTAAAGACCTCAGCAGACATTTTTTAAAACAAGGTTTTAGAAAGTACAGTAGACATTTTTTATGTGAAAAACACACTTTATTCTTTCTCAACGGATGCAACTTAGTCGCAGTATTGCGTACGCGCTATTTACACAGATTTTAATCGTGCAAGCTCTTTTTTTAACCTGCAAACACATGCTTAAAGCCGACAAAGATTAATTATATAATCCTCACAACCTAAACATTCCATTGTTCTCGTTTTACATAAAATATGTGAACGCTTGTAGTCCTTTTTATAAAAGAGTTATGTTAAATGGAGGAAAATTGTATTTATAAGTATGATGCCTGGAAACATAGTTCGTTAAATTTGACGCGAGGAATGCTGGCGCCTGCGCACGAGCGAACTCTGCTCGTCTTAAAACCAAAAACAAACTTTAAACTCAAAACAAAAACAACAAAAGCGTAATATTCTTACTAAAATAAAAACAAACTAAAAAAATTTGTTTACAGAAATCAAATGTTAAAAATATATACAAAAGCATAAAATTCTTAATAAAATGAAACAAAACACAAATTGGTACAAAGAATAACAAAAAAAATAAAAATTAAAAGCAACATCATATCATTCTCAATAAAAAATAAAACGAAACTTAAATGGAAAAATAAAATCTTCAAAAAGCGTGGGGTTCTCCATGGTGACGTCCACCACAACGGGTCACTAAGGTTACACAGTGTCAGATATGAGATATTAACAAAAGTCTCTTTATCTCCTGTTGTTCCTAGTTGATGTTAAAAAAATGTTTGAAAGAACATAGAATATTGTTCGTCATTGTAGTTGGATATGGAGCACTGAAATTACCCACCCCGGGGTTTATTTTTGGTCAAATTTGGTCCGTTATTTATGTTATGCCTGTGCTGGCATACGCTCCGTGCTGCCTCCCGCATTGGTCATTGCTAGATGATCACTATCCAACGAAGTTGGCTTATGACTGAAAGTCGCTAACAAGATAAAACAAATACAACGAGTATTTTGAAACTTACTCCCAAGTGTAATATAGGCTACCATAGCTGCTAACCACCTTCCATATTATATATTATTATATTAATCGTTCTTGTATAGCGCTTTACCAGCTCAAGAGCTGCTCAAGGCGCTGGCCGATACAGGATCTAACTCATGCCGCCCGAGACGCCCACCCGCAGCCTTTGGGCTGCATGGTCTGACGTCCGTACAACTGAGCACAATCCTGGGCAGCCAGGGATGGGGGAGAAGGACCTAAGTGCATGTTGGGTGTGTTCTTGTCACCGGCACTCACCCGTCTAGGACATGAGCGTCAGGATCTTTAAAGTCCGTTATGATGGAATGTATGCGACACACAGACTAGACCTCGGTTTATACTCTCATCCGAAGGAGTAGGAAACGGGAGTAAAGTGTCTTTCCCAAGGACACAACACAATGCCCCGGCCTGGGCTCGAACCCGGGTCCTTCAGATCCACAAGCCAAAGCTCTAGCATTAGGCCACCATGCCTTCCATCGAACACGGACCAACTCAAAGGCGCTGGCCGATACAGGATCTAACACCTACAACCCGAGGCGCCCATTTGCAACCTTCGGGCACATAGCCTGACGACCCACGGACGACTGAGCACAATCCTTGGCGACTGAAGATGGGCAAAAGGGACCTAGTGCATGATGGGCTTATTTGTATTGTATTTGGGTTTAGTATTTGAATATTATCTTATTTAGTGATATAAAATCATCGTGCGTGCTCATCTTTTATCAATCAACATAAACCACTTCTCAAGCTCATAAAAATGCACAAAGCCATCATAAAGACGCAGATAAAAACGCGGATATAAAAACGCTGACGCAGCTTTAGCCACGGGAAATCATAATTAAAGATGGACATGAAGTAAAATGTAAGATGATTTTAAGAAGGCTTTCTGCCGAGCAGTCGAGTCCACTTTGTGAATATTTCTTCACGTCCTTGTCCTTTGTCCAAAAAAAACCGTTTGTCCAAAAGCACAAGCGCATGTCAGACACAGATAAACACGCCAGCAGGCTATTCTGGAGGATCAATTATGATCTGTAACGTCAGACAGTGCGCATTATTCAGGATGTAGCAAGTTCGCATTCTGGGCGGTTTGAGTTCAGTTTTGATATTGCCCAGCGCCTTCAGCATCGTCTGCATGGGCTTGCAAGTGCGCCACGCATTAAAATTGTTTTCTTTTTTTAAAACTATACTTGTAAATTACCCTAATTACGAGTATTTTAATACTGTTATAGCGCTGTTTCATAATGAAAGCGAAAGTGGCGGATCGGTTGTGGCCCTTGGGTTCGCTAGTTCCGGTTGAAGCAAGAAAGATGGAGGGTTCTTTGGACGCGTTCGAATCAATGAAAGTAAAAGAGCTTAAAGACTATTTAAAACGACACGGCCAACTCCTTAGCGGAAAGAAAGAAGAGCTTGTGCGCAGGGCGAATGGAACGTTCCAGCTACTGTTGCAAGAAAACGTGGATGGCGCGGACGAAGCTGAAAACAACGTCGAATCTCCTGCCGATGAAACAGCAGGTATTACAATTTTCATATACGTGGAATTCATTAAAAATAATTTTCAATATTCATAACTGAGTTGCATTGCACCTAGGCAGAAATTGTGCTTGATCCAATGTGAGCAAGAATCAAAATAATATATTTTAAATTATTTTTAGTCTCAGTAAATATTCAATAGGCATCTGTTCAGATTTTCAAATAGAATCAAGAATTCCACGGAATCCAAATTGTTTGTAATGAGAAAATTCTGTGGCATTATATTTGTTTGGTTAAAGTTTGCTTTGATTAGAATTCTATTTATAATCCCAAAACATGCAGACGTTTGGTTTATTGCATTTCTCCTTGGGTGGTGTATAGCCTATAGGTGGCACAACAGGTAAACTAAGTCTGGGGTATTTTACATTGTTGTAATCTTTCCGAATCAGTCGCAAACGTTGTTCCCACAGTCGTTTCAGTGTTTTGTTAGCTGGTAATGTGTGTAACTTGACAATGCGCCCTTCAATTACTTTTCCTGCGAAATTAGGGCAGCAAACGCAATACTGTTTTCCTCCGCCACAAGTCTTCCGTCTACGTTCGGCCATGCTTAATACTCAACCGGAACTAGCGGGTGTCCTTGGCATAGGTGAAGGCAGGGACGAATAACTCTATCTGCACTAGTTTTGCAACGTTGCTATACACACGAAGGTGCGGCTTTTTAAATTATGTAAACGGTGCATGGTTAACTTGAATTAAAGAAAAATCCGCTCAGTTGCTTTGAGGCTGTAATTAAATATTCAGAGTGTCAAGCGGCGGTGGGATATTATAATCAGTGATACATCGACAGTTAACAAAAAATATTAAGAAGCGATTTATTACCATCGGGAAGATGTATTTGCGAGTTAGCTCAGCTTCGTGGTTTATTAACATTTCGAGCCCTCGGGCTCCTAATCATATCAGTCTTCTTCCTCAGCCTGATGCTCACGCGACATCGCCGAGATCACAATACACAAGCTAGTTTCCATGTAAAATCGGAATCAGCATAATATGCAATATGAAAATTAGAAACCGTAATCTTCTCGCAGCGTATAAGGTTACAGTTGCTGAAGTGCGGCACGACCAATATGTGAAACCGAGCTCTTACCATGTCCAAGTTTAAATTTAGCCTGAGCTCACATCGTTATTAGTAGTATACAATGTTATAAAGTATAACTTTTATAATCTGTATGTAAATTCGAACCTTCATTTAAAGGACTAAGTGTGTACAAGTTAAAACTTACAATCGTTTTTTTCTGGTTTTTCTGGCATAGCTGGTTTTACAAGTGAGTGTGCTCTGCTTGATAACGCTGTGGTCGTGATTCGGCTCTTTACAGTCCGCTGGACCCTATAACCAATGACTAACTAACTCTGGCTAGCGGCTTGCTTCTGCTGATAGCTGTGAACCTTAATATGTTTGTGGTGTTGATGATAGTAATGTATGTGTATAAAGTGGTGAGAGAGAGAGAGAGAGAGAGAGAGAGAGAGAGAGAGAGAGAGAGAGAGAGAGAGAGAGAGAGAGAGAGAGAGAGAGAGAGAGAGAGAGAGAGAGAGAGAGAGAGAGAGAGAGAGAGAGAGAAAGATGTGTGACTTGTTTTGCGTCATCATATGTGTCATCGGTTCTTTTACGTCATTTTTCCCATCGTGTTCTTTTCGTTTTGTTTGTGTGTTATGTAGCTGATGAAGTGTAACAATTTACACGAAATATTCTAGTTTAGGTGTTTTGGTGTTCGTTTTTATCACAATCGTTTTTTCTTCAAGGGAAGAAACTTGGAGTCGGGTTTGTTGTTGTAGTAGTAGTAGTAGTAGTAGTAGTAGTAGTAGTAGTAGTAGTAGTAGTAGTAGTAGTAGTAGTAGTAGTAGTAGTAGTAATTGCAATAGTATTAAAAACTTAAAACTAAGTAACTTTTTCATTAATCTTTAAAAACACCTGTTGACCTTTGAAGCACAGCTAAGTTGAACAAAAAGTAAACAATCTCCCTCACGAACGAAGCACACAAGCGGAAGAGAAGAAACTGCTTTCAACAGATGACCTAGCCAATCTTGAGGTACACAAATGAAGGAGCATCATAGTAGATATAAATACAGGTCTACTCCCAGACCAGCCTTTTGGTTTTATGTGCTGGTTTGGAGGGCTAAGTGTAAAGAACAAGAGGGTGCTTGACACATTGGTGAGAGTGTGTGCGAGAGTGACGGGTGAAAGACAAAACAGTTTGAGAGAACTGCATGAATACCGTGTG
>CM072512.1:25154338-25296838 GCA_036898135.1 Oncomelania hupensis | reverse complement strand
TCGTCACCAAAGTTACACACTGTCTTACGTCCTAGAACATTCTACAGACTTCGAAAAATAATTATCTGCTACCAAATAGATCTCGAATCTTTGATCAATTGCCACAACAATATTGACCGACAGAAACAAATAAACATTATGTAAAGCCTCTCCCTCAACAGCATAATAAACGCTATCATCGTCTGAACACATTAATTATTCGTAATTATCGCGGGCATCTCAATCGTAACAGTACGCAACAGTTTACATAAATGCATGCAAGCAATTCAAATGAGATTTTACAGATCTTCTAGGTGCATATTAAATGTGTTTGATGCCAGCGGCAACACTTGAAAAATAACGCGCGCAAAGTACTGAAAGTTCATAAAACTAACACTGAACCTCGTAATCATCGCATCGTCGTCCCAGTGGCATTTATTTGGGTCCTCGCCAGTTTTGTTGTCAGGGCCGTTTGTCGTCTTTCTATAGGCGCCGCTGCACGTTTATTATCAAAGACGTGGGAGCATTGGACCCCACGTTCTTTGGGGAATCGCGCCTTATAAAAGTGTTGTATTAGCAACAGCAACAGCAACAGGAACAGCAGCAGCAACAGTATTAGCAACGTCCTTGTCGTCGTTGATATAATAGGAAGCATTTTGTATCCCAAGACATTGTCAACGCAAACACTGGTATACCGATTGCAAGCTATAAGAAATTGTCATGTTCGTCGTCATCGTGGTCGACATCATCATCGTCATCATCATCAATAACATCATCATCAATAACAGCACTACTATGCCAGGAATACCTCTCTGTTACAACAGACTTAAATTGCACTACCGGCTGCTTTGAGGTGATCGGGGTCAGCCATTATCTTTCACCCCACGGCGCACCGTTGTCAGTTTAAGTGGACATCGTAAAAACTGCCCAACAACGCCGGACAGGCGCCATACTTGATTAGTTATGAGGCCTCTCAATATGTCTAGTCTATTTCAACGGCAAACAGGAATTGCTGACAGTGGCTTAAAAACATACACTTAGGTAATTAGACTAAAAATAAAATGACCTGCTCTTAAAAATAGCGTACTTACAGTTCAAGGAGTTGCTCAAGGCGCTGGTCGGGATCAGGATCTAACTCTTGGCGTCCAAAATGCCAATATGCGACATTAAAAGCACTGTCATAGGACAATGGAGACACCCTGAACGATCTAAAATACATTCGTATTTAACCTGGCCTGTTATCTGGCCTTTGAAGGTGGAGGGGGGGGGGGCAAGGGAGGAGGAGGAAGGGAAAGGAGGGATGACCCTCTATCATAATTTTTAAAATTTTCGACTTTGATCATTATGCATGATAAAAAATTGGGGCGTTTTCGAAAAGAATGACTTTTAGGTTCATCTATTGTTCTAATCATAATGTATGGGTTTAATGGTTTCAATAAATTTATAAAGCCATATCCTCCACTCCCCACAAAGATTACAGCAGTCTTAATTGTGTGTACTGACATTTAATGCATTGTAAATGAAGTTGCCGAATTAATTAGACCTCCATCCTTGATTAAACATGAAATGTTTGGGTTCGGGTTAACATGCGCTGGTTTGAGTGTACTTTCGGTTTCCTCTAGTTATTTGCGCATTTGTGACAGTTTTTGGGTAAGGCGACCCATGCTATATAATATTATATCCAAAAATTATATCAAAATAATTTCTTTGGAAAAGAACATTTGCCTTGCCAACGGATTACGCATAAAAATGAATTCGCAGCAAACTCTGGATAAACAGGTCATGGATAAAACAACAACACGGAAGTGGGGAAAAAAATCAAAATTGTTTCGTGAGGGATGGACAAAGCCCTGCGCTGCTAACGTTGAATCGAAAAGGAACTGTGGCCAACCTCAGTGTTTGAACCACAACCCACTCCTACCTCTAAAAATATTTAAATGTTTTGCTTTAATGGACGAAATTTGCCTTGCCAACGAGTTGTTTTTTATGATAGATAAAGACGTATGAATCAAACAGGCAAAACTAAAAATATGTAAGAACCCATCGTGTTTTATTCACATACACATACACACACATACATACCTAAACACACACGCACAAACACACACATATTAATATAAAAATTGTTGTGAAAAGAACAATCTTTGCCTTGCCAACCATTTATGCGTTACAAATTTCAAGGAATCTTCCTACCATACCCCCGTTTGTCACTGACAAAAAATAAAAATAAAATAATAATAAATACGCCAATTATTGTTTTTGTGTAAATAAAGATTTCTTGGCTATCCGTGTTAAATAAATCATATTTTTAAAAAAATTAAAATTCTTTCGGTGAATGACGATACATGCGATGCCAATTATTTGTGAATTAAATAGTTTGGTAACATCCCCCTTCACTCTCCCATCCCCCCACCTCCACTCTTCCTCTGTCCCTGATGAAGAATAAAACAATGGAACTGTTTGGTCTGGAATGGGTTTTGTCGGCTTTGTTAATGCATACTTTGGCGAAGAACAGATTATGTATACTTAGACTTTTATTATTTTTACTTGTTTCTAAATAGTCCAAATATCTTCTTCTTTAAAAAAAATCTTGTCAGTTTACCGGTATTTCATTCAATCAAATGAATCAATCATGGATTCAAGATGGCTGCTATTGGAATAGAAGTTACTTCCCATGATCTATTAAATGACTCTATATCCCAAAACAGGAATAAATGTAGAATAAACAATGAATTATCGAACTTTTTTTAAAATTAGCCTACAAATGATTCGTCACCACATCATCATGCCTTGCAAAGACCATCCTGCAAAGCACAGTGCAAGGAGGCAGAAGAAGAGGGAGACCAAAAAAGAGGTGGGAGGACAACATTCGAGAATGGACTGAGCAAAACAGTCAGGGTTCCCGAGGACAGAGAAAGATGGAGTATGCTGGTTAAACGATCATCTGTGGTGCCCCAACGCCCTCAGAATTACGGGTTAGGATACGATAGGATTCGTCAGTACCCCTAATACATAATGACGGTAAATAAACGCAACGAAAGAGGGACGAAAGTCGAAAGGCAATCCAGAGCTTGGAATAAAAGCAACGCTCTAGAACTTTCATCTTTACTTGATCAAAAACAAAAAATCGTCATCATAGCTTCACCAATTAATGTGTGCTTTTGCGTATAAACATCAAGATGCATAAATATCTTTACAAAGTAAATATCTCATCAGGACGAAAAGATAATTCCTAATTTACCTTGCGAAATATGTTTGTCATCGCTTCATTGTATGTCGCCTAAGGTCTCAATGTTACATGGGAGGAATGATAATCATGCAAAGTGCCAATCCTATATTTATGAAAAACTACATGGGGAGGATAGCGGTTATCTTTCCTCAGTAACGGTTGATGTCCATCAAATCAAATCCAACCTCAAAGTGTACAATTTTTACTAGCTATTTCAGAGTTGGCAGTGTAACCACTCCCACAATTAATAATAATAATAATAATAATAATAATAATAATAATAATAATAATAATAATAATAATAATAATAATAATAATAATAATAATAATAATAATAATTATTATTATTATTATTATTATTATTATTATTATTATTATTATTATTATTATTATTATTATTATTATTAAATTTATAAGGCGCTTTTCCTAGTAAGGAACAGTTCAAAGCGCACCCTCACGCATTCACACACTCATTAAACATTAGTACAATACATATACATACATGGCTGGAAGCAGGCGAAGTCAAAGCGGACTGGGGGAGAGGCAGTATACACAAATGATTCCCCACACGTGCACACACAAACACATATACACACACGTGCACGCGGCCGCACACACGAAAACGATGAGGCGATATGGAAGAAACAGTTTGAAGATATAACATATTAGAAGACTTTAGAGAAGAAATGAGCTTTGAGGTTTGCTTTGAAGGTGTTGATATTCGGTATGCTGCGGAGAGAAAGTGGTAATGAATTCCATGCTGTTAGTCCAAAGACCTAAAAAGAACTAGAGCCAACAGAGGACAGTTTGTGGCGGGGTATCCTAAGAAGGAGTGTGTCGGATGAAGAGCGCGAGTTGCGAGAGGGAGTGTAGCGTTGGATATCATCGGAAAGGTATGAAGGAGCGGAGCCATGGAGACACTTGTAACAGAACAGGCAGATTTTGTTCAGAATTCTTTGCTGTATGGGAAGCCAGTACAGTGAGCGAAGAAGTGGAGTGACGTGGTCAGATTTTTTTTCTTTTTGAGAATGACGCGATCGCAGAGTTTGAACACGTTGAAGATGGTGGATGGAAGAAGTAGGCAGACCAGAAAGAAGATAGTTGTAATAGTCAAGTCGAAAGAGAATGAAAGACGTCACAAGTTTAGAAGTTGCGTCGATCGTCAGGTATTAACGGATACGTCCGATGCGGCGGAGTTGGTAATGGCAGGCTCGACGTGTTTTGCGGATAAAATCTGACATATCAAGGGTATCGTCCAGGACAACACCCAGGTGCTTTGCAGTAGATGAAAGAGGGATGGTGTTGTGACTTAGAGCTCTTGTGTCGGCGAGGGTAGAGGACAGTTTATGTTTAGTGCTAATGAGCATGTTTTGTTTTGTCTGCATTGAGTTGTAATTTGTTTGCTGTCATCCAATTCTGGATGTCCGAGAAGCATTCGAATGAGATTTTCAGAATGGAATGGAGATTTTCAATGGTATCATTGTTGCTAAGCTGGGTGTCATCGGTAGATCAGGTGATCTTGTGGGTAGTATAGAGAATGAAAACAACAGCATCAATTAAAATATATATCTCCGACAAGCGAAAGACCAAATAATACATTTCTTAATGCGACAATGTCTACTTTTTTCTTCAATATATGCTTTTTTTTCTCCCAACAAACATACGAAGATATAACGTATAACAATAAACTAAAAACGAGTCTTTCACCATTGTGTGGCGCATCGCTCTTTTCTTATCATCATTATCGTCAAAATCATCATCATCATCATCATCATCATCATCATCATCATCATCATCATCATCACTGCACCACCACAATCACCATTGTCATTTAATATCACCACCCACGCAGCTTCCACCGCTAACAATGACAACATCAACAACAACAACAACTACTGCCACTACTACTACTACTACTAAGTACTACTACACTACTACTACTACTAAGTACTACTACACTACTATTACTAAGTACTACTACTAAGTACTACTACTAAGTACTACTACTAAGTACTACTACTAAGTACTACTATTACTACTACTACTACTACAAATAACAATAACAATAGAAACAAAAGAGTCAGTTCAAGCTTCCAACGCTAACAACGACATCAACAACTTCAATATCATCATCATCATCTACCACTACTATTACTACAGCTATTACTACTAAGTACTACTACTACTACTACTACTACTACTACTACTACTACTACTACTACTACTACTACAAATAACAACAATCACAATTTTGAAAACAAACAAACCAGTCAGTTCAAGTAATAAAGTCTTACCTGACAGACGACTTGAGAGACGAAGTCGAAGACTGCATAGATGAAGACGGCAGCAGTTAAGACCGTCGGGAGAGAAGATTTCAGTTTTTACTGCTGATCAGCGCAATTTTGGCGAGTCCAACACAAAATCCTATCCATGTTTAAAGCAGACCTCTTAGAATACGCTGTCTAGATTGTTAACTACGCTAACGTGTGATTCACCTTTAATTAGATTCGAGTTTTTACAGTTTTAGATGTCTGCTTCATTGTAAGGAGGTTTAGGATTAATATGTTTGCAAAAGAATAAAGAGCAACGTTCTACCGTGAACTTTGTCTGTTTTCTTCTCTCTCTCTCTCTCTCTCTCTCTCTCTCTCTCTCTCTCTCTCTCTCTCTCTCTCTCTCTCTCTCTCTCTCTCTCTCTCTCTCTCTCTCTCTCTCTCTCTCTCTCTCTCTCTCTCTCTCTCTCTCTCTCTCTTTCAGTACTAACACTTGTGAATCAAGCTGCCGTAGCTATTACTGTTGCAGACACCAGCAAAAACTAAGATTTTTACGATAATAATAAGAAGTTAATTGGGCTTGATCCACAAGGCAACACTACATTATCGTGGTAGAACGATGAGGAAGATAGTTCGTCTTATAATGTAAGTCCCCTTAAGCCAAAATCAATGTAGACTTTGCGATTGCATTCAAGATTTCGATTCAACGCCCTTATGCGGAAAAAGATGATTTCGATTAAAGTTAAACCTAGGTCAGAACGACTCGAAGTGCTACAACACTAAGTAGACCTACTTAAACACTACGTGCACTCACTAAAGTATACACTTCACCAGTAAATAGAATTAGAAATACAAGCACAGTGACGTAAATCTATATTGAACCGTGAGTGTATAATTATTGTGTATGCCTATTGAATGACGTATTGCCGATGTAGTGATGCCAACACATTATCCTTGTACAATCATGTTTACTTCATTCATAAATTGTTCTTATGTATAACACCAGGGGCCGACTAAACGCAAAAGCCAGTCCTTACGTCTTTGCTAAACAAAACCACACAAACAAAAATACATCAATGCACTACATATGCGTCCAAGAAAAAAGTTATTCATCCATTGATTTTTTTCCCTTACTATGCATATTATTGTAAGCTTAAAGCCTGACATCTGATACTGTACTTTGACTAAGGTCAAGAGGACCCAAAACCGAACTGCCACTGACAGCCTATGCAAAAAAATCAATTCTAAAATCGAGGGCATTCAACTTTAAAAGTTTCTTGCTGATGAGACAACTGTGTTCATCTATTTTTTCGATTTCCCTTTTTATCACAATGGGCATCATACATATTGGGCGTCTATATAGCAAAGCGGTAGATAGCAAACCAACAGTCTTACACGTCAACGTATGGGCGGGCAACTTGACTAATTACAGGCCCTTATACTTTTATTCCAATTCTGTTGGTTGGTCCTTGTAGTGAATATAATTGCTAGAGAAGCCGGCCCTGTGACTTAGGTTGCATACAAACTTATCGAGAAGCTTTCATCTCTATAATGCGGGTTGATAAACTCTCCTATGCTCACACTAATGTTTATATGTTGTTGCTTTAGACCGGCTTTTTGTTTCCTATCCTATCCTGTCCCATAACCCGAAGGTCGTAGGGGCACCACAGATGATCGTTTAACCAGCATACTCCATCTTTCTCTGTCCTCAGCAGCCCTCATGGCTTCGCTCAGTGTCAAACCAGTCCATTCTCGAATGTTGTCCTCCCACCTCTTTTTCGGTCTCCCCCTTCTTCTACCTCCTTGCACTGTGCCTTGCAGAATGGTCTTTGCAAGGCCTGATGATCTGGTGACGTGGCCATACCATCGGAGTTTCCGTTTCTTCACCACTGTGAGCAGGTCATCGTGTTGTCCAATGGCTTGTGTGATGGTCTGTCGGACTTCATCGTTGGTGATGTGTTGGGTATAGGAAATGCACAGAAGTCTTCTGTAGCACCTCATCTCCATGCTTTGTATTCTTCGTTGGAGATCTGCTGTGAGGGTCCACGCTTCGCAAGCATATAGGAAGATGGAGATGACCAGAGAGCGCAGCAGTCTTACTTTGGAATGTAGACTGATGGTTCTGTCTTTCCAAATGGGCTTCAACCTTGTCAGGG
The DNA here is from genome assembly GCA_036898135.1 of Oncomelania hupensis. Classification (NCBI taxonomy): domain Eukaryota; kingdom Metazoa; phylum Mollusca; class Gastropoda; order Littorinimorpha; family Pomatiopsidae; genus Oncomelania; species Oncomelania hupensis. The sequence continues at coordinate 25,289,204 of CM072512.1, read as the reverse complement.
CAGCAGTTGTTTGTGCGATCCTGGAGAGGACTTCCTGTCGAGACCCATTGTCTGACACAATGGCTCCTAAATATTTGAAGCTGTGCACTGTGTTGAGGGATTGGCCTTGTACTTTGATGTCCGTGTTGATGCCATTGGTGTTGTTGGTCATCATTTTGGTCTTCTCTGCACTTATTTCCATTCCATAAGCTCTGGAGGTGGTGTCAAGCCTCTGTACAAGCTGTTCAAGTTCTTGTTCCTCTCCAGCCAATCCATCAATATCATCCGCAAAACGAAGATTGGAGATTGCTTTGCCCCCTATGCTGACTGTGCCTTCGTGATCTGCAAGAGCATCTGACATGATGCGCTCTAGGAAGATGTTGAAGAGTGTTGGAGAGAGTAGGCATCCTTGACGCACACCGATTGTTGTTCTGAACCAGTTCCCGATGACGCTGTTATGGAGGACTGCACTGGTAGCCTTGTCATACAGGCTTTTGATGACTTCTATAATTTTAGGGCTGATGTTGTACACTTTCATGGTTGCCCATAGAGCTGCATGCCAGACTCGGTCAAATGCCTTCTTGAAGTCTATGAACACATGATATAGATGTTGTTGTGCTGTAGGTATTTCTCACAGATTATTCTGAGGTTGAAAATCTGTTCAGTGGTACTTCGCCCTGCCATGAATCCTGCTTGTTCTTCAGCTATGATTTGTTCAGCTTGTGGTTTCAACCTGTTGAGTATTATTTTCAGGAGGACCTTGCTGGGATGGCTGATGAGGCTGATGGTGCGGTAATTTTCACACTCCTGAAGGTTACCTTTTTTGGGAAGAGTGATGACAAGCGACTGGGTCCATGGTGTAGGCCATTCCCCACTCTGCCAGATCTTTTTACAGATAATGGTGAGAGCATCAGTCATCGCTTCTCCTCCTGCTTGTAGCAGTTCCGCTGGTATGTTGTCCACTCCCGCTGATTTCCCTTTCTTCAGCGATTGCACTGCTGCCTCAACTTCTTCCCGGAGAATTGGGAGGATTTCTTCTTCTTCTCTGCTCTCGGGACATGCTAGAACTGATGGGTCTCCATTTGGTGTATGGTTGTAAAGGTCAGAGCAGTACTCTGTCCATCTGTCCAAGACTTCTTGTTCTTCTGTAAGGCATATGCCAGACTTGCTTTGGATAGTGGAGACTTTGGGCTGTTTAACACTTGTCAGCCGCTTCACAGTCTGGTAGGCCTTCTTGCTGTTGTTCTTGTTCAGATTGTTCTCTATTTCCTGGCATTGATCTTCTATCCAGTTCTCCTTTGCTGTGCGCATGCCTTTTCGGATGTCATTGTTGATTTTTCGGTAGACATCAGCTCCCTGTGAGGTGTTCTTTTTCTTTTTTAACTCTCTTCGTTTATCACACAGATCCAAAAGTTCAGGTGTGATCCACGGCTTCTTCTTTGGTCGGTGCTTGCCAAGGATCTCAGTGGCGGCATCTGTTACAGCTGAGTTGAAGGTATTGGTCATGGTGTTGACATCTACTTCGCCTGCCCCCAAAATAAGCAGTGGTGCAAATTTCCCTCCAATTGTGGCCTGAAATATTTTTGCCACTTCCGGGTCTTGCAGTTTGTCCAGGTCGAACTTCAGCCTGGTGCACTTTGCTGTATTTACTCTCTTCAAATGGAGCCGGAAAGACATCATCACGAGATCGTGGTCACTTCCAATGTCTGCTTTTTGTTTAAGGTCTGATATATTGAAGAAGCAGATCCCAGGTTCCAAACTGTTATAGTATCCGCACGCACAGAATTATTATAATAAGAACCTGCAAAGCGATGTGAACATTACTGCTGCTAATTCATTATCTGCCAATACTGTTCTCAAGTACAAGGTTATGTTGCTATAGTCAAGTCAACAATTTTGATTACTGCACACACACGCACACACACACACACCCACACACACACACACACACACATCCCCGCACCCCTCCCCTACAACGCACCTCTCCCCAAAACAAAATATGGCCATGTTGCTTTTCAATGAATGCAGTCTCACTTCTGAAGTCTAGACGAATTATGTTAATCTACCCTGTTCTGTTGTCTAATTGTAAAATGTTTCCATTTAAAAAGGATTGTGCCCTAGATGATTTGATGACTAAAGTATAATTTCTCAACATTACTCTAACTTATTCTTGTATTTTACACTTTTGCTCGTCCACCTGTTATAATGAAAAGGTTAATTTGCATGGTCTGAGTCTGAGTCTAGACCTGTTTCATCAAAGCTGAAACTTGCCAAGAACATACATGTGTCGTCGATCCCTTCGGTATGTAATTAGCGCACTAACAATAGGATCAACCTTGACACTACAATTGGTTTTTTTTTACACCTGCTACACACAATTTTATAGTACTTTTCCTTTTAAACTTGTGGTACATTGATCCCTCTTTCCCCTCCCTCACACCACCTCCAACTACCCCCAGCGATATTAAGGTGTTTTAGTCTTCTTTGACTTGAATGTTTTGAGATACTGCCTCAACGCAGAGGTCAACGGGACGGGAGAGAGATTATGAAGTTGAAAGAGATATAAACAGACAGATAACAGTATTTAGGTATCATGTTTTTCCTCAGGAGTTTGCAAGCCAACATTAAATTACAGAAAAGTGTTGCAGCTCCTTATGGCAGCTACAGGGTTCAAACGAACATGGGAGTCTTCTTTCATTATGATTATCTCACGAAACAATTGATTGGTTTTCCATGCAGAAGTGGGAAAACAGCAATACCAGAAAACTACATATATGACACGATCGCAAGTAAGTGACAGGGTTTTAAGAAGAAGGAGGGCTTGGGGGTGTGCAGGGCTGTTTTCTGTCTTGTAGATGACCACTAACTTCCAAAACATATTGATTATTTCTACCGCAGTTGTGTATTCAGTTGACCTCCACAATACGTTTGCTCTTATTTTTTCTGCCTATAATTGGTATACTAGATCTCAGTGCCTTTTATTTTCATAAAGAAAACGAAAAGCGTGTGGTAAGCAAATGGGTATAAGAATAGATTGGACCGTGACAGGCCTTACCATGCATTTATTGTGACTTGGTGTGGGATTATTGGAGATATTTACTATAGAGGGCACTTGGCAAATCAAAGAAAAACGCTGTCTTATTGCTTTCTGTTTAAAATGACTAGAGAAACTTCAGGTCCCGTCATTTGTTTCTTCAAAATACATCGTAAACTCAAGTACCGCGCATTTGGTAAAATTCCGCTACATCATTTGTGTATAGTACTAACTATAAATATAACGGAATCAGTTCCTTTATAATATAAAAACGGCTTTATTTAAAAAATACAAAAAACGCATAACAAAAACAGACAATGTTGTAGGCCTACAACAGTGTGGGAAACAAAACAGTCAATTCCTTTCAATACTATAGTTGTTTTTGTTGTTTCAAACAACATTGCCTAACAGTCCGGGGCATCGCGTCAATTAGCCAATGCGTACTGACATCAGAGTTAATTAAAGGAAACCCAGATTGCAGTTACTTTTTCTAACACAGGAGCAGAAATGAGCTTTGTACAGTTGACGTCACCAAATATTAGACCTATTGTAAGTTTATATTGAAGACTGACTGCTGGCGAATATAAACAAAAGGACGAAATTTTTTTGAAATTTAAGTTTATTGTTCAAACTAAATGTTTGACTAACTAGTCCAAGGCAGTTGGATTAAGTATATGAATGTTCTATGCGTATGACCCAGCAGTCGCTGATACTCAGTATTTCGTGGTGAAGCGACACTGAAATAAAATAATATGAAATAAAAGAAACGGTTGTGTAAGTCATTATTACTAGCGCTCAGGATATGACTGTCACAGAGATTTAGGACAGAGACAAGTTAGGCACTAGGACCAAGTGCTCTAGAACACGAAATTCGTCGGCTATTAATCCCTTCAACAACAGAAACACCAACAACCAAAACAAAATCAAACAAACAAAACTAATGTCTTTGTAGCCGAGCGGAGTATTTGACTCCCGTCTCTCGGCCACCACCCTGAGGACACGGCCCGACGCGAGCTGTCAATGTTTATTCCTCCTAAGAGGGACATACAAATGTTTGCCCTGCAAGGCGGGGGAAGCATGTTGGTAGTAAACCGGTGTCACGTCGTCAGAGTTCCGGGTGTCTTAGTTTAGCCGGGCGCCTTTGCGCATGCGCCAGGTCAAGTCGGGTCGGCTTTTTCACGATGTTCTTAGGCGTCGTAACCCTAACTCTAACCTAACCCCTAACCCTAACTCTAGCTCTAACCCTAACCCTAACCCTTACTAAGACTACAATAGCACTGTGCGCATGCGTCGAATTTTGTAATGCGTCGACCAATCAAAATGCTTTCAGTCGCTCCCAGCCCAGATAAGATACTAGGAACTGTGACGATGTTACACCGGGTTGCCGGCTACTATTGCCACGACACCCTTCTACCAGTCGCTGCCACCGACTTGCATAAAATGCCTGCCGACAATGTAGTCCTGCTCACCACCAAAAGCAGAAGACGAATGGTCAGCCGGGCAGAAAAAATGTCGTGCCGCCTTGTCCTGTATAATCCAACCAGTCGCCTCCCATTCCGCCTCCACATCTTCATACTCAAGAGATGGTGTTAACATTTTCTCACCTTCAGCTAATTTACATTACATGATTATTGCTTTAGGTCCAGCGGACTCTTACGAGCCAAATCAGGACCAGAGAGACTTTATCTTAAAATATTATAAAATGTGTCAAATCTTAAAAAACAAGCCTGTTACTCTTAAATACCCAAACAAACTTTCACATGACACCGCTTTAGAAGTCTTCTTTAATGATGTATTAAAAATATGTTCTCTTTCTTCAATCAAATCACTAAATTCAGTCCTATCAATAAAATCCAAACTAAACAAAACAATCATATCGATATGATTTATATGCGATAAAACAAACCAACATCATGTAAAAATCAGCTAATTTAGATATTGAAAACAACCCCAGTGCCAAGGAAGTTGTACGATTACTAGTAAACACTCCATGGAAAAAAAATCTAACAGAAAATATTTGAGGCCCTTATTTCCCCTTGTTTTGATTAATTGTATGTAATTGTTTTTATATAGCGCTTTTTTCAGCTAAGGAGTTGCTCAAGGCGCTGGACTATTGAGGATTCGACTCCAGTCGCATGAGGATTTACACAACCGGTGTTGTCTCCCTTGTTTGATATAGAAACAAAAATCAGCAGAGGTTACTTTTTAAAGTAAAATTAATGAGCAACCGTAATCTAGCTTTGAAAAATATCATTTGAACATTCACAGTGAATGTTGCCCCAATGAAAAATACAAGCATACAACAAAAATACATTCCGTAGGTTTTGTTCCTATAAATAGCAAGGCCTAGCCAACATTTTAGAACTCAAGAGACAAAACCCCGTAAAAACAATTGCTTCTAAGGTTTTCTTTTTAGTTGATAAAATAGACCCTACCTTACCCCCCCCCCCCCCCAGATACCAACGACGCACCCTTCAAACCGCGTGTTTCACTCAGAAATAGGGTCACACGGCTGTACCGTTAAAACAGGGGGAGAAACTCCTTGTCAGAACCGGAATGAAAAATTCAAACGTTAGCGGCTGGTTTGAATAACGAAAGCCCACTCTATCACAGTTTAATGTAATAACAATGCGAATTTTAGGTAAACCCCTTTTGGCTTAAAGTAAACAAAGCCTTCGAATTGGGGCCTTTTAAGTAATATTAACTGGTTTAACGTTTGCGATGCCTAACGGATTTCGTATTCAAAGCACTTTTTTTCTTATTTTGGCCTTATGTCCGCTTATAGCCTATCACAAACTGTCACCGTGTTTAAAGTTATTTGGGTTCAGTCCGGTTTCCTTATCAGCACATTCGGAAGCTAAGCGAGTGTCACAATTATATAAGTGATTAATGGTGAACGTATAAAACATGACAACAGAGAACAACTGATGTTTTGGGTACTTCTTCTTTTTCTAGCTTCTCTCCTCCTTCCTCTTCTTAGGTTCTAATTTCTGTTGTTGTTGTTGTTGTTGTTGTTGTTGTTGTTGTTGTTGTTGTTGTTGTTCTTCTTCTTCTTCTTCTTCTTCTTCTTCTTCTTCTTCTTCTTTTTCTTCTTCTTGTAATGTTTCTTCTTCTTCTTCTTCTTCTTCTTCTTCTTCTTCTTCTTCTTCTTCTTCTTCTTCTTCTTCTTCTTCTTCTTCTTCTTCTTCATCCTCATTATCATCATCATCTTCTTCACCATCATCATCTTCTTCTTTTTTTTAACTTTCTTCTTCTCATCCTCCTTTTCCTCCTCCATCCTCTTTTGCTTCTTCCTACTCAATCTCATAACTGTACTAAGGACTTCGGCAGCGCAACAAAGGAAAAGTACAGAAGTTCAAGAGGTTTTTTTAAATTTAAATAATCGTGAGGGAGGTAAAAGCACCTCTGTGGATTGAAATTCAACCAAAAAAAGAAGATAGACAAAAAAGTATCTGAGAAAATATACGAACAACCGTAAAGAAATGCACCTCCCCCTCTTCTCTCTACACATCCCCTTCCCCCCCCCCCTCTCTCCGAACAACTATCGCGCCCCTTCTCCTTCGTCTTCACCTTTTGACGGCTTCCTAAAATGCGATCCACAAAGCAGTAATTTTGAAAAAAACAAATGCTACGTTTGATCATACCTCTGAGATAAACTAACGGCCTCGGAAGTAATCACTTACTAACCATCAGTAATGATAATCATCAGACCATATCCCACAATATACCCACAGTACAAGGACTATAAACCTACTAACTGACAGGTAAGAATGGTATTACATTTATGTGGATAAAAAAACATAGAAACAAAAGATTGCTCTATTGCATAACCCTATAGCATAACGTGTTGGAGAATACGACGGCCTTAAGGTTAAATTTATAAACAGTTTTCTTTGTCCTCTTTTACTAACAGGGCCACACACACCTACAACCTTATCATGAATCATTGACTGTCATCGTACGATGGCCACCGAAACTACTTTACCCCCACCCCTGTCCTCCCTCCTCCCCTCCTTCACACACACACTCACACACGAGCAAACCTACCCTATAACTTCGAGAGAAAAAAAGGTTCATGAACCTCCACGAAACTTGCAATTAATACAAGCCTTAATGGTGCCCAAGAACTGAGAAGGAAGTGTCTCGCAAATTGTTGTAACTTAAAAGTGAGTCTAAATGGTGCTTGTGTGTGTGCAGGTGTGTGTGTATGAGGGGGGTTTGTGTGTGTGTGTGTGTGTGTGTGTAGTTGTGAAACGTCACATTTGGGGAACGAAATTTGCCATTTTTAGTACCAAATGAGGTAATTTTGTCGTTCCCCATTTGTCTGGCGTTGCTCATTTGTTCTAAGTACATGAAAGTGCAGTTGTAGTGCATGTGCACTACAACTACACTTCACGAAGTGCAGTTGTAGTGCATGTGCACTTAAAGTACACTTGGCCAAGTGCAGTTGTAGTGCATGTGCACTTAAAGTTCACTTGCCCAAGTGTAGTTGTAGTGCATGTGCACTACAACTACACCAGGTCAAGTGTAGTTGTAGTGCACATGCACTACAAGTACACTTGACCTGGTGTAGTTGTAGTGCATCTTCCAGACGGGTAGGATAAGGAACTTTCCTCGACGATTAGGGTAAGGCAGTGCCTCGACGATTAGGGTAAGGCAGTGCCTCGACGATTAGGGTAAGGCACCCGTTCCAGAAAAGGGTTAGGGTCAGGGCTAGTTGCAGCGCTGCAACTAGCCCTGACCCTAACCCTTTTCGAGGCACTGCCTTACCCTAATCGTCGAGGCACTGCCTTACCCTAATCGTCGAGGCACTGCCTTACCCTAATCGTCGAGGAAAGTTCCTTATCCTAGCTGTGTTTTTGAACAAACTTGACCTACTTCGTCTCTAATAGGCGAGGAATTAGGTCAAACTTTTTGCGAAAAATGTGCTTTTTTGAAGAAAGTTGACCTACTTCGTCTCTTAGGAGCGAGGAATTAGGTCAAACTTCTTGCGAAAAAGTGTCTTTTTTGAAGAAACTTGACCTAATTCGCCGCCTAAGGGCCGCGAAGTTGGTGAAATTACCCCATTTGTACCTCGTACACGCATGTGTGTGTGTGTGTGTGTGTTTGTTTCTTGAAACTTTTACATTAGATAGTAAGTATGATCACAGAAGAGCTTAGTAATCCACATCATTGAAGTCAAAGATCTCAAATAAGCGTGTAAGCAGCTTACAAAGAGGTTCGGTTCCTCGATAATATCACCTCGCTAGTCTGGAAAAGGACTTCTTTATACATGTCGTAACGAAATCGTGAAATTGACGAATTCGTGAAATCGGCAGCTGAGAGTTTCAAGGTTGTCAAATTTGTGAAATCAAAATTTTTGCCGATTTCACGGCAACAGAGAACGATGCAGTAAAAGCATTGACATCATAATAGCTACGTGATGGATGGTATCTGTTCGTGTCTTTACAAGTCTCCACTTGGTGTCTGATCTACTTTTCATTGTGACTGGTTTGAGTTCCCAGCTGCCTCTGCAACAATTGCGGGAATGTATGCTTGCCGACCAGAGACTTGATCGTAAGTTGAGCAGCCTCGCATGAAAGTGAACTGCTCTCTGTGGGCAACGACTTTTATGTGCACCATTGATCTTCACGTAGTGTAACCCTTAACTGAAAGATAGCCACTCCTCAGTTTTCATTGAAGTCCCAAATATATTCCACTTTCACAAAACAGATAATTATTTAAACTGTTGGTGGTAAAGATGAAAGCGGCGTTTGCTGGTTGTTTCGGAAATATATTCTGAAAAAGCAGTAACTCAGTTAATTGTCACAAATAAAAAGGAGAAGTGGATACCTGTAAAGACGCGAACAGATAGCTTCCAACTCGTAATTATTATGTCAGACATAGTATCAATGCTTTCACAACATAGCTCATTGTTGCCGACTTCGTGAAATCGGCAAAAACGCCGACTTCGTGAAATCGGCAAAAACGTCGATTTCATGAAATCAACATCCGTTTTCGTGAAATCGGTTGCCTATTTCACGAATTTGTCAACTTTGAAAATCCTTTCACTATTTCGGCAACAGCCTGCCGAATTCACGCTCTCAGCATGCAGTTGCCAATTTCACGAAATCGGCCACTCAGCTGTCGATTTCACGAAGTCAGCAATTTCACGATTTCGTTACGACATACATACAGCCAAGCGTCACCCGATATATGACGACCTACTAGCGCCAAAACCTGATAATTACAAATAGTATGAGATAAATACAAATTTCATGGGATAATTACAATTATCAAGGGATAGTTGTTGTAACTAGTAATTTAAAAATTACAAATATCTTCAAGTGATCCTGTTTAATTTTCAGTTTTGGTTCTAGCAATCCGCCTCGAAATGTGCCAAACCCAAAATTGTAATTATCACATAATAATTACAAATTTCACTTGAGAATTAAAATTTTGGCGTGATCATGCTTAATTCTGGCTAAGGCGTCTTACTAGCGCCAAGCCTTGCATTTACAGTTATCAGTGATCATGGTAATTAACACATGTTCTGTGTAATTCACATATATGACGGCCTAATAGCGCCAAAACCTGATAATACAGTTATCATGGGATAATTACAAATATGAATAACATATTTACAATTAGCACATAAAAATTGTAATTATAAAGTGACAATTACATTTTTCGGTTTTGGCCCATGTCCAGACGGATTGCTAGAGCCAAAACTGAACATTAAACATGATCATGCGATAATATTTGTAATGTTTCAATGATAATTGTAATTATTTCTTGATAATTGTAATTATTCTACGATATTTGTAATTATCTCATGATATTTGTAATTATCAGATTTTGGCGCTCGGAAGGCGTGGCAAATACTGGTAAATATTAATTAACACTGTGGATTACTGGGTTCTCCGTAAATTACGCAAAACAGGTGTTAATTTCAATTATATCTTGATACTGGTAACTATCGGTTTTGGCGCTAATAGGCCGTCATACAGAGGCACACAATCCTCTTCCCTTTATAATCCACAGTCAACGCGCTAAAGCTTATTGGTCACACTCCGCTGGTTTTTGTTTTAGTGTGCCTACTCAGACCTTTTAAGGAAGATAAGCCGTGCAATGCTACAAGCAGAGGTGTTTTAGTATGGAACGCGAAAAGCGTCAAATGCGCATACAATTGCACGCAAAAATGCACACGCATTTGCACGCCCATCTAGTAGCTGGTTTGTTCAAAACTTAAATGCCAAACTGCGCAAACGCCATTGCATGTTAAACTGCATGCCGGATGTTAAGTAAGAAGAATTACAAAACACGGAACGGAAAAAGCATCGGGAAAGGCGTGTAACAGTCTACCGTATGCTTTGCACTGTAGCCAAATTGAAGACCGGTGTGCGCACGATGGAAGATAATTTTCATATTATTTACAGGCAAACCAAAGTATATTATTATAACATTTAATTTCGCGAGAGTGGGGTTGGAGGCAGGGCAGATCGTGGGTGGCGAGGGTTACATTGTAAATGAGTTGTCAATTTATATTACATTATTTTGGTACATAGAACGTATTTCCGAACATTTCCCATTCCTAATTTTAATGTGACTCGTATGTAAAATGCGTGTGCAATTGCATATCATGCAATTCCGTGCACATTTGCGCTTGCGCAGTTTGGCGTGACAATCATCTTCTAGAATGATGGGCATTTGGCGCTTTCCGTGTTCCATGTTTTAGAACACTTGAACGCAAAGTTTAAAGCTAGTAGCCTACTTGTGTTAAGATGCGAAATAGGGTGCTGTGATTTAAGATGCAGAATACGCTGTTGTGGCTTTAATATGAATGCATTGTTTTTAGCGACAGCATAAGCTCTAGTTACTAAAGATGTAGTAGAATAGGTTGTCAGGTATTGAGACTACACGCAGTATAGTCATCTAATTTGCACACAAGTTGATCCATATGTACGGGAAAAAAATCAGCTGCATTGATTAAAGCTTTTGGGGCGTGTTACACCAGCCTAAACACAAGTTCAATAATAATAAAGTACTAATCAATCACTCTTTAATTTAATGTCTGTTCACCCAATTAGGTGATATTAGACATTGAAAAGGTTATTTTTAAAACACTTTTACTATTTCAAAACATAAGTTCAAAACAAACAGTCTAAAAAAGTCTACCAACAGGAGATTTAGCAATAACTTTCACAACGTCTGTAACATTTGGATGATACAGAACCATGTCTACAGAGTGTCCATATTTAGTTATGCTATGTCCATTTACTTTAAATTTGTCTTTTAAAACTGAGCATTCAAAGAGAAGGTGATGTACTGATAAACTTGTATTACATATACATTTAAAATCAGCTGATAATATACTAATTAATAAAGTACCAAAGATTCTCGTTGAATAATCTGTTTGAGTAGCTTATTAGTAATAGGAGATGGTCTTAAGTGTATAACAATGTTGGCTTTGCTAGTTAGCTAACACCAGTTCGAATCTATTCTTCATCTTTTTTACTGCCTGTGTCTGAAGCTAGTTACTACATCAGATCAAACGATTGTTACTACAAAGAAGCGTCGCTGATTGTGCTGAATATATTGGATGAGAAGAGTCGATACTGGATGAAAAGATTGATAGGCTAACTTACAGTGCAGTGCAAAAGAAAGTAGCCTCACAAGTTCAATACATCTATGTAGTCACCAAGTTGCATATGAAAAGCGGTAAACTTTGCAGCATATGAAAACCAGAAGCATAGAATAACCGTAGTAAACACATGTATTCGCGAAGCTAGACACACACACTTCACATGCGTTGCAAAACAAGTGGCCTGCTCCGAGTGACATCAAGGGGGAGAATGCCTGAAACGCCTACTGTTCTCTCTCTCTCTCTCTCTCTCTCTCTCTCTCTTTCTCTGTCTCTCTCTATTTTCTCGCCTTCGGCTGCACGCTTACCACCACTCTGCATGTGAAGCCGACCTACTGTTGACATGAAATGACAAGTGGAGCGACGGGTGTAGGAAAAGATGGGGGAAGAAGAGAGCAAGCAAAACGCTGATAAAGAAGAGGCCAACGTTAGCGTTCGGCTAGTCTCAGCTACGCAGGGTGGAGAGGAAAGTGGACGGAAGGACACCGCGGATACAGCAGATGAAGATCCGTTGGATCTCATTTTTGATATGATGATGATGGTCATTGTTGTCAGAGTGGCGACGTGGTGATCGTCCTTAACGCTCATGCAATAGGACGTTAAGCATCGTTTTCCGAGAAGAGAAGAGATGAGATGAGATGATGCACTCAGCGTAGCTGAGAACCAGAGGGTCCCTCCTTTTTCTTTCGTCTCAGCAGATGGCGACGAGATCCACCCACTAAGGGAACTGCAGATTTTCTCGAAGTTCGTGACGTAATCGCATCATATCATCATCGTCTTCCCTTTCTCTCCTCTAATCAGAGAAGAACAAGATGGCAAGCCATTGAATAGCATTTCCAGACACTCACATACACATAGCCGAAAAATAAGCATTTTCAAAAAAATGCTAATTTTTTTGGGCTTTGTAGGGACTCGGCTTTATCCTAATAAAACAAAAGGACACCTAAAATGACAAGTCCACTATCTAAACAAAAAAAAATCAAACACGCCTAAAGCTAGTTTTAGTTTTTAAAATACAGCACAACACGTGTTTAGAAAATAGTGAAAGAGCAACAACCTTGATCTTTGAGAAAGTACAAATACCAACGATCTAACATGCTTAACAGTAGTTACAGTCTCCGCAAAGTACAACTGAAGAATTTCGGCTCAGTTATTCTTGAAATAAGTTACACAGTGTGTTTTGAACAAAACAGGTGACATTCGGAGCCACGGCCAGACCCGACTGGATGGCAACCGAATTGCTACTGCCCGTGGTTTGAAGTACCTGTATACCAGATCCCAAAAATATTTCAGCCGTTTAGCAACACGATGACTCTAGTGACCTTGACCTTTGCGGTGGAGCAAAAGATGACATTACATTACATTACATGATTATTGTTTTAGGTCCAGCGGACTCTTCCGAGCCAAATCAGGACCGGACAACCCCCGATCCGCATAAAAGATCTGCTGAAACAACCCTAGTGGGAAAACTGAATGCCCTCCACCGGCCAGTCACTTTACAATAAAGACATCCCACGCAGGGGACGGCTGAGGCTTTACCCCAACTAATCGAACCCCCGTTTACAAAAACAAAATAGAATACAAACATCATTATAAATTATCAACAAAACACATAGGCATACATATAAAATGCCTATATTGCTAAATAATAACATCATAGGAAGCCCTAGTGACCACCCGGCAGAAAGCGTCCAATACTCCCAAGCTGATCCAACAGACCTCATACACAAACAAGGAGTCTTGTCCAGGAAGAGTTTTCAAGAACAAAGGTAGGTCATTGATCTAGCGAAGAAGAAGATAGTATAGCAGAGTGATAGGACAGAGCAGGAATGGGAAAGAGCAAATGAGGAAGACAGCGACAGTGGGAATTTAAAGCACTAAATTTCCAGAAAGTGGGGATACTATTTATACTGAAACCCCCGGCACTCCACGGGGGTACTGTTGCCGCAGTGAATCGGTCATGCCTATAAAGGAAAGACAGGTTTTCAAATGGGGCTTTCACTTTTCCCTTTATAGGTTAGAACAATCTACAGTGGCAAGATTGCTCATGACCCCAAGGGGTTTTAAAATACAGCACAACCCGTGTTTAGAAAATAGTGAAAGAGCAACAACCTTGATCTTTGAGAAAGTACAAATACGAACGATTTAACATGCTTAACAGTAGTTACAGTCTCCGCAAAGTACAACTGATGAATTTTGACTGTTATTCTTGACATAACTTAAACAATGTGTTTTGAACAAAACAAGTGACATTCGGAGCCACGGTCAGACCCGACTGGATGGCAACCGAATTGCTACTGCCCGTGGTTTGAAGTACCTGTATACCAGATCCCAAAAATATTTCAGCCGTTTAGCAACACGATGACTCTAGTGACCTTGACCTTTGCGGTGGAGCAAAAGATGAAGGCACAGGAGGTAGGACAACAACCCAATAATTGTCGTTTATTTTGCCTGCTATTATTTTATTCAAATGCTACACAATGATGGCTGTGCGTATAATTACTTTGATTGTAATACAGATTTGTTGAATTGAATTGCATTAAGTAATGTTCCTATGAAAGTTTGTCAAAATCTGTCCAGTGGTTCTTTAGAAATATGGCGTCCAACGTACCGTCAGATAGAAAGGGTGTTTGGCTCGTTCTGATTCCACCTTCGACTATTTCAAAGATTATCCAAATAAGTCGGGAAATACCGAGACAAGAAAAACGATACGGTGCTTCATCAAGTCTCGGGTACTGTATAGATATATACTACTCAAAATAATACAAGGGCCACTTGGACATATGGATCTCTCTTTAAATCAGAAACATGAATTCAATTTATTAGTTCATCATATTTTATTGCAATCATTTCTGCATCAATAACTAAAAAGATTTTAGACATCAGTCGCTTAAAATTCGAGTAAATTCAATTTAACTGGACATACCCCTCATTTACAATATCAAAACTTCAGAAACCAAAAATCTATAGAGTCAATATCAGGTGTGGCCACCGTTTGCATCAATGCAGTCTTGGCATCGTTGTCTCGTGGACCGTATCAGGTTATGGAGGATGTTTCCTGGGATGGCCAACCACTCTTGCTGGGGAACTTGGGCCAGAACTTCAAGGTTAGCTCCTGGAGGGAGATTTGCCCGTGTCTGTCGACCCAAGTCATCCCACAGATGTTCTATGGGGTTCAAATCGGGTGATCGAGCCGGCCAATCCATCCTTATGACGTGCTGTTGCTGCAGGAAGTCATTGACAATACGCGCTCGGTGGGGTCTGGCATTATCGTCCTGTAGTATGGCACCTTCCCCAATGGCCCGTAGAGCTGGGAGAACCCTATGTTGTAGGACGTCATCCCTGTAGCCAATACCGTTTAAGTTGCCATGAATTTGGAGCAGGTGTGTTCTGAAGTTTAATGCGAAGCCACCCCACATCATGACAGGTCCACCACCAAAGCGGTCATGCTCGCGCACCGTCGCATCAGCAAAACGCCTCCAAACATTCACTCGAGGAGCGAAGTGAGAATTGAGAGTGCTGAGGCAGATATGTTCCTACTCAATCAATCAATGATAATTTATTTTATAAAGCGCCATTCCAAAACTATACAGTCTGCTCAAAGCGCTGACATGCCTACTCTCACACAAGCACTCGCAGAATAAGGGACTGAACAATACAATTAAACTTGAAGCAATAAAAAGTATAGGCTCTAAACTACGCAAATACACAAACGCGCGTGCGCGCGCACACACACACACACACTCTCCCTCTCTCTCTCTCTCTCTCTCTCTCACACACACACACAATTTCAGCAGTTACAACAGTAATAGAAAAGCGTATATGCATACATGTGCAATTAAACAAAAGCAAACAGTTTTAAAAGATGTAAGAAAATGTAACACATGCACAAACATCGCTTAATGTAATAAAATGCAGTTCAGCGTAAAAACCAAATAACATATAATAACAGAATTTAAACCTGACACTCTGGCCAACTGAGCCTGTAAAAATAAAGAAACCAATTAGACAAGTACAATAAGACATTATATTATGGAATAAATACTTTCGCTTACTAACAATATTTTCTTCCTTTCTTTCTTTCTTTCTTTCTTTCTTTCTTTCTTTCTTTCTTCATCTTCTTCTTTTCCTCCTCGTTCTCCTTCTTCTTCTTCTTCTTCTCCTCCTCCTTCTCTTCTTCCTTCTCCCCCTCCCCTTAGTTTTAAGACCTGTGTTGTGTGTCTGTGATTGCTAGTTCTTCATCTGTAGATATATTGTATACTTATCATGCGATTATTATGAACAACTTACGTTTTATTCAGTTTATTTCTAAGGTATTGTTGCATCGCATTGCATTACACTGCATTGCATTGTATTGTATTGTATTGTATTGTATTGTATTGTATTGTATTGTATTGTATTGTATTGTATTGTATTGTATTGTCACGGAAAATAAACCAAAATCCTTGAGACTGGGCTGTTTAAATTTAAAAGAAGATCAATTTCGAGGACAGGGGTAAAGAAGATCTAATGATGTCATGATGAAGGACGGAAGAGAGGAGCTAACAGAAAAGTGATTGATCGAAATGATCAGACAGTGGATTAATGGAAGAAAACATTTAAACAATTTTTAAAATTAAACCAAAAACAATACTTCACTAATAAAAGAAAGAAGAAGAAGAAGAAGAAGAAGAAGAAGAAGAAGAAGAAGAAGAAGAAGAAGAAGAAGAAGAAGAAGAAGAAGAAGAAGAAGAAGAAGAAAAGAAAGAAACGGGCTTTGAAGACAGCGGATGCATAAAGGGAAGAATTGAAAAGATGGCAAGAAAAGAATATAGAAAAAACAATTTTGGAGGCGAGATCATAAGGAAGAGGTGTTGAAGAGAGGATGTTAAAGATCAGAGAGACAGAGAGATAGAAAGAGAAAGAAAGAAAGAGAGAGAGAAAAAAAAAAAGAGAGAGAGAGAGAGAGAGAGAGAGAGAGAGAGAGAGAGAGAGAGAGAGAGAGAGAGAGAGAGAGAGAGAGAGAGAGAGAGAGAGAACTCTCACACATAAACTGAAAATCAGCATTTTCACAAGTGTGCTAAATTTCGAGGCGATATATGTGGATAATTATGCTTTATCCAAAACAAGCATGAATGAAAGCGTGAAATAATGGGCCTCTATCTGAACTATGCACAAGCAAAAGAAAAAAAACAAAACTCGATTCACCCAATTTCGATATAAAGGGCAAAACATTTTCATAACGTATATGACCTCAGCGACAATAACCTTTGAAAAAGTGCAAAGGTCAAGGACAAAAAGGACCGAGTGATGGTTCACAGTAAAAACAAATAATCAAAAGCGACCCAGTCTTTAGATAAGTTAAAAATTGTGGTTTGAAATACAATTTTAAAACGTAAATTGCAGACCGACTGACCACCAACGGGATTGTCGCTGAATCACTGGTTTAGAGTTGAAGTACCTTCATACCAAAAGGCAAATTCACGGTATGAGATATAGAGTAAAAGGTATTTAACAACCCTGCGATCTTTAGCCTTACTTTACATCAAATATTACGGAAGTCAAGTTCCGCATTGAATACAAAATTGCTGTCCTCGCTTTCCGTCACTTCGACCAGTCACTTCCACCATATCTGTCTGAGGTACTCACTACCTACACTACAACTCGTTCTTTGCGCTCATCAGATGAAAAACTTTAGAAAACGCCTAAGCGTCGGCTTAAAACAATTGGCGAACGGTCTTTTAGTTTTCAAGCATCCAAGGTTTGGAATGCGCTGCCTGCCGGTTTAAGACATTGTTCAGACCTTGTTTCCTTCAAGAGCTCCTTAAAAACGCACTTGTTCCGCAAGGCGTTTTCTGTGTAAATAGTATGAACAGTAAAACTACTTTCTGAATGATGCTGTACATGATGTAGTGCGAATGTTGTGATGATGCGTACGAATGATGTGTGCAAGCGCATTGAGTTGTTATTCTAATGAAAAATGCGTGTATAAATGCAATTTACTATTATTATTATTATTATTATTATTATTATTATTATTATTATTATTATTATTATTATTATTATTATTCTTATTATTATTATTATTAAGGCTGGCCATTAACTTATGTAATGTTCCTATTAAGTTTGGTCAAGATCCACTCAGTGGTTCTTGAGGTATTGTGCGCGACGGACCGAGCGCCCGACAGACCTACCCACCGATCGATCGACAAATATACTGACAGACCGAAATTCGGCTAGTTCTGATTCCCGACTACTTCAAAGCATTTCCAGGTATTATCTGCCTTACACTTCTGTCCGATATTGTCTGGATTTAAAAATAATAATAATAATAATAAAAGTTCTGAACAAGCAAAAGCTTGTGGGTGGAGGGTAAGGGAAGGGGAGCAAGATGTAGTGATGAGGGAGGGGGTGGATCATGGAATGATGTTGTTAAAACTTTAATGGTAATGACTGTCGGCAGAGAAGACGTGAAGGAGATGAAAGGTAAAGAAGAAAAATAACACTCCAAAACATCCCCCAGAGTACGATGTTGCAGCCCTCATCACAGAACTAATGATTCTTGGTTAAAAAAGGACAGAGAAAAAAAATTGGAGTTAAAACTATTGGAAGATAATAAGGCTAGCTTGCGGGCAGGAAAAATCAAAGAGGGTAATGATGATGATGATGGTGATGTTGCTGCTGCTGATGATGATGATAATGAGGAGGAGGAGGAACAGAAAGAGGAAGAGGAGGATTCAAATATTCTATATAAGCTGGATGACCCTGATATTCCAAATCGGCTGATAAGATAAGATAAGACAACTTTATTATCTTTTACAAGAAATTGCATTGTGGTGTACAATTACAATCAACAAGGAATAAACATCACAATAATAATAACAACAATCATAATGACAATGAGGATAAAACTGCACAGTCACACATGAATATAATTACACGTATGCATGCTAACATTAAACGACAGGAAATGTTAAATGAAATTATTTGGGGGCAAATACACACACTCACACACACAAACATGTCATTTATTAAGTAATGAGACACCCTTTGGGACAAAATTGTTTTTCGTTCTGAGAGTTCTGACCCTTGGTGTTTGGTAGCGCCTTCCAGAAGGCAGGAGCTGGAAGTGGTGCGCAAGCACATGAGTGCTATCCAGCACAATGCAACTGGCTTTCCGCACAACACGCCTTTCATACAACACCTGCAGACTCTCTTGTTTCACTCCCACAACCTTCCCACAGACTTTCACCACTCGATCCAGCACACTTTTGTTTTTTACACACAAACTTCCATACCAGCAGATAAAAGAAAAGGTAAGAACGGACTCAATAAAAGAAGAGTAAAAAGTCTGAAGGATGCTATTGACTTGGAAATTTCAAAGTTTTTGAAGGCAGTAAATTCTAGACTGACATTTTTTATGGATGGTCTGGGTGTTTGCAGTGAACTTCAGCTTCTCGTCAATGATGGTTTCCAGGTATTTGTATTGAGTGACTCTCTCGACTGTAACACCATCAATGACAAGGTCTGGAATGAGAGCGTTGTTTTTACGAAAGTCAATGACCAGTTCCGTAGTTTTCTTTACATTTTAAGTCCAGATAGTTTTGTTTGCACCAGGAGCTGAACCTATCAACTGCAGAGAAATACACAGCATTTGATTTGGACAGGTCCTCAAGGGCAGAATCGTCCGAGTACTTTATGACCGGTGTGGCGTCAGTTCCTCTGCAGTCGTTTGTGTAGAGCGTGAAAAGTACCGGAGAAAGAACCGTACCCTGAGGAGCTCCTGTGGACGTTTGTTTGAGAAATGAGACAGCAGATTGAAAGCGGACGACCTGAGATCTGGACACGAGGAAGTGAACGATCCACAGGACGAGTCTAGGAGGGACAGTGTAGGACAAAAGCTTCTGAGCCATGAGGTGTGGCTGTATGGTATTGAAAGCAGAAGAAAAGTCTATAAATAGAATACGGACGAAGGAACCAGATACCTCTAAGTGATCATAAGCATTGTGGAGAAGCGTCAGAGTAGCGTCGTCGGTACTACGATTGGGTTTGTATGCATATAATAATGTTCGAGAGCGTGTGGCCCTCTGGAAAGAAAACTCGATAAAGGTAGATAACGGTGAAGGGTAATAACAGGACTGTCGATGGAAGGGAACCACACATGCTTCTAACTAACGCCTTCACTGACTAGAAGGTGGTGCGTGAGACGAGAGCAAAGAGTGGGGGTGGGGATGGAGCAGGAGGGAAAAGGTGGAAGGGAGAAGGGCGAAGACTGATGGGGGAAGGGGAGAGTGAGCTAGGAATGCATTGATGAGTACGTTGGACATCAATGGGAGCTGTACCGCGGCACAGAGAATGTCGTAACAGCACAATCCGTCTCCTTGCATCTCGTCACATTTACACAGCTACTGTGGACATCGTTGTAAAGCATCGTTCCCTCTCCCTCTCCTTCCGTTCACTCTCTCGAGCTCGGTGATTAAGGTCTTTGGACTGGATGTGTAGAGAGGGGGTGGATGAAGGGGGTTTGGGGTGTGAGTGTGGTGAAAGCGAGAAAGAAGAGAGAGAGAGAGAGAGAGAGAGAGAGAGAGAGAGAGAGAGAGAGAGAGAGAGAGAGAGAGAGAGCGTTTTGCGTGTGTATAGGGTCGAATCACGAAATCAAGGAGTCTGCTTCGTGCGACGTCATCTTCGTAAATGATCGGTAAAAATCTTCGTTTTAACTACTTCCGGTGACAACACTCGGTGTCCAAATGGCGTTCTTTCAAGTATTTCCAAATATATTGCTCGAAGAAAAAGATGTACCGGGAAGCAGTTTACCTTTAAATGACGTTGGTTCTATAAGTGTGATAGCATTAAAACGATGGTTGATAACAAGAGGACTGTCAGCATCAGGAAAGAAGTCGGATTGGGTCGAAAGGTGGTGAGGGGCGATGATACGATTACGGATTAGTAGGCCTACCCCTACGGATTAGGCCTCATATCATATCATTAAATTAATGTCATGTCGCAAGCAGCATCGTTCTTTTGACATACTACCAACATTTACTGACTTATTTCACAGGTTTCATAATTGAATTTAGTAAATTTAATAAACTAAAGCCGTCATATTGACTTCAATATGACTGTAGTCAGTGTAGCCTAGACAGTAGTGTATCTGATTGAGCACTGTACAGTAAGGGTAAGCCAATACTATGCAGTTAGTGCATTTAGGAATGATTGATAGTTATATTAATTTCAACACCTCCACCCCCACCCCCCAAAAAAGGCTGGTATTTGTATGCACACAACTGCTTAGTAGTGATTATTTACAAAACATGTTATGATGTAGGTGGATTAGATTAAAATATAGTTGAATGGTACTTAATAGGGCCTATACAGTACAGTGTGTTTTTTTCTGTAATTTAATGTAAAAATAAATCAATCTTATTTAATTTTTACATTATATAGTATGCTTTTTTGTGGGGGGAGAGTTCTCATTTTTGCTGTATAATGTTAATGTAAAATTTGGGGCTGCGCGACAATGTTTTGGTGGTTTTAGCAGCTTATTTGTATATCAAAATAAAGAACACTACACCTTATGAAATTTCATGGCATTTGCCCGCGTACAGACAATTGTCATTTAGTTACAGAATGAGTGATATATTTTAATTCAGAATCAGAGGCATGAATTTAACAACTTACAGTTCTTTCTTTCCTAAATAATTTCTAAGTGCAATTATTTATGGAAAGAAAGAGTGGTATTTTGTCATTCATTTAAAAAATACTCATACCTGCCTTAGGCATTTCCCACGAATGACTGATTTTCCACATTTTGACTGACATATATCATATGTGTGTGGTTAACAGCTATTTATTTTGCATCAATTTAATAAATTCTTTCAATAATGTTATACTTTTCAATGTTTTAGGGTTGACATCTTTGTCCATGTCTTGTGTGTTATTTTATCTGTGTTGCAAATTGAGTAATACTTGTTGATGCTGAAAATCAGTGTTTTTCATACATGTAAGCATGGTCAGAAAACAAAAACCAACCACTCAGTAAGACAAATCTGAAATAAATTTACCAGCTTTTTATTATTAATTTTTAATTGCACACAAATTATATTACCTAAAAAGATGAATTATAAGAACATTTTACAGCATAATATTTTAGCTGGAAACTAAATACGAGGGTACAACATTGACCACAAAAAGTTTATTTCTACATGTTATCTTCTTCTGCCTCTGCTAGTTTTGATTTCTTGCAGTGACGAACAATGTCAGGCAATGCTCTCCGTCTCTTGTTTATTCTAACTGCTTTGACTGCTTTCTCAATCTGTGTGCACAACATAAATAATAAATATAAGATTATAATTTATACAGTGATTTTTTTTTTTAGAACTGGAACCTGCAAACTACTTTGTGGAATTCCCATTATTTCCTCACTACATGCATATACTGTATTTCCACAATGCCAAATACAGGTTATTGGCAAATGGTTTACATTTCAAAAAATCATAATGAATAGATCATCAATTATAACAATACAAGCAACACATGCTTACTCTTTCCATTTCAGGTAGTCTTACTGAAAGTGAAATGTAATTTTAGCCATGTGCTTTTAAAATGTTGGCAATGAAAATAAATAAAATCTATCCATGCCCCAATACATTCATTCATGACTTATATTGTTATAAATATATTTATTAATTAATTTACCCTAACGAGCTGATAAAATCAAATCAGTGAAAAATGTCACTGACACTGTGACAGTAGTACTAATTACAATGAATATGATTTGTGTACAGCAACTGGTTATATTATATGATGTAAACAGTAATTAGTAATTTGTTTACTTAACAGTCTTTAGTAAAAATGTAATGTTTTGGAACACACAGTAATCAGTAAACACATATATTTAATCAGTTCATCTAGTAAAAGAAACCTAATGAAGTCTCATAATAATAATAGTAAT
The DNA here is from genome assembly GCA_036898135.1 of Oncomelania hupensis. Lineage (NCBI taxonomy): Eukaryota > Metazoa > Mollusca > Gastropoda > Littorinimorpha > Pomatiopsidae > Oncomelania > Oncomelania hupensis. The sequence goes on along the minus strand of CM072512.1, from coordinate 25,266,638 downwards.
TATAAAATAACAATGATAATAATATTGTAATAATAACCAAGATGTAGTTAGGTATTGCAGGCCTAAACGTATTAACCATTTTAAGAATTGTAATTTAAGCTAATCTTTTAAAAGTTTTAAATAACAAGTTTGAATATTTCAATTTTAATTTGAAAAAGTAAATAAATGGTTGGCTTTTATAAACCTGTTTTATTCTAATTGTTATAAATTGTTATAAATTTACCAATGCCAGCCAATAGTGAATAGTAAATAGAACACCAGAAATCTGAAATGATGCAAAACAGCTGTTTGAAATGGTCTTACTGAAGTTACTAGTTACATGTTGCCAATAGAAAAAATAAGCAGTTGAAGACTGTCAACAACAATAGTGATTAGGTGAATGCCTGATTTTAGAATGAATAGTGGGAAGGTGAGTGTACTACGTCTACTAGTACTAGCAGCAGTATCAGCTTGAGTGTATACACTAAATTAGTAAATAAACAAATAGGCCTACTTTAGACTAGTAGTAGTACCTACTTAAAAACATGTGACTGAATACTAAGAATCTATAGTATTTCTCCAGTTTATAAACTTCTAAATCTTTGCGATTATTTATTACACGCCTGCTCTTGTGTATAACTTGCTGGCAAAGGGTCTGGATTCAGTTCTGTTGGTCCGATCCCTCCCACAAAATGCTTCGAACAGATGAATCTTAGCCAGCTTGCTTTGCTCGGATCGTGCGTTGATTTGGTCGTCAAATCTGCCCATCCACATAAATGAATACACCGTTTGTGTTTTTTGGGTCAGCCAGTAGATCTGGAATGGTGAAGAAAGTCACTCCCTGCATGTAATCCTTGTGTGTGCACCTTGAATCACTGTTGCATTTTCCCCAGATGCAGTGCTTCGTCGGCATTTACGACGGTCATTGCCTTGTCACCGGAAGTAGGCATTTGAACTCGGAAATCTATTTTTAGAATTTTTATTCCCGGGCAAGGCTCGTGACTCGACCCTATGTGTGTATGTGATGGATATGTGTGTTTTGGTATGTGTGTGGGGTCAGAAAGAAAGAAGTTTACGTTGGAGTGATGTGCGCGTGTCGGTGTGTATCGGTTCCCTTCTGCGGTGGAGAGCTGACCAAGGCGCTGGCCGATACAGGATCTAACTCAAGGCGCCTGAGGCTCCTACTTGCAGCCGTTGGGCGCATCGTACGGTGCCCGGACGCAAACTTGTTTTTTCCAACTTAGTTCCAGTCATTCGCCCAAAAAGGCAATCACCGAAGTCGAACGAAGCTCTCCGATGTGTTACGAAATGATGCTTGCATGGCTACGACTAGCTGACATTACAAATGCTCGCTGTTGCTTCTAATTCTGTTCGATTTACACAGATTTAGCATTTCGCAACGGTATACTTTGTTAATATGAGCATAATATGAGCACAATTATTATCGACCATATTTAATAGTTGCGTTCCTTGATTTGCATTTTGTTAGTTCTCAGCAGTAAAGGCTAATAATAGCATTGCCAATTTCTTGCCTAGAACCAAGTAGACACTGTTATACAGTATACATAGGCTTAATCTACATTATCATATTATAAGTCAGGTCTCCGCGCAGCGAAGAAGCTCACTAGCTGAATATAATTATTAGACTTGTATTGTTTGTTTTATACGTAATAAATGTATAAAGTATATCTATTCTAATTAATAATATTTAGGCCTATACTTTATAATATTCGAATCTTGAAATTTCCGGAGAAGGACGAGTAGGCTAAGCGAATTTTTTTTTTTAATAACTCGAGATCAGAGTTAAATTAATAGTTAGTTATTCATTGCTTACAGGGTCCAGCGGACTGCAAAGAGTCGAATCAGAACCACAAAATCAAGACAACTCGAGATCAGAGTTAAATTAAAAGCTTAATAGTTATTCATTGCTTACAGAGTCCAGCAGACTGCAAAGAGCCGAATCAGGACCACAAAATCGAGACCACAACTTCGCAAGTAGTAGTAGTAGTAGTAGTAGTAGTAGTAGTAGTAGTAGTAGTAGTAGTAGTAGTAGTAGCATAGTTATTTAGTTAAATCTTTAATTTATTTATTTGTTTTGTTTGTGTTATTATTATTATTATTATTATTATTATTATTATTATTATTATTATTATTATTATTATTATTATTATTATTATTATTTGTTTATTATTATTATTATTATTATTATTATTATTATTATTATTATTATTATTATTATTATTATTATTATTATTCCTACTTAAAAAAAATAAATAGTGTGCTGCTGTGCGTGCTCAATGGTGTAAATATGGTCAGTGACGTTTTGTTTGTTTTGCTGAAGTTGGGTGTAATCCGAAATATTCAGATAGTGTTACTGGTTATTTTTTCTTATAGATTTACCAAAGTTTTCAGATGATTTATAGAAATTTCCGCCCGCCGCGCAACATGTTTTTAATACGTGTTTCTCATTAAAATACATATCATTGAGATACATATAACAAATGTACTGTATCAGTTAAAAAGAATAATATTAGTTAAATAAATAATTGCTTTGGTGCTTGCAATAAAAATGTCACTGTTTTTTGAGACCATTATAAACTTGCTTTGCCTTGTTGTGCTGAAGTGACATCAACGTATCCATAGCGCTTTGAAGTTTTGTCATGGGTTTATTGTTGATATAGATGTGAAATCGTTGTATGTGTGCTTTATGTGTTATGTATTACTTTTACTCCTTATTACTAATTATGTCAGTATATTATTCATCATAACATAATAATAATTATACTAACTGCTTCAAAATGCAAATCTCGACTTGAGCTTGAAGCTGTGCATATCGAAATAGAATTAGATCTAGCAGCGGCTATTTTTATGCACGGATGTTTCACCACAGGCTCTGAAGTCTTTTCTTTTGTCTTTGTAAACTCCTAAATACGTACGTAGTATAGTATGTAATTGAGGCCTACGAAAGACGAGAATTCCCAGCCTGTGGTTTCACGTAGTCCTGCCAGCATTCGTTCGTAAAACATCGGATAGCTCCGCTAGACTCGGAGAGCTTCGTTCGACTTCGGTAATTGCCTTTTTCGGGAAAGTGACTGGAACTAGGTTGGAAAAAACAAGTTCGCTGCCCGGACAACTAAGCACGATCCTGGGCGATCGTGTAGACCTATATTTCAAAGTAGGCCTAAAGACCATTTCTAATTCACATTTCTTGTTTCCTAGATGCTACTGCTCACTTCATTTCATTTTCACATGTATTTTATAAGTATTCCTCCACAATATCTCTGCCATAAAATTACATGGACCGTTTTCCTAACATGAGCTTTCTATACCAAAATTGCTGGCCACCTAGATCCGGTGAATATAGTTCATTAGCTTTAATCTAACTCTTTATTTAGCTAGGACAACACTTTATTACATAATCTACTTGTAAAGATTGCTTTTATCAATTTTTTAATCGATGGATTTTTTTTTTAGAAACAGCGGCCAGCAAGCATATAAAAAAAATAATTATTACCTAAAACTGGAGATACTTTGTGACCACACAACCGACCAATTCACCAACCACTTTGACCTTTGGCCTTTGTCACCCAATTCCGTCGATCCGATCCAGCCAACCTATCTTCCTGCCTGCACCTGTAGTATTACAACCTTTTTGATGCTCGGTTAGTACAGACGTAAATGACATCTGTACAGCATGATTAACTACAGGAGGCCTGACTTCAGATCCACAGCAGATCTACAACGAAGAATACAAAGCATGGAGATGAGGTGCTACAGAAGACTTCTGGGCATTTCCTATACTCGGCACATCACCAGACAGACCACCACACAAGCCATTGGACAACACGATGACATGCTCACAGTGGTGAAGAAACGAAAACTTCCGTGGTATGGCCACGTCACCAGATCCTCAAGTCTTGCAAGGACCATCCTGCAAGGCATGGTGCAATGAGGTAGAAGAAGAGGGAGACAGAAAAAGAGGTTTGAGGATAACATTCGAGAATGGCCTGGCTTGACACTGAACGAAACCATGAGGGTTGCTGAGGATAGGGAAAGATGGAGTACGCTGGTTAAACGATCATCTGTGGTGCCCCTACGACCTTCGAGTTACGGGATAGAATAGGATAGGCCTGACTTCCTCAAAGGTAAATGACATTCACCTGTCCTCCATGAGTGAGATTTTCAAACCTTTCTAAATTATTTTTGACATTTGTATAGCCCCAGGACAGCGTTGCCATGATGTTAATAAGCACTAAATAGCGTGCTCGTCAAGCTATTTTTCAAAAGGATAATTTCCGAGCATTTACCCGGTCTCCAATGATAGTGCTCAGTTGTCTTGGCGTCAGACTATGCACCCAAAAGCTGCAAGTGAGCGCCTTGTACGGCTTGGGTTAGATCCTGCGTTGGCATCCATCGCTCAAACTGGTGGTGTAAAAGCAGGAAAATCGCTATTGGAAGACGGAAAGAAAATCAAATGTTTATTTTAGAAATTTTATATTGACTGCGTCCAGTACTATTATTGAAGTGAGGGAGGAAACCGGAGTGCCCGAAGAAAACTTTCTGTGGCCTCAATAGTCTCGTACCCAAGTAACATACGTTCGACCCTTGCGGGAATCGAACCCGCGACCTTCGGCATAGGAAACCGGCGACTTATCCACTTCGCCACGAGGCCACCCGAACATATATAGAATGTATAGAACATGCTTTGTCCTAAGCTACCTGTAGCTGTACTCGTAACTTTGTAATTCACACTTTATTAGATAGCCACCTGTAAACAAGTTGTAATGTGAAGTAAATTAACCTTTCTATCTATCTAATTTCTCATTCTATCGGGCCGATGGGGATAAATTATGCTGTCGTGGAGAGTTTTAATTAGGTTTTGGAAACTGAATAACACCTATGGCCTCGGTAAGAATCTCATCAAATCTTGAACTGTGCTAAATCCGAACATTTATTCTAAAATCACTTCGATGAATAGACAAATAAACACCAAATTCGAACTGTTAAAAAACCACACTGTCGATGAAGTAGGCGATAAAACACCTTATAAAGAGCCCTTACCAAAGTTGACTACTGAGAGAATAATCCCTTGACATCGTCGAGAAGCGAACTAGGATCTCTCACCCGCGCGAGCAAGTGAGCGACTTGGGGCAGAGTCGGTGGGTTCAATACTGATTTAGGCTAGCACGTTGAGCAGTTCTTTGAGCTGGAATACACGCTATATCAAATCGTACGTTTCTTTTCTGAGTTATTTGGCGTTCTCTTACAGTACATGAACTATGATGTTGATCTGACAATCTCTCAATAATGATGAAAGATTGAGAGCCTCGATTAGTATCTAAAAAAACCTTACTCAGCGTTAAAGTATCAGCTGTCATATACATCTTTCAAAGCTGAAGCAACAGAAGAAAGAATAAGACGTAGGAGAAAGAAAACGGAAAAGGAGAAACGAGAAGGCAGATAAGACTTTTTGTGACCGTAATCTTTTTTTCTATTTCTCTTTTTTCCCCCGCGGTTTAAAGTTGGCAAACAGCGGTTCTTCCTTTAACTATGTCAAGCTGAAGGCAGCATTATCACGAGTGCAGGCGCTTGTGGTATATTTATCCTGCCTAAAGCAGGCTCGTGATGTGTGTTTTAGGTGCAGTTGTCTATTGGCTGTAATTGAATAATGCTGAAGTTTCGTTTTGTCCGTACAAAGCAGCGCCTACCTCCTCACACATACCAGCTATTCAGACTTCTAAGATACTTATTCTCTGAACTTGTACTCGTATCCGTACTGGAAAATATAAACGAAGCCTCTCTATATTAAGCTCTACATGTTACTTGGCTTAAACGTGTGACGTTGTGTTTTGGGTTGTTAACGAAACGTCTCTATTTTAAGCTCTTCATTTCATGCGTCTTAAATTTTGACCTTTGTGGGTTTTTTTTTAGCTAGGGTGGAGACTAACTGAGCACTTATGCTACTATGTAATTCCATGTCTTAACGGATGTTAGGCCACACAGATTAAAGAGACAGACGAGTCTACAGCGCTCAACCTTGAATTTCAGTTTTGCTAACTGTTCTTTACTCTTAGAGGCAGTTTTAACCTCAGCATTATGTAAACAGAAAAAAACGAATTTAAAAACAAAAAGGATTACAAACTTTAAATTTGATTTCTTTTTTTTGGTTTAGGCAAATAAGTAAAGAATTGTAATCTAATTTTAGAATTAATAGATACTGCTTTACTCTCTTCAAGTGGAGCCGGCTCCACTTGAAGAGAGTAAATACAGCAAAGTGCACTAGACTGAAGTTCGACCTGGACAAACTGCAAGACCCGGAGGTGGCAGAACTTTTTCAGGCCACAATTGGAGGGAAATTTGCACCACTGCTCATTTTGGGGGCTGGTGAAGTAGATGTCAACACCATGACCACCACCTTCAACTCAGCTGTGACAGATGCCGCCACTGAGATCCTTGGCAAGCACCGACCAAAGAAGAAGCTGTGGATCACACCTGAACTTTTGGATCTGTGTGATAAACGAAGAGAGATGAAAAAGAAAAAGAACACCTCACAGGGAGCTGATGTCTACCGAAAAATCAACAATGACATCCGAAAAGGCATGCTCACAGCAAAGGAGAACTGGATAGAAGATCAATGCCAGGAAATAGAGAACAGTCTGAACAAGAACAACAGCAAGAAGGCCTACCAGACTGTGAAGCGGCTGACAAGTGTCAAACAGCCCAAAGTCTCCACTATCCAAAGCAAGTCTGGCATATGCCTTACAGAAGAACAAGAAGTCTTGGACAGATGGACAGAGTACTGCTCTGACCTTTACAACCATACACCAAATGGAGACCCATCAGTTCTAGCATGTCCCGAGAACAGAGAAGAAGAAGAAATCCTCCCAATTCTCCGGGAAGAAGTTGAGGCAGCAGTGCAAGCGCTAAAGAAAGGGAAGTCAGCGGGAGTGGACAACATACCCGCGGAACTGCTACAAGCAGGAGGAGAAGCGATGATTGATGCCCTCACCATTATCTGTAACAAGATCTGGCAGAGTGGGGAGTGGCCTATACCATGGACCCAGTCGCTTGTCATCACTCTTCCCAAAAAAGGTAACCTTCAGGAGTGTGAAAATTACCGGACCATCAGCCTCATCAGCCATCCCAGCAAGGTCCTCCTGAAAATAATACTCAACAGGTTGAAACCCCAAGCTGAACAAATCATAGCTGAAGAACAAGCAGGATTCAGGGCAGGGCGAAGTACCACTGAGCAGATTTTCAACCTCAGAATAATCTGTGAAAAATACCTACAGCACCAACAACATCTATATCATGTGTTCATAGACTTCAAGAAGGCGTTTGACCGAGTCTGGCATGCAGCTCTATGGGCAACAATGAAAGTGTACAACATCAGCCCTAAAATTATTGAAGTCATCAAAAGCCTGTATGACAAGGCTACCAGTGCAGTCCTCCACAACAGAGCCATCGGGAATTGGTTCAGAACAACAATCGGTGTGCGTCAAGGATGCCTACTCTCTCCAACACTCTTCAACATCTTCCTAGAGCGCATCATGTCGGATGCTCTTGCAGACCATGAAGGCACAGTCAGCATAGGGGGTAGAACAATCTCCAATCTTCGTTTTGCAGATGACATTGATGGATTGGCTGGAGAGGAACAAGAACTTGAACAGCTGGTACAGAGGCTTGACACCACCTCCAAAGCCTATGGAATGGAAATAAGTGCAGAGAAGACCAAAATGATGACCAACAACACCAATGGCATCAATACAGACATCAAAGTCCAAGGCCAATCCCTCGACACAGTGCATAGCTTCAAATATTTAGGAGCCATTGTATCAGACAATGGGTCCCGACAGGAAGTCCTCTCCAGGATCGCACAAACAACTGCTGCCCTGACAAGGTTGAAGCCCATTTGGAAAGACAGGACCATCAGTCTACATTCCAAAGTAAGACTGCTGCGCTCCCTTGTCATCTCCATCTTCCTATATGCTTGCGAAGCATGGACCCTCACAGCAGATCTCCAACGAAGAATACAAAGCATGGAGATGAGGTGCTACAGAAGACTTCTGGGCATTTCCTATACCCAACACATCACCAACGACGAAGTCCGACAGACCATCACACAAGCCATTGGACAACACGATGACCTGCTAACAGTGGTGAAGAAACGGAAACTTCGGTGGTATGGCCACGTCACCAGATCATCAGGCCTTGCAAAGACTATTCTGCAAGGCACAGTGCAAGGAGGTAGAAGAAGAGGGAGACCGAAAAAGAGGTGGGAGGACAACATTCGAGAATGGACTGGTTTGACACTGAGCGAAGCCATCAGGGCTGCTGAGGACAGAGAAAGATGGAGTATGCTGGTTAAACGATCATCTGTGGTGCCCCTACGACCTTCGGGTTACGGGACAGGATAGGATAGGAGGATAGATACTGCTTTGTTATTGTCTAGCCTAAATTATGACGTTACTATAAAGAAAACTTTATCTTGAGCAAAAGAACGTGATTAACTATTTGGAAATGCTCGTAAGATTGGGGGCACAATCGTTGATTTAGCCTTATAATGCTATTTCACATGCGTTCTACACTTTTGTTATGTGGTTAGAGCTATATGTCACATTTTAACATTAATATTATTATTACATTATTAATATTATTACGAGTAGTAGTAGTAGTAGTAGTAGTAGTAGTAGTAGTAGTAGTAGTAGTAGTAGTAGTAGTAGTAGTAGTAGTAGTAGTAGTAGTAGTAGTGTTATTATTATTATTATTATTATTATTATTATTATTATTATTATTATTTTTTTTAATTATTATTACTGTTGCTGCTATTGTTGTTGTTATTACTATTATTATTATTATTATTATTATTATTATTATTATTATTATTATTATTATTATTATTATCATTATCATTATTATTATTATTATTATTATTATTATTATTATTCCTATCCTATCCTATCCTATCCCATAACCCAAAGGTCGTAGGGGCACCACAGATGATCGTTTAACCAGCATACTCCATCTTTCTCTGTCCTCAGCAGCCCTCATGGCTTCGCTCAGTGTCAAACCAGTCCATTCTCGAATGTTGTCCTCCCACCTCTTTTTCGGTCTCCCTCTTCTTCTACCTCCTTGCACTGTGCCTTGCAGAATGGTCTTTGCAAGGCCTGATGATCTGGTGACGTGGCCATACCATCGGAGTTTCCGTTTCTTCACCACTGTGAGCAGGTCATCGTGTTGTCCAATGGCTTGTGTGATGGTTTGTCGGACTTCGTCGTTGGTGATGTGTTGGGTATAGGAAATGCCCAGAAGTCTTCTGTAGCACCTCATCTCCATGCTTTGTATTCTTCGTTGGAGATCTGCTGTGAGGGTCCATGCTTCGCAAGCATATAGGAAGATGGAGATGACCAGAGAGCGCAGCAGTCTTACTTTGGAATGTAGACTGATGGTTCTGTCTTTCCAAATGGGCTTCAACCTTGTCAGGGCAGCAGTTGTTTGTGCGATCCTGGAGAGGACTTCCTGTCGAGACCCATTGTCTGACACAATGGCTCCTAAATATTTGAAGCTGTGCACTGTGTTGAGGGATTGGCCTTGTACTTTGATGTCCGTGTTGATGCCATTGGTGTTGTTGGTCATCATTTTTGTCTTCTCTGCACTTATTTCCATTCCATAAGCTCTGGAGGTGGTGTCAAGCCTCTGTACAAGCTGTTCAAGTTCTTGTTCCTCTCCAGCCAATCCATCAATATCATCCGCAAAACGAAGATTGGAGATTGCTCTGCCCCCTATGCTGACTGTGCCTTCGTGATCTGCAAGAGCATCTGACATGATGCGCTCTAGGAAGATGTTGAAGAGTGTTGGAGAGAGTAGGCATCCTTGACGCACACCGATTGTTGTTCTGAACCAGTTCCCGATGACGCTGTTATGGAGGACTGCACTGGTAGCCTTGTCATACAGGCTTTTGATGACTTCTATAATTTTCGGGCTGATGTTGTACACTTTCATGGTTGCCCATAGAGCTGCATGCCAGACTCGGTCAAATGCCTTCTTGAAGTCTATGAACACATGATATAGATGTTGTTGGTGCTGTAGGTATTTCTCACAGATTATTCTGAGGTTGAAAATCTGTTCAGTGGTACTTCGCCCTGCCATGAATCCTGCTTGTTCTTCAGCTATGATTTGTTCAGCTTGTGGTTTCAACCTGTTGAGTATTATTTTCAGGAGGACCTTGCTGGGATGGCTGATGAGGCTAATGGTGCGGTAATTTTCACACTCCTGAAGGTTACCTTTTTTGGGAAGAGTGATGACAAGCGACTGGGTCCATGGTGTAGGCCATTCCCCACTCTGCCAGATCTTGTTACAGATAATGGTGAGAGCATCAGTCATCGCTTCTCCTCCTGCTTGTAGCAGTTCCGCTGGTATGTTGTCCACTCCCGCTGACTTCCCTTTCTTCAGCGATTGCACTGCTGCCTCAACTTCTTCCCGGAGAATTGGGAGGATTTCTTCTTCTTCTCTGCTCTCGGGACATGCTAGAACTGATGGGTCTCCATTTGGTGTATGGTTGTAAAGGTCAGAGCAGTACTCTGTCCATCTGTCCAAGACTTCTTGTTCTTCTGTAAGGCAAATGCCAGACTTGCTTTGGATAGTGGAGACTTTGGGCTGTTTAACATTTGTCAGCCGCTTCACAGTCTGGTAGGCCTTCTTGCTGTTGTTCTTGTTCAGATTGTTCTCTATTTCCTGGCATTGATCTTCTATCCAGTTCTCCTTTGCTGTGCGCATGCCTTTTCGGATGTCATTGTTGATTTTTCGGTAGACATCAGCTCCCTGTGAGGTGTTCTTTTTCTTTTTTAACTCTCTTCGTTTATCACACAGATCCCAAAATTCAGGTGTGATCCACGGCTTCTTCTTTGGTCGGTGCTTGCCAAGGATCTCAGTTGCGGCATCTGTTACAGTTGAGTTGAAGGTATTGGTCATGGTGTTGACATCTACTTCGCCTGCCCCCAAAATAAGCAGTGGTGCAAATTTCCCTCCAATTGTGGCCTGAAATATTTTTGCCACCTCCGGGTCTTGCAGTTTGTCCAGGTCGAACTTCAGCCTAGTGCACTTTGCTGTATTTACTCTCTTCAAATGGAGCCGGAAAGACATCATCACGAGATCGTGGTCACTTCCAATGTCTGCTCCTGGAAAAGTGCGTGTCCTGCCAATGTTGATGCTTGATCTGAAGCGTTTCTTGACCATGATGTAGTCGATCTGGTTGTTATTATTATTATTATTATTATTATTATTATTATTATTATTATTATTATTATTATTATTATTATTATTATTATTATTATTATTATTATTGTTGTTGTTGTTGTTGTTGTTATTATTATTATTATTATTATTATTATTATTATTATTATTATTATTATTATTATTATTATTATTATTAATGTTGCTGCTATTGTTGTTACTACTATTATTATTTTATTATCATCATCATTATTAATATTATTATTATTATTATTATTATTATTATTATTATTATTATTATTATTATTATTATTATTATTGTTGTTGTTGTTGTTCCTTCTATGTGAAGTGCATGAAAACATCTCAGAGATAATCTAACCTACACATATATTGTAAACAAAGCGATAATGTCGATGTTGATGAATAATATTGCTAACGCGTTGCGTATCTCAACACTAAACTCTCAACACGGAGTTGGCTTCAAAGTTTAATACAATTCAAGCGAACAATGTAAAACTGCCGATTAGTAATTTCCATGCAACATATTTAACTAAATATTTTATCCTAAAACTACTGTTTTTGTTGTTGCTGTTGCTGATGTTGCACCGTGATGGTTTTTCTGTTATTTCATCACTTTTAAATAGCGCTTTCCAACTCAAGAGCTGCTCAAGGCGCTGGCCGATACAGGAACTAACTCATGCCGCCCGAGACGCCCACTTCAAAATTTTTGGGCGCATAGTCTGACTCCTAGACGACTGAGCACAATCCTGGTCGGCCGGGGATGGGGATAAGGGACCTAGTGCGTGCTGGGTGTATTTGTGTTGCCGGCACTCACCCGTCTAGGACATGAGCGTCAGGATCTTTAAAGTCCGTGCGATGGAATGAGTGCGTGCACAGACTAAACCTCGGTTTATACTCTTCTCCGATGGACCGATGTTGCAGTTCTATTCGATTTAGATCAAAAGCATATTGGCAAAACAGACCTACATTACAACTCAAAACATCTTTTTTTTTTAAGTGCTAAAAGACCTAGCTAAAGAATGAATTTACCTGTCCAAAGAGGTGCTGACGGAGCTGACCAAACACAGGATTTAACTAAAGTCGCCCAAGGCGCCAACTTGCCTCATCAGGCGCACTGTGAAAAGCATGTCATTCCCTCCACGTCAAATCAGAAAGTCGTGTCCCGTTCTTCTTTCTCCGGTTAGCAAAACAGACCACCAAGTCATGGGGATACCCATCGCAGGGAAAAAAGGGCTTGGGACCTATATCAACTCTGAACCACCGTAGCAATCAATCTGCTATGACGGACAAGCAAAAACGACCACTTTTTTTTTTTATCCTTCCCACCACTGGATTCGAACCTAGGTCATCGATGTGACAGGCGAACGCGCTCTACCACTGAGCTAGGGTGGCGGTTCAGCAAAACAGTCTAAACCATTGCGCTGATATAGGCCTATAGAGGTTTTTTTTTTAATTATTTTTTATTATTTTTTATGTAAGTGCGACGTCTGGGCAAGTATCTTCTTTTTTTCCTCACTATTACTAGCAACAACACATGCCAAGAGTTGTCGTCCGTGATGACGAATAGAGTTATCCCTGAGTGTGCCCACAGAACAGCAGTTTGACATTACGGGCTATTTCTAAGCGAAAACGTATCAGAAATTTTTTTTTAAACCAATAATTATTACGGAAAGCATGTAGCTTCGGTTTTTATGCAAAAAGAGACGTCCGCGTCTTAATAGCTGAATTGGCAAGTGAAAAGATGGGTTTTATCGTGATAATTGTTATTAAATAAGAAGAACTCTCGCTAAAACTTTGTGTACAGATAATAGAATGCACCATTTCCATGTCAGAGCCCCCCAAAAATTGAAATTCAACCGTAAAATACTTTTAAAAGTGGTTTTTAGTTCCTGCACGTAGCATCAGCACATGCCAAAAGTTGTCGTCCGTGATGACAAATAGAGTTATTCCTGAGTGATTGGCCTATTTTATGCTAACACACTTCAAAATACAAATAATTTGTCATCATGATACATTAAGTTTGAGTTGTTGTTTTTTTTAATTTGTTTACAAATATCACATCAAGGACTAACTTATTAAAGCGTTAAATTAACATTCTGTCCAATATATAAGCAGGCAATCGGCCGGTCACCTAAAATGCAAAAAAAGCTGAAAATGCTGTTTCGGCGTTTTTTCTTTAATGGCTATACAAAAAACAGTTTTCAACTTATGTTAAAAAATGAAATTTGTTTTGCACTATACATGTTATCCTTTCTTAAATTTAGGCAAAAAAGATTTTTTGGGGAGAGGAGGGGGGGGTGTTTAAAAAAAATGCTGTGTTGTTGCTACTATTACCTGTGTCGGCAGTGTAATTACTATGTGCATGTCCGCGCGAACAGACCAGTCAACAACTATGACGTATAATTACACAGCGTTGTTGTTTTCGTGTTTTGGGGGGATTTTTTTGTTCTGCAAAAGGGTAGGTATATCACTGAGCCTTTTCCTGCTCAGCCTGTATGACTGCTGCGCTTATGCCCGTATAACTTATCCTTGTTCAGCTCGTGTCGCCGCAGCGGCACATTAAAATCCCGGTAATTCTGTGTAAAGTGCAGGTGGCAGGTTCAGCTAAACATTCAAACATCGAAAGTCATTCAAAGTGGCCCAGTTGTCCAGGGTGTTCGTCCGTGTGCCTTATGCTGCAAGTTGGGGTCTTGGTCACTTAAAATAGTAGTAGTAGTAGTAGTAGTAGTAGTAGTAGTAGTAGTAGTAGTAGTAGTAGTAGTAGTAGTATTCCGAGCTCTTATATAGCGCTTTTACAAACTCAAGAGATGACCAGAGCCTTGAGTATTTCTTTGAACTGGTAAGTGTTTTATCGTTAAGAACAAATAATTTCTTTCTTTCTTTCTTTTCTACAGTCAGCTATTCTCGTGGTCAGTCAGGGACTGTGTTGTACCTAGCGAATGGAAACACTCTATCATCTGTCCCGTGCCCTAAAACAGTAAACCCAAAGAACTCAACGATTACCGCCCTGTTGCCCTGACATCCATAGCTATGAAATGTCTCGAACGGATTCTTCTGTTTCGTCTTCTTTGTCACACTCAGCCTTCCCTCTTCAATTTGCATACAAACCCAATCGTAATACCGACGACGCTACTCTGACGCTTCTCCACAATGCTTCTGATCACTTAGAGACCTCTGGTTCCTTTGTCCGTATTCTATTTATAGACTTTTCTTCTGCTTTCAATACCATACAGCCACACCTCATGGCTCAGAAGCTTTTGTCTTACACTGTCCCTCCTAGACTCGTCCCGTGGATCGTTCACTTCCTCGTGTCCAGATCTCAGGTCGTCCGCTTTCAATCTGCTGTCTCATCTCTCAAACAAACGTCCACAGGAGTTCCTCAGGATACGGTTCTTTCTCCGGTACTTTTCACGCTCTACACAAACGACTGCAGAGGAAATGACGCCACACCGGTCATAAAGTACTCGGATGATTCTGCCCTTGAGGAGCTGTCCAATACAAATGCTGTGTATTTCTCTGCAGTTGATAGGTTCAGCTCCTGGTGCAAACAAAACTATCTAAACTTAAATGTCAAGAAAACTAAGGAACTGGTCATTGACTTTCGTAAAAACAACGCTCTCATTCCAGACCTTGTCATTGATGGTGTTACAGTCGAGAGAGTCACCCAATACAAATACCTGGGAATCATCATTGACGAGAAACTGAACTTCACTGCAAACACCCAGGCCATCCACAAAAAATGTCAGTCTAGAATTTACTGCCTTTAAAAACTTCGAAAACTCCAAGTCAGTAGCCGCATCCTTAAGACCTTTTACTTTTCTTTTATTGAGTCCGTTCTTACCTTTTCTTTTATCTGCTGGTATGGAAGTTTGTGTGTAAAAAACAAACGTATGCTGGATCGAGTGGTGAAAGTCATTGGGAGGGTTATGGGAGTGAAACAAGAGAGTCTGCAGGTGTTGTATGAAAGATGTGTTGTGCGGAAAGCCAGTTGCTTTGTGCTGGATAGTACTCATGTGCTTGCGCACCACTTCTGGAAGGCGCTACCAAACACCAAGGGTCAGAACTCTCAGAACGAAAAACAGTTTTATTCCAAAGGCTGTCTCATTACTTAATAAATGACATGTGTGTGTGTGTGCGTGTGTATGAGTGTGTTTGTTTGCCCAAAATAATTTCATTAAACATTTGCTGTCGTTTAATGTTAGCATGCATAAGTGTAATTATATTCATATGTGACTGTGCATTTTTATCCTCATTGTCATTATGATTGTTGTTATTATTATTGTGATGTTTATTCCTTGTTGATTGTAATTGTACACCACAATGTAATTTCTTGTAAAAGATAATAAAGTTGTCTTATCTTATCTTATGTTATGTTGTTATCTTATCTTATCTTCTATAGGAATGGAGTCTTAAAATCTTTTTTTTTTGCATGTACAGTGACCCAGTTGACGGACTGTAAAACTGGAGTACACGGTTTTCTTCCTTTTTTTCTTATTTCTTCTGGTATCGACGCTGTCATCTGAAGGCGACTTGTAGAATACGGTATACGGGGTATGCTGTAATTATAGTCTTAAGTGTGGTGTGTCTGTACCCAAATCCAGTAGTGTCAATACTCGTTACAGTTTAAATTTTTTTTAAACAGCCTACCCTAACCCTATCCTATCCTATGCTATCCCGTAACTCCAAGGTCGTTGGGGCACCACAGATGATCGTTTAACCAGCGTACTTCATCTTTCCCTGTCCTCAACAACCCTCATGGCTTCGCTCAGTGTCAAGCCAGTCCATTCTCGAATGTTGTCCTCCAACCTCTTTTTCGGTCTCCCTCTTCTTCTGTCTTTTTGCACCGTGCCTTGCAGGATGGTCTTTGCAAGGCCTGATGATTTGGTGACGTTGCCATATTATCGGAGTGTCCGTTTCTTCACCACCGTGAGCATGTCATCGTGTTGTCCAATGGCTTGTGTGATTATCTGTCGGAGTTCTTCGTTGGTGATTGCTTGGTATAGGAAAGGCCCAGAAGTCTTCTGTAGCACCTCATCTCCATGCTTTGTATTCTTCGTTGTAGATCTGCTGTAAGGGTCCATGTTTCGCAAGGGTATAGCATAAGCACTAAAACCATCTTGGCAACAGCTAATGACGCAAACACCATTCAGGACTATGTTATCGACAATAAAAGCAAACATCACACGTACTTACTGCTCATTTATCTTAATAGTATTTTATTTCCCACTAGTTTGCAAAACGTGTCGATTCTCTATTTCAAACATATCTTTGCATGACTAATCAATATTTTTATGACGAATTTTGTAAGCGGGTGACACGTATGCAATGCTAAGAAAGAACAAGATTGCAAGACATTCAAATATATTTCCACACACACACACACACACACACATACATACATACATACATACATACATGCATACATACATACATACATACATACATACATACATACATACATACATACATACATACATACATACATACATACATACATACACACATATCCGAAATATAAGCTTTGTTAAAGTTTAGTGGTTCTTGAGGTATGGCGTCCAACAGACAGACAGACCAACCAATATTTGGCTTGTTCTGATTCCCGAATATTTCGAAGTATTTTCAGATAGGTCAAGAAATAAAAATGTTTAAAATATATATTTATAACTAACTGGACATTTTCACGGATTATATAACGTTGTGTTCATTAAGGTTATACCCCTTGGGGTCATGAGCAATCTTGCCACTGTAGATTGTTCTAACCTATAAAGGGAAAAGTGAAATCCCCAGTTGAAAACCTGTCTTGACTTTGTAGGCATGACCAATTCACTGCGGCAACAGTACCCCCGTTGGGGTGCCGGGGGTTTCAGTATAAATAGTATCCCCACTTTCTGGAAATTTAGTGCTTTAAATTCCCACTGTCGCTGTCTTCCTCATTTACTCTTTCCCATTCCTGCTCTGTCCTATCACTCTGCTATACTATCTTCTTCTTCGCTAGATCAATGACCTACCTTTTTTCTTGAAAACTCTTCCTGGACAAGACTCCTTGTTTGTGTATGAGGTCTGTTGGATCAGCTTGGGAGTGTTGGACGCTTTCTGCCGGGTGGTCACTAGGGCATCCTATGATGTTATTATTTAGCAATATAGGCATTTTATATGTATATGTTTTGTTGATAATTTATAATGATGTTTGTATTCTATTTTGTTTTTGTAACCGGGGGTTCGAGTAGTTGGGGTAAAGCCTCAGCCGTCCCCTGCGTGGGATGTCTTTATTGTAAAGTGACTGGCCGGTGGAGGGCATTCAATTTTCCCACTAGGGTTGTTTCAGCAGATCTTTTATGCGGATCGGGGGTTGTCCGGTCCTGATTTGGCTCAGAAGAGTCCGCTGGACCTAAAGCAACAATCAATCAATCAATCAATCAATTAAGGTTATGGTCTTCAGAATGTGTCCATGCCCAAATAGGGAGGAGGCGGGGGGAGAGGGAGGAGGAATCTTTGTGTAGCAAACGTATCCACTACCACTCGCTGATATATCGAAGCCAATGAGCGAGTGAAGATTTAACCACAAACCTTCTCGCGGTTTACTGTGTGCACGCGCCGCATCTATTTATAATGCACACGACTATTTGAAAATGGCACACAAACATGTAAGCTTGCAGGTAAGCATAAGTATTATAATAAACCCGCGCGCGGAGCACTTAAACTCAGCACCAATACCGCAGTAGTAACAGATTTATCATTGCAGAGGACATTTTTTTTTAATGTTTTTATTTCCAGTTTAGTTAACTTTTGAACTTTTTTAGTTTTTCCTTCATTTTGTTTGCCTGTTGTGGTAAGATGAATAATACATGTAAATGTAGGCCGTTGGGGTTTCCATGTACAGTTATATGTATACCCCATCCTCCTATTGTGGCTAAAACGCTTCCCCCTTTGCCTCTCTGGGCATATAGCGTTTTGCTTATATCTATATAATGTTTTATTATGTGTTCTGAAATAAAAGGACAAAGTTTCAAAAGTTCCCAAAACATTTTATATTTAAAATTTGTTAGGTATGTATGTAGTGGTTGTAGAACTCGCAGTGTCAATGCGTGCCGTGGGCTTCAAGCGAAATTTAACTGGCAGTCCTAGCTTACCTATCGAAGATTTTGTTCGGGAGTAACACAACAAAAAAGATAGATTTTTCCTTGCATGTGGCTAAGACCCTTGACTGATCTTTGCTTGAGGCAAACCCCATAAAATTGAAAACTGAGACCTCTGCAACCTTTTAATACTGTGAAGTTTTCAAAGAAACTATAACTCAACTTCAGATGAACATACATAAGATCATACATGTATGGTTTGAATCTGCTGGAAAATAGATGCTGATTATGTGCATATTAAATCCGAAAATATATTCTACATCCTTAGCAGAACTTAAAATCAATTCGTCTATGTCTAATGAAATGCATAGGTATATGAGGGCGTGAGTAATGGAGATGCCTTACGGCTGAATTAAGAGCCTACCTGGCTAGCGTTGGAAGGATCCTAACACTAAAGTGAGCTTATCGGTCTCTTGACAGTCATCCATCATCGATCTCGTTATCCTCATTAACACTGTTTAATCGGATGATCGTAAAGCGGTTGATAGCTTTTAACTACTTTTACTACATCTATGCATCGTTAAAGATACCTTCTTTCAACTTCCTGACACTGATCGAAGGGACTCAAGCAGAATTTTTGACGAGTTCAGCACAAAATCCAAGAACCCGGTTTTATGGGGTGTAGCCTAATTAAAATTAAGTTTTCCGAAACTGCTTATTTTATGACCATAGGTTTTAAGCACACACAAAGTTAAGTTCCAATGCACTGTTTTTGATCAGAATTTGTAACTCTTAAACGGAACCTGATGTTGAAAACAATCAAAACGACAGTTCGTTTAAAAATGCAAAATTAGACACACTGATCCACTTAAACACACAATGCAAATATTTCGTCAATCCGAAAGTCATACGTTTATGCAAACATGTTATTGGAAGGGTTCCTGCATAATAGTTATAGAAAGGAGTTCATAGCATATGCACAACATTATTCGAAAGAGAAATTGTAAAACATAAATAGGGGAAATTTGATGCGATATCGACTAAATATCTGTTTTATTTAAGTATGCTCAATGCGTTTTTCTATTCTTAATCCCTGCGGCTATGTGCTGACCGCAATTCTTGTTATTTAAAGAGATCAAATTTTATTGGCATCTTTTGGCCCCCGTGGGCTTTTCTCAAAAACAAAAAACGTTGCATCACAGGAGAGAAAAAAAATGTATATAGGCGGTATAATGATCATAAACAATCAAAATGAAGGACGTTGCGTACATCGTTACCATAATTAT
Organism: Oncomelania hupensis; assembly: GCA_036898135.1. NCBI lineage: Eukaryota > Metazoa > Mollusca > Gastropoda > Littorinimorpha > Pomatiopsidae > Oncomelania > Oncomelania hupensis. Next base: position 25,247,044 of record CM072512.1, on the reverse strand, counting down.
ATCAAAGTCACGTACTGTATGGGTATTGCGTTTGTCTCCGCCTATTTTTACGTAAACATTGTTTTGGGTTCAGTTTTTATTTCATTTTATTTTTTAATCCTTTTAGAGTGGTGTGTGTGTATGTGTGCGTGTGTGGGGAGGAGGGGCCTTCCCCCCCCACACACACGCGCACACATACACACACACCTGGGGGGTGCTTGGTATTTTCTTTATATAGTAGCCAGCCACATGTAGATCTATCTGCTTTGACAGACTGCCTGGTTTCTTAAATGCAAATTTGTTATGTGCATGGGTGTATGTGCGTTAGTAATAAGAAAGAACAGGAAGAGATTGTGTGTGATAATGATTTTAGGTAGTATTTTATTTGTTTTAAAAGTTGTTTTCTGTTCTTATTTTCTTATCCGCTGAGAAGCAGTGTCCTGTATGAATTCTCCATTGTGGGTAATCAAGATTTGTTGACTTCAACTTGACTTGACTTCACTAAACTGGCTCTCTATCAGACGACAAAGGGAGTAAAGTTCTGGCGCTGACGTTGATTCAATCCTGTAGCTATAAACAGTCAGTGGACTATAAAGTTAGGAATGGTAAAGATTCCTAACTATGATCATCTTCTTAACATGCAGCTGCAAGTTGGCATCCTGTTCTTCGTCCAGCGCCATGAGCAGCTCTCTGAGCCGGTGAGAACAATTCATCTCATCCATTCCAATGCACTGAACGTTAAACTCTAGAGTTTCGTGCGCATGCGCTTTTGACATAAAGACCGTTGCTTTTAAGACAACACTGAGTGTCACGTACAGTACAGCGCCACTTGTACTTTGACGGGTTGACCGAGTTTCTCTAAAGTGCCGTCCTATACTATCCTACCCTATCCCATAACTCGAAGGTCGTTTAATCAGCGTACTCCATCTTTCTCTGTCCTCAGCAACCCTCATGGCTTCGCTCAGTATCAAGCCAGTCCATTCTCGAATGTTGTCCTACCACGTCTTTTTCGGTCTCCCTCTTCTTCTGTATCCTTACACCGTGCTTTGCAGGATGGTCTTTGCAAGGCGTGATGCTCTAGTGACGTTGCCATATTATCGGAGTTTCCGTTTCTTCACCAATGTGAGCATGTCATCGTGTTGTCCAATGGCTTTTATGATGGAATGTCGGACTTCGTCGTTGGTGATGTGCTGGGTATAGGAAATTCCCAGAAGTCTTCTGTAGCACCTCATCTCCATGCTTTGTATTCGTCATTGTAAATCTGCTATGTGGGTCCATGTTTCGCAAGCAAAAATTATAGGAAGATGGCGATTACAAGGGAGCGCAGCAGCCTTACCTTGGAATGTAGACTGATCGTCCTGTCTTTCCAAATGGGCTTCAACCTTGTCAGGGCAGCAGTTGTTTGTGCGATCCTGGAGAGGACTTCCTTTCGGGACCCATTGTCTGTTACAATAGCTCATAAATATTTGAAGCTATGCACTGTGTTGAGGGAATGCCTTTGGACTTTGATGTCCATGTTGATACCATTGGTGTTGTCGGTCATCATTTTAGTCTTTTCTGCACTTATTTCCATTCCATAGGCCCTGGAGGTGGTGTCAAGCCTCTGTACCAGCTGTTCAAGTTTTTGTTCCTCTCCAGCCAATCCATCAATGTCATCCGCAAAACGGAGGTTCAAGATTGCTCTAACTTCTATGCTGACTGTGCCTTCGTGATCTGCAAGGGCATCTGACATGATGCGCTCTAGGAAGATGTTGAAGAGTGTTGGAGAGAGTAGGCATCCTTGATGCACACCGATTGTTGCTCTGAACCAGTTCCCGATGGCGCTGTTGTGGAGGACTGCACTGGTAGTCTTGTCATACAGGCTTTTGATGACTTCAATAATTTTAGGGCTGATGTTGTACACTCTCATGGTTGCCCACAGAGCTGCATGCCAAACTCGGTCAAACGCTTTCTTGAAGTCTTCAAACACATGATTTAGATGTTGTTGATGTTGTAGGTATTTCTCACAGATTATTCTGGGGTTGAAAATCTGTTCAGTGGTACTTCACCCTGCCCTGAATCCTGCTTGTTATTCAGCTATGATTTGTTCAGCTTGGGTTTCAACCTGTTGAGTTTTATTTTCAGGAGGACTTTGCTGGGATGATTGATGAGGCTAATGGTGCGGTAATTTTCACACTCCTGCAGGTTACCCTTTTTTGGGAATAGTAATGACAAACGACTGGGTCCATGGTGTAGGCCACTCCCCACTCTGCCAGATCTTGTTACAGATAATAGTGAGGGCGTCAAACACCGCTTCTCTTCCTGCTTGAAGCAATTCTGCAGGTATGTTGTCCACTCTCGCTGACTTCCATTTTTATTAGCGATTGCACTGCTGCCTCGGAGAATTGGGAGGATTTCTTCCTCTTTTCTGTTGTCGGGACATGCTAGAACTGATGGGTGTGTGGTTGTAAAGGTCAGAGCAGTACTCTGTCCCTCTATCCAAGACTTCTTGTTCTTCTGTAAGGCATATCCCAGGTTTGCTTTGGATGGTGGAGACCTTGGACTGTTTAACACTTGTCAGCCGCTTCACAGTGTTGTAGACTTTCTTGCCTTTTAGAATGTATTTGTTGATTTTTCGGTAGGCATCAGCTGCCTGTGAGGTGTTCTTTTGTGTTTTTCATCTCTCTTCGTTTGTCACACAAGTCCAAAAGTTGAGGGGTGATCCATGGTTTATTCTTTGGGCGGTGCTTGCCAAGGATCTCAGTGGGGCATCTGTCACAGCTGAGTTGAAAGTGGTGGTCCAGGTGTTGACATCTACTTCACTAGCTCCCAAAATGAGCAGTGGTGCAAATTTGCCTCCAATTGTGGCTTGGAATATTTCTGCCACCTCCGGGTCTTGCAGTTATTATTATTGGAGAATTTTCTAGGATTGTTTGTTTATTAACGATCGAAGCGTCTAGATAAATCTACTGGAAGCTGAGAAAATTCTTGGACCCTAAAGAAAGTTGTATGACGTAAGACAGTGATGACGAAGTTTATTTTGATTGGTTGTAATTTCGTCACGCTGGAACATTCGAACGTTCTCTCGAGTATAGAGAGACTATATGTACCGCACTGTTTCAGTTGAGAGTTGACAAAGTGGAAAAAGTGAAAAAGCGAATGTATGCAGTTGTTGATGTACGCTGAATAAAGTTGAAAAACTTCACACGACGACTCCTGCCTTGTTGCTGAGTGAACAGGTTGCGTGAATAAACGAATCCGAGTTACACTTATCAGGATTCAAGCATCGGGGTTGAGTCAACTACTGATAAAAACCGACAACGAGTGTAACGCTCGCCTTGGCCCCGAGCACGTGGTCGTTGAACCTGTAGCAACGGTAGAGGCAGGAAGTCAAATTGTACAACGGAATTAAACTGATCCATTCTCAAGTATATTTTTTAAAAAAATCGGAAGGTATTATTATTATAACTTGGCTCCAACTGACAGTAGCCTGAAGAGTACTTAACAATATTTGGAAGGGTCGAGAATCCAGCTGACAAGGACAAATATAGAGGACAGTACTGAGTTCCCTCTTCTCTTCTCCTCTTCTGTAAAAGACGATCATGTCAAAAACAATGATGAATTGCAGTCTTCATAATATAGGCTACCTAGGCTACCAATAATAAATAATTATGCATCCTATCTGTCACTGAATGCTCAGTCTAATGAAAGATGCAAGGGCAGAAAATAGCCAAGTCAACGATCAGCGTGTTAAAATCATCTTCTTCAACAATATTGAAACGCGGTTTGTGGATTTAAAACGCATCTTTCCTTTTACTTGTTCTTGTTTTTGTTCTTGTTCTTCTTCTCCTTGTTGTTGTTGTTGTTGTTGTTGTTGTTGTTGTTGTTGTTGTTGTTGTTGTTCTTCTTCTTCTTCTTCTTCTTCTTCTTCTTCTTCTTCTTCTTCTTGTTCATCCTCTTCTTCTTCATCGGCCTCTCATTGAACAGCTGCAATCTTTGTGTTAATTAAAATAGTTTGCGAACAGACTAGTACGTTTACTTATCAACCGGGTGGGACTCAACATTGATGTAATACGTTTAATTTTGCCTTCAGAAAAAAAGCTAAAAGCCATGTTTACCTTAGTCCTAGAAGTTGAATTTATTACCTTTTTTTTTAATTTGGAGATCAAAGCTAACACGACTGCTGTCGAAAATAATACTGATAAAGCATCCGGAAATGAAGCACTCTGTTTGCACCGGAACTGTTAAATTCAAATCGTGTAACGAATCCGACGATTAGGGATCACGCTAAGCTCAGATGACAGGGTCGTTCTGAGTATCCACGATCTGCTAAAGCTTCCTTGGAGAATCGTTCGGAGCAGCCTTGATAGCGATAATCTCCATGAAGTAAGAGAGAATTCGGAGCTGCGAAACTCTTATATTGTTTGGATTTGGGTTTTGTTTGGATTTGGAATTAAATTATATGTACCTTCTGTCACAACAAAAGCACGATCCTTCTGCTTCCAAGCTCCTTGCATCTGGAATGCCCTTCCTTTCAGTGTCCGTCACTCTGACTCTGACTCTTCCTTTCGCACTTATCTGAAGGCTTACCTGTTCCCAAACTCATTAAATTGATACCTGCTAAACCGTCTTGGTTTTCCTAGCATCTGATTGCGTTTGATTTGTGTGATGTGTATTGGCTGTAAGTGTGGGGGTTGGGGTAGAGAGCTGGAACGGGATGCGTTGTGTATGTGTTTTAGCAGTGAGTTGAGCTTTATTAAATTAGGGGTTAGGCGCCAAATAAATCCAACCAGTAGTAGTAGTAGTCTTAGTAGTAGTAGTCTTAGTAGTAGTAGTTTTAGTAGATCTAGTAGTAGTAGTAGTACGCCACCTATGCGGTCGAAATTTGGGTTGCCTTCTCAGCAAAGGATCCCATGCAGGACGAGGGGGTAATAGGACCTATGGCTATATTAGGTGTATTGTTTTATACCTTGTATTGGACATAAGATTCAGGATCGTTTAAAGTGCGCGCTATGGAATGCATGTGTGCACGCATTAGAGCTTGGTTCATGCTATCATCCGAAGGATCGGTCGGATTTGATTTTAACGGAACAGACCTTCTGTCTCTGATACTCCAAGCCAGTGACAAAGCGTCAAACAAACACTCAACTTAGACTGTAGTGAGCGCTCTAAGTCCGGTGTGCATTCCAGTGCACTGCAAATGCACTTTAATGTGTTGTTAAAGAGCTATGATCTTTTTTGTAGGAAAAGGTGCGTTTTAAAAAGCAATTTTTATGGTCGTTGTTGTAACTGGTAGTGATGGTGTTGTTCGGGATTGTGGTGTTGGTGTTGTTGTTGTTCGTGGTGGTTGTGATGGTGATGGTGTATTTGCTGTTGTTGTTGTTGTTGGCGATTTTACTGATTCTTCTGGTGTTTATGGTTGTCATGGTTGTTGTTGTTGTTATTACTGTTGTTGTTAGTAGTAGTAGTTGTAGTAGTTGTTGTTGTTGTTGTTGTTGTTGTTGTCGTAGTTGTTGTTTTAGTTGTGTACTGATTTATTGATTAGAAATTGTTGATGAGATTAACAAATTAACAAGTAACAAGATGCTTGGGGAGGTAGGCTTGGCTATTAAGGAACACCTAACTTTAGAAATGGAGTGTTCCAATGAACCAATCTAGCCAGCTAACCATGCACACAATAGTTTACTAAAGTCCCGATCTTTTGATCCACTCCATTGCGCTCAAAATTCCAGTACATGTGTTTTATGCTATAGATCGCTGAACAATTGGTCCTGATTTGGCTCGGAAGAGTCCGCTGGACCTAAAGCAATAATCTTGTATTGTAACTAGCCTTAAAAGTTGACCAGTTCCAAAAATGTGTTTATTTTTGGCGAAAATGAGTTTACCCTAACATTCGCACTGTTTATGATATTATATTTTTTTTTATGATACAGTGGGTTTCCGTTGCTCAAACTCAACGCTATGGTTTGAATATTTTTTTTGCATTTCTGTCCTGTGTCACAGTCACTGTTTACAAAAACACCAAGGCAAGACAAGCCAGCGACCTGTAGCTTTTGTTTTGAGGCAGGCTGGCGCGCGTCACTCCAACAGGTTTCCTCGCCTTACACACTCTAACGAAGCGTTTGTTTATCTCTCTCAAACGAAATTTAGTAAATTATATTTGTAAAAACTATACTTTTGATAAATGCAGTTTTTGTTGTAAGCTTTTTATTAGTGGGGCACACTCACTGGGAATGTTAGAATAATCTGGCGCGCTGAATTTGTGGTAGGCTACTGGGGTCATCTAAGAAAGAGGAAATGAAAATGAAGCTGTCAATTATGAGTAATTGCATAATCCAGTTTGAATTTTAATTGCGAACATCAATTGCAAACTTGATCTTTATTCATTATTACTTTCCTCTATGTCGGCAGTAAAGACGTCACTAATTAGCTGAATGATTGATGTCGAGGTTTACTTTTATCATCGACAATGATCCGTCATTTTTGACACAAATAAGCAACGAACTTCTAAAGATGTATAGCATTAAAGAACATTTTAATCATGCCACCGAGTTTGATTTTTGCTTCTCCCGCATCCCAAAAAATTTGTCAGATTTTTAAAAAAAATGTTTATTCTATTATTTTAATAATGATTTTTAAATTTTTGGAAGTAAATGAAACGCCGTTGCAAGTTTACCTTTTTGCTCTGACTGACCTGCTGACGTGACAGAAAGAGCAGAGAGAGAGAGACAGACAGAGACAGAGTGACAGACACAAAGAGGGAGAGAGAGAGAGTGTGTGTGGGGGGGGGTGTGTGTGCGTGCGTATGGGTGTGTGTGTGTTTGTGTGTGTGAGTAATTATTATCACTTTTGTTGTAGTGAACAAACGATATATGTAATGTAATAATTCCAAGTCTTCTGTATGTGCCTGTGCTTGCGTGTATAGTGTGAATGCATGTCTCAGCTCAGGCTGTCTGTCTACAGTGTAGTGTACATCCACCTCGATGTGCATGCTCATGCATGGTTTAGTTGCATGTGCAACTGTCTGCGGACGCGAGTCTGGTGCTAGTAATGTCGACTTTACTTTGGCAGCAGTCATATTTAAGCAAAAGTCATATATAAATAATTTGTATTTATCATCCAATCTTATGTTGCACTTTTCCAGCTCAAGACATGCTCTAGGCGCTGGTACATACAAGAACTAACTCGAGGCGTCCATCTACAACTTTTGGCCACCAGACGACTTAGCACAATCCTGGGGCGACCGGGGATGAGAAGGGACATAGTTCGTGCTGAGTGTATTTGTATAGCCGGCCCTCACCCGTCTAGGATATGAGCGTCAGGATCTGTAAAGTCCATGCGAAGGAATGCGTGCGTGTACCGACTAGACCTCGGTTTATACTCTCATCCGAAGGAGTAGGGGCGCAGTGTCTCAGGTTATTTTAATTTTATTTATTTATTTTATTTATTTATTTTTTAATTGATTAATTAATTAATTAATTAATTTAGTAGTAGTAGTAGTAGTAGTAGTAGTAGTAGTAGTAGTAGTAGTAGTAGTAGTAGTAGCAATAGTAGCAGTAGTAGCAGTAGTAGTCTACTCCAGACCGTCAAGGGGATTTGAACCACTGCCTGTACAAACTGCATTGTTTTTGCCTGACCTTTGAGTACACAGCGTAATTAGTCCATAATTATGAAATGTTCTTACATACGGCCTTATCAGCTCAAAGAGCTTCTAAAGGCTCTGTCCGGAAACAGGATCTAAGTCACGCCGCCCAAAGCGCCAATGGCTGCTTGATGCCCACCGTTTAACAACGCCTCTTGCAGCAGCCCTGTGCAAACCAAATGTCTGAGTTGTTGTCCATTGAAGCATGCGTGAGTGCAAACTCTCACATACATATCATTGGTAAAATCACGGAGGCGGTTAAAAAAAAAAAAAAAAAAAAAAAAAAGGTCGAATAGAGTCAACTTCGGCAGCGCGTCGTGTCGTATGTAGACTCTTCAAAGAACAACTGACGATTGACAGATGTTGAAGACCGTTGCAGACTATGTAGATTTTGATGAATGTTCCGATAACTTACAGAAATCGTAATAACAAGCACACAAGCACTTACATGTGTAATAGCAGTGTAAGCTAAAAGGCAAAAGGATGGGAAGGGAGGAAGAGTGTAGAAGGAAGTGTAGGAAGGAAGGAAGGACAAATAGGGATGGTGGGATAAAGGAGGAGGATGGGTAGAAGAGGAGGAGATGATATGTGGGAAGAAGATTAACAAGAAGGTGGGTTGGTCAGTTAGGATGAGCTATGTGTTAGGTTCATTCCATGTAGCTGAAGTGATTTCAGGCGACAATACACCAGTCTTCAAAATCTACCATCTATCAGTTAGCCTTTTAAAAGTCTACGGCTCGATGCGCTGCCAAGTTTTACTCCTATTGGACCTTTTAAACTACCTCAACGATGTTATCATTTTACCCAAGGTTACCTCTCACCTAATTAATTAAACCAACATAACCTTACTAATGTATGTACTCGTAGCCAGATATACGTAAAAGTGCTATTACTATATGTTTCCCATCGCCATACCGATACTTGTCATGAAACTGTGCCTCTCACCTAATTAATTAAACCAACATAACCTTACTAATGTATGTACTCGTAGCCAGATATACGTAAAAGTGCTATACTATATGCTTCCCATCGCCATACCGATACTTGTCATGAAACTGTGCCTTTCTGGATACTGTTATTATCGACAATTTCAATATCCCATACAAGTTCGTATAATGACAGTGTTAGCTTTGCTATCTTGCCCATGGCCTTAAATATGAAGTATTAAGGGCGTTGCAATCAAACGTTCTTAAGAAGTTAAAGTGTAAAGTTAGGTTCTAGGCCCATAGGATTTTATGTATGTGTGTGTTTGCGTTTGTGTGCGCGCGCGTGGGTGTGTGTGTATATATCTCCCTTCCTTTCACCAGCGCTGCAATAATGCCCGTGGACGTGGAGATATTTACGCGCTTTACAAATTATTCATGAATTCATACACTTCCTTCAAGCCTTTTTATTATTATTATTATTATTATTATTATTATTATTATTATTATTATTATTATTATTATTATTATTATTATTATTACTATTGAGGATTTTTATAGCGCACTTATCTCGCCGTACTTGACCAGACTCTAGGCGCTGGCCGATACAGGATCGAACTCAAACCGCCCGAGAAGCCCACCCGCAGCCTTTGGGCGCATGGTCTGACGACCGGACAACTGAGCACTATCCAGAGAAGGACCAAGTGCATGCTGGGTGGGTTCTTGTTACCGGCACTCACCCGTCTATGACATGAGCGTCCGGATCTTTAAAGTCCGTTTTGATGGAATGTATGCGACACACAGACTAGACCTCGGTTTATACTCTCATCCGAAGGAGTAGGAAACGGGAGTAAAGTGTCTTTCCCAGGGACACAACACAATGGCCCGGACAGGGCTCAAACCCGGGACCTTCAGATCCGCAAGCCAAAGCACTACCATTAGACCACCGTGCCTGCCTCATCACAAACTTCTTAAGGTATCAGGTTTATTCCATCTCAATACTGCCGTCAGCCAAGTCAACTTGTGGTCCTTCCTTCTCACGTTATGAAGTTGGTCTTCACGAGGACTTTTGCCGGGAGCATTTTCAAATGCGATTGAAAATGTGTCACTTGATTTTCAGGAAGTCCAGTCTAGCGACATTCATAAGCTAATAAAACATCCAAGTGGACATACAATATGTAGGCTACCTACGGCATAAATCCAAAAAATTGAACTGCTGACAGCATAGCAGGACTGGATATAATAAGGTTATTTCCGAGATACTTTCATTGACTCAAAAGAAAGTTTGCTTTTTCTTCCCTTAGCGTGAAACTCCATGATCTCTGATACGGACGAGACTGCGTATCGGGACAATGACCTCGAACTGAACGTCTCGAAGACAAAGGAGGTCGTGATCGACTTTCGCCGAATAAAGGCCCCGGTATTGCCCCTTGTCATCAATGGGGAAACCGTTGAGCAGGTCGACTCGTTCAAATTTCTCGGTTTCGTCATCTCGAGCGACCTGAGTTGGAGGAATAATAACACCACGTCTATAGTTTTAAAAAAAAAGTGCCAACAGCGTCTCCACTTTCTGAGACAGCTGCGAAAGTTCGGTATGTCTAGTAAAATTATGGCACAGTTCTATCGCGCGGTGATAGAGAGCATTTTGTGCTTCTCTATCACTGTCTGGTACGGCAGCACAACCGCGATAGAAAAGAAACAGCTAGAGCACATTGTTAAGACTGCCTCCAAAATAGCTGGTTGCGACTTTCCATCTGTCGCCTCCATTTTCACAACGCGAATGAAACGGAAAACGGAAAAGACAGTCTGCGATCCATCACACCCAGCCAACAGTCTCTTCGAGCTTCTGCCCTCTGGCCGTCGGTTCCGTGCTTTAAAAGCCAGAACTTCTCGATTCAGAAACAGCTAAGTCTCCTATATGCCACGGTGTCCGGGGACGTTAAATGTATCGAAAGTAAAGTAAAGTAAAGTTCAGAAACAGTTTCTTCACAGACGCTGTCCTCAATACATCACCAACCATGGAATAATCTGTATAAACTGAAAACTCACAACCATTGCTTGATTTGTACCTTTGTTAAATAGGAGTATGCTATGTTGTGTGTGTGTGTGTGCGTGTGTGTGTGTGTGTGTGTGGTGTTGTGTTGTGGTGTGTGTAGATTTGGATGTGAAGCTTAACATTCTTAATCATTCTCATCATTTTATTTAATGCTGTTAAATTGTTTTACTGCTGTATTTTGTTTTACTTGCAGGGTGTGTTTGACTCCATAACTTTATATGACTGATGTATGTTTAACACTGTGTTTACCTATCCTTTAGTGCTGTTTACATGTTGTATGCCAAGGAAGCGTATGACACGATGAATGCATGTGTGACTGTGCAAGAAATAATGTATTTCATTGTCGCCATGCCACAGCAAAATCCTTGTAACGTTTTTACTTGGTGAATAAATATTCTTATCTTATTTTATTTTATCTCCACGAAAAATGAATAAGTGCTACTCTCGCCCGCAAAAAAATAAGAATGCACATCAGGGTAGTGGAATTTGCATGCAAAAACAACTGTATTAAGAGCTGCAAACAAAGCAGCAACGTTTTTCACACGCTCGTGCCATAGCATGCTTTTCCATGACGTTTTTAACGAGTTTCCTGAAGTAATTTGATAAACCTGCATTTTGCAGTGACGTCAAGACGTACGAGCTTAACCTCCGACGCACCCAAAATTAGGACAAGTAAAAAAACTGGAACGTTGTCTACTTTTTTTTTTTTTAAATTAAATTTACGTCCCCGGACACATTAAGCGTATAGGGGACGGGTGAAACACCACTTATGTTGTCTACTTTCTAACAGCAGCTCTTTTATATGTAATATTTTTAAAAAAAAATCATGCAACACTGAAATTGTGAGTGCGGTTGATAATTTTATCAAAGGTCGTGCGGTTATTTTTAGGTCGTGTTGCGTCATTGCCCGTGAGATTAAAACTTTGTTTACTCTCTTCTAAACGGATGCTGCTCTTCGAGATTTAGTTTCTACGGGGAAGGAAGGAAAGGAGATGTAATATATCAAGAAGGAGGAGAAGAAGAGAATATATTATAAACAAAAATAAATGAGGACGAGAGATTAAATCAGTAATTGAAGACCCTGGGATTAAAAGTACTTAAGTCACAAAATGTCTGTTCTGAGAAAAACGGCTTCAAAGTTTAAATTCTTTAGTGAAATCGGGTATTCGTGCTGATGTTATTCTGCTTAGGTTATATTCTTAGTATATGATTATATAAATGTGAAAATGCCAAATAATAAGATATTTTATCTTTCTACCTTCTATTAATTGAGTTAATTAAATGGACTTAAGTACTTTTCTGTCAAATCAACGACTTAAGTACTTTTAGCACTAAACTGCTAGGACTAAGCTTCCACAAACAATCAGTTTTTTTATGCCTAACACAAATGAATGAACATGTGTGTATTATTTTTTTTATTTAATTTTTACCTCAAACCCAGCAATATTTTTTTACCATCCTCAAACACAATGTAACACAATTAACAGAAAAATATTGTGCCCTTGCAGATACTGAAGAAAAATAAAAGACAATGTCACATTGCAGGGATGTTGCTAGGAAATTTTTTCTTCGGCGATTTGGCCGAAACAGCCGTGAAACTTTCGGCTTTTTATAGAAAATTTCGGCTCTCTCTTCCAAAGCAGTCTCACATGGTTTTTTTTACTAGATTCACTACGTTAACGTGCACCCTCCACCTCCATATATTAAAGGTGTTCTGTGGATGCATATCTTTGTAATAAAACATGATTTTAAGAGTAGAATAAGAACATTGAAAAGAAATGCTATTTTCTTACATTTTAGACACACAAAAACAATAAAAAGTTTACACTGTCCCTTGACAGACCACAATACTGTCAGAGTTTCTGGGTTTAACCTTAGTAATTATCGAATCCTCACCTAAACTGCAAGCGTACAGCACAGGAATATCGCAAAAATGGACAAAATTGAGCCGATTCACCCGTGAAAACGTCGGCTCGGCGAGCCGAGATGACGGACAATTTATCGGCTTTTTTATAAAAATTTCGGCTAAAAGCCGAAGATCCGACCCAAACGACATCCCTGCATTGTCTTTTGTATAATTAGCTTGTGAATCTTATTCGTCCTCATCATCATCCTCAACCCTTTCCAGTCCACGGAGGTTGTCATAGAATGTAGCTTCTGGTGGAAGATTGAAAATATTCAAGACAGTGCATGAAGATACGAAAGACTATTATAATAATAAGACGCTGAGCTCAACGATGTCTATTAGCAAATTTTTTAGACGTCAAATACAGATTACGTCACCCTCTGTTTGTGTGTTAAACCTTCCGCTCAAGGCATTAATAACGTGGTTTTTATAGTTATATTTATACCACGTTGAACACGCAGACAGGCATGGATATTTGTTGTTGTTGTTGCATCAATTTTTATTCATCAGATTAACATAAGTTGTACTGATAAGGCATGGATAACACTTCCTGCGGTATCGCGCTTCAATCGCAAGTTCTGTTTCTTGTATATCTATATTCTTTGAAGATACTGTAAAAAGTTTGCTTATACATGGGCCTTTGCATGTACAAAGACATTAGTTTGCACAAATACGCACTGAAAATTCATGCTTGTGCATATTAGGCAAAGTGGACTTGCGTACCTTTTTACTGTTTGACCCATATTTCACTCGTTTGTTTACATCGAAGCTTACTGTGGTCATAACAATATTATTTCCTTTGAAATAAACCAAATATCCTTACGTCTGACTTTTGCAACTTTTATCTTGCTTCGTTTCCATTCAGACGGCGTTAATCGTCTCTTTTTTCCCTTCGGTGCTGCAGCATCCTCGTTGTCGTGTGCACTTTCAGCCATTTTGTGTTACTGTTTCTATGACGCCAAGGGCATCGGTGATTGGCTGTCATGGACTAAGGTCAATAAATCAGTCAATAATTTTATTTAACGTCTATTCACAGTTTGTGATATTAGACCATACACCCAAGCATACACACAATCACACGCAAAATACAAAAAGCACATCCAAGGATCAGGCATAATAATCACAAAAATTTGCTCACTGGAGACTGGCTAATAATTTGTGCTATTGTAATAACTGTTGGATACTGCAGCAGTTCGGGGTGTCGAATAGCGCAGTGGTTGGAGCACTCGCTACTGTGTCGCAAGTTAAGCACCGTCCGGTGCGGTTAGCACTTGGATGGGTGACCGCAAAAACGTGAAGCGACAAATAACAACGCCCCTGGCCCAAGATAAGTGTGATCTCCAACATCACGCTCCCCTACTGCCACAAGGCTATGGGATTACCTTTACCTTTACCAGCAGTTCAACAGTGGAAAGTTCACTTGTTTTAATATTTTTGTTTACGAATACGAATACGAATCTTTATTGTCCATAGTTAAAATACAATAACATATAAATTTGTCTTTAGTAGTATAAAGACTAAGACTGAAAGATTACAAACTAAAAGAAATATTAACAGTTTTTGTTAAATAAAACATTAATTAAGACAATCATACGCATAACAAATAGCTTACTTCATTGCACAACTCACCACATATTACATTACATCATCACAGTACACAGAAGAAAAATGTAGGTAACTGGGGGTATTACAGTTTGCTTAAATTTAAGATGCGGATTGCACTTGGTACATAAAAGTGGCCATACAAGTTTCTTTTCCAGGCTGGGGTTCTAAACCTCCGACCTGAGGGCAACAGTTCAAATGATCTACACATGGAATGACTGTTATCAGACATGATCTTTCTAGCTTTACTTTTTACAGAAAATTTATATATTTCTGTTATTGGCTTTTGTGTCTTTCCTATCACTCTGCTAGCTAGGTTTACGATGCGGTTGAGTCTGTTCCTGTTTCTAACGCCAAGATTTCCGAACCAGGTAACAATGTTAAAGCATAGAATACTAAATATTGTGAAGTTAATATGGGGCAAGTTTTTAACAGATGTTCAACGGAAATTGGTTGAGAACATGGACACATAGCATTCTAAAAATTTAGTATTCCATGAGTTGACTCTTAGCTTATTGATTATTCTACATAAGTCTCTAGAAAATGAGTAATGATCTATTCCAGTACTTTGAGATAAGGTGGAGAACATTGATCTTTCTACCAACGAAATAAGTTCCGATGCAGATGGTCTAACAATGTAGTTTTCACTTACTGAGAATGACCCTTCCTTTGCTAAAGTATCCACAACTTCATTAAAATAAATGCCACAATTTGAAGGAACCCAACAAAAAGAAATTCCTACACCATTTGACATAATAGCATGAATTAATAATCTAATATAGAAAATAATGTCTGATCTAGTTTTACAATACCAATTTTGAAGGGCTTTGAGAACAGCTTTAGCATCAACACATAGTACTATGTTAGAAAAGGCAATAGGGGTGTTGCTAATAGTGTCCAAACCCATTAAAATGGCACACAATTCTGCTGTGAAAATGGATACATCTTACCAACATAATACGATTTTTTAATTTTTAGATCAGGAATAGTGAAACCGGCTCCAGCAAGTAAAGTTTCAGACACAGATCCGTCTGTATAAATTTTCAAATGATTACCACACGTTCTTTCCAAGAACTAAGGTACTTTTCGAACAAAAAAAAACTGGACTTGAGTACTTGTTGTGAGGAAACCTGACACCAAGCCTTTTTCAAAACGGGACTTAGGCACTTCTTAATGATTCACAATTAAGTGGGTGGACTTAGCACGCGTAGGAGGACCATTTTCTGCACTCAACTCCAAATATGCAAAAATGTGACTTAGGTACTTTTAATCCTAGGGTCTTCAATTACAAAGCAGAAACATGGGAATCAAGACACTAGACAAAATAAACCAACAGAAGTCAATAGAAAGAAAATAAAAACATTTGTAAGATATTTGACTGAAAATTAATAGCTATACCTCTCTCTCTCTCTCTCTCTCTCTCTCTCTCTCTCTCTCTCTCTCTCTCTCTCTCTCTTCATATAATAATAATAATAATAATAATAATAATAATAATAATAATACCATGATGATGCAATCGATTTGCATAAGTTTGGTCATCTGTGAAGTCAAAGTTTGAACCACATCCCACCGGTAGTTTGGAAGAAAATGCGGTTAGAAGAAACAACAACAATGATGATGTGACCACGATTACGTAACCCGATATGCATAAATTTGTGTCGGCTGGTAGGCATCTTCATGTTCTAATTGCATTCCACGTTTCAAAGAAATCCGTACGTCCATTAATTTCAGAGAAAAGCGCGCACGGACACGTCAGGACGACGGACGGAGAGAGCAAAAACAATAGTTGCCCGTCTCTATCCCCACCCCTCTTTTTTCCCCCTCCCTTTTCTCCTCCCTCCGCTTCGCTCGGGAACTAGTAATAATAAGTATAAAATATAATAATAAATTCTGCAACGCACATGTTGCGTAACTAACTGAGCAATACGATGGTTATAAAAGGTATTGCCATCAATGTGGTCAAAGAAGGTGACATGAATAAAATAGTGTTGATACCATCATTCGTCATTGATTATTTGATTGCAACGACTATACAGACTTCATTGCCAACGATGACAACGGCATTAACAGCGATTACAGTGGTGATTATAATGTTAAAATCTTAAGCTGGTAAAAAGGTCCAATAACGTTTTAAAAACAAAACAAAAACATACAAACAAACAAAAGGGCAGCGCGTCCAGTCTTTGACTCTTCAAAGGGCAACTGGTAGATTTTGAAGATTTGATGGACTAGGAAGATGTTGATCGGTGTTCAATAAATTGCAGAAACTCCAAGTTCGTGACTATAATTACAGTTTCTGCAATTCATAACAACACCCATTATCCTCTACTTTATTTTTTTTAATGTCTTCTTTATTTACTTGCTCATTTAATGGCAGTGTGTGTGTGAGGGTGTGTGTGTGTGTGTCTGGGGATTTCATATTGTGTGTATATGTTTATGAATGTGTGTGTGTGTGAGAGAGATGCTGCTGTTGGTTAACCTTTGTGTATGAGTGTTTATATGTATGTATGTATTATATGTACGTATGTGATAGAAGCGATAGTGTGTGTTGGAGAAAGAAGTATGGTGTGTGTGAGTAAGAGATTGAGTGGGTGAGAGAGAAAGAAAGACAGGCAGACAGACAGATGTATAATGTGTGTGGGTGGGTGAGAAAGGGAATGACAAAGAGAGACAGAGATAGATAGTTATTGTTAGTAAACGTTTATTTAAATTGTTTTTGATATTTACGATGGTAATTTAAAACAGTTTCTTATACTGTCACAATATTATTGTGATGTTTCATGTATTTTGCATTATTGCCCGAGGAATGAGTTTGGTTCTATGAAATGTATTAAAAAAAATATTTAATATTATTTGTGCTATAAATTGGTATAATGTTACGTTGTATTTTGCATATAGGTCTTGCCCTCTGTTTGTGGTGAGCATAAATGTGTACGTGCGTGCGCGCGTTTGTGTGTGTGTGTGTGCGTGTGTGTGTGTGTAAAGGTGAATGAGTTAATTATTAAAGATGGGTAGTTAAGTTTGGAATTGATTTGCCGATATTTCATGTCAAAGAAAATGTGTTTACTGTGTGTGTTCACGATAGGCCTATTGGGGTGAGTGTTGTGTGCATTGCGAGTTCGTTTTTTTCATGCGCCTGTGGGTTTCAATGTGTACATCTCATAATGATCAGAAGGCGAGGTGTTGTTTGATAATGCTTTGTCGAAACTTCTGAATAAATTGTCAAAATGTGTGTGTTTGTGTCTGTGTATCAGTGTGATTATGTGTGAGTGTCTTTTAGTTTACTTATGTAAATAAGGTTGTGTTTTTGCTTTTGGTCCGAGTGACTTATTATTATTATTATTATTATTATTATTATTATTATTATTATTATTATTATTATTATTATTATTATTATTAATTGCAAGCGCGCTTGTGAAGAACAGTTCTCTATTCGATTGCTTGTCAGGCTGCTTTTTGTGTGTTGCGCGCCTGTAAATGTGTAAGCTAAATGTTGTGTGTTCCGGGTAAAATGCACGTCATTTTCCGTTTGCATTTTGATCGCCAACATTTTTGGGGGCGAAGATGAGGAGGCATGGAGGAACTTAGTTTCATGGTTTCATATATCATGCATGGATATTTCACGAAAATTACAGGCAAGTATCAGCGCACTATTAAACAATAATAATAATAATAATAATAATAATAATAATAATAATAATAATAATAATAATAATAATAATAATAATAATAATAATAATAATACTAAGAAGAAGAAGAAGAAGAAGAAGAAGAATTATTATTATTATTATTATTATTGTTATTATTATTATTATTATTATTATTACAATAATAAAAAGCGTTTACATAGCGCGATTTCCCAATAAAATGAGCTCAAAGCACGCGTCTCGCAACCTAAAAGATAATGTTAATTAATCACGCAATTCTTTACAATTTGAATCTTAATATTGACTTTGTACATAACAGACACATACCAAAAGTGAAAAGGGATATCCCGCAACTAACAAGAACTAACATATTGCACAATTTAAGGGGGAAAATTTATATACTGCGGCTGTCAACCCGTAGACTTCTCAGCCTCTAACTGACACAAACCATAATTATAATAACAAAAACGAGTATCAGTCACATATTTTTCAAAGTAAAATCATCTTCATTTTCCGGTTGTTGCAATGTCCTTTGTTTCCCAAATGTGGCAATTATCTAGATATGGTTTTTACCAACGATTCAGCCTTCCGAAGAATTCGGTGGACTAATGTACTATTTCTTGTTTCGCTTTTTTGTTTGATTCTTTTTTTTTTCTTTTTTTTGTGCACACACTGAAACTAACGCTATGGCCTTAACTTTCATATTTTTCTGTCACCTTATTCAAGTAAATCAATGTCGAGGTCTTGTTGTCACGACGAAGAATATGAGTGGGTGAAAATCGAGAAGGAAAAAAAAGGTGCATTTACATCCCAACTTATAGGCATATTCTTATACTCCACATAATTTACAGAAATGCCCCTTTCAGCCGCAAATTTGTGCACAACAGAACATAACCTTGCTTCCTATCCTATCCTAACCTATCCTATCCCGTAACTCGGAGGTCGTAGGGGCACCACAGATGATCGTTTAACCAGCGTAAAGAGATTACTCTTATATAGCGCACTTATAAGCTCAGAGAGCTTCTCAAAGCTCTGGCCACTACTATCCAGCAATCACAAAATAGTTCTGTGAACTCAGGATTCGAACCCACGTCGCCCGAGACGCGCGTACACAAGTCGAACTCCATCTTTCCTTGTTCTCAGCAACCCTGATTGTTTCGCTCAGTGTCAAACCACTCCATTCTCGAATGTTGTCCTTCCACCTCTTTTTCGGTCTCCCTCTTCTTCTACCTCCTTGCACTGTGTCTTGCAGGATGGTCTTTGCAAGACCTGATGATCTGACGACGTGGCCATACCATCGGAGTGTCCGTTTTTTCACCACTGTGAGCAGGTCATTGTGTTGTCCAATGGCTTGTGTGATGGTCTGTCGGACTTCGTCGTTGGTGATGTGCTGGGTATAGGAAATGCCCAGAAGTCTTCTGTAGCACCTCATCTCCATGCTTTGTATTCTTCGTTGGAGATCTGCTGTGAGGGTCCATGCTTAGAAGCTACGCAATTCCTGAGTGTGTGTGGTTTCAATCAAGTTTAAAGCAAATCTCCCTTTTGACGAGAGACCATGTGTAAGTCAAACATAAACATTAAAGAAATCTGGATTGCTCTTTTTTCAGTACTGGAAAAAATAGATGAAAAAGTAATGAATGTTGTATATGTAATCTAACATGGACCATTATAATTATAGCGAAATCACATCACAAAGGTCAGCTGCTCAAAGCGCTGTTTGCTGGGCCCAGCTCCCACAAAATAGTTAACTGAAACGAAGTACTGGAAGAGCAGAAGGCGAAAGAGCAGAAGAAGACAGTAAAGGGAGAGGGAGAAGTAGAAGATGCTGAAAACAATGCTGGACAAATGATGCAAAGCTGTAAGCAAGTTGAGCGTGATACTAGCGCAGCCTACAGCTGATTTATGTTAGCCCTATCCTCGTATAGTCTTAATATAGTCATTCCGGAAGTCACGTATGTGCCGTCATCCGTAGCAAAGCTATCAGGACTATTACTGTAAAAAGGGGCGTGTGGAGGTGGTGATGGAAAGAAAGAATCATTCGCACACACACACACACACGCGCGCGCGCACACACACACACACACACACACACACACACACACACACAAGTGGGTTGCATCTGTCCACGAAGACCAGACGTGTGGGATAAGGTCAGGAAAGTTGAATTTATTCGCTCCTAAACTGAGTGAATAGGGGAACACGACCCTTTTCAGTGTGAAACAGGCCCAAGAATATAACAAACACTAACCTCCAAACATGAAACACTGCTGATCTAAGTAGCTGAACTATCACTGGCTATTGAAATACACATGAACGACTGACTGACTGACAGCTACATCAACTGTTAGATGTTACTTCAACAACTGCTAGTGAGAAAATCAGGATTTAGAATTATGTTCATAAAATAATTCAGTTACTGCACTATTATCGAAACTACAGAAAGCGTATTATATTATTATGAATCTTGTTAGTGGACATTTCCAAATGTTCGGCCCATCAAATAATATTTTAAATAAGAAATATCACGTACTTGGATGACGTCACAATATGGTGGAACCAAGTCGGTCTCTCTCGGATCACTCTCAGTGATATTCTTTTTGAGAGTATATTCCGACAGATAGGCATCCAGTCCTTTACAAAATGACGTTTTGGACAGCTGGAATTGTGAAAATGAATGTGTTATTCCAGTGCGGAAGCTTGGTTCTTTTGTTTTGAAGTGCAGTTTGTGAATAACGATCGCACAAAGTAAATGAAATCTCGGTAATATGGGAGTTCTAGAACACCGATCGACAAAGAGGAAATCTGCCACTTCAGTCTACTAAGTCATCATAATTTAATTCAGTTTTTAAGATTGTGTTTACTTTAGTTGATTTTGTGTTACCAACAGTTACATTTACTCAGTTACATTTATTCTAGGTACTATCAAAATTTCTTATTCATGTGTGTCTGCATGACACGTCATTTTTGACATCATTAATTTTCTAAGAAACACAGCTGTTCGTCATGTAGGCTTATAGTGTGAAATCTACGTACGTCCGGTTGACACATATTTTTGACTTCAGAATTTGACGTCAGTGGTTCGAAGTTGTAGAATTGTAGAACAATAGTCTTGATGACGTCATGGTTATGCAACAGTGCATAATAGGCGCATGACAGAAATGTATAAATATATTTTATAATGCAAAATACTATTAAAACAAAAAAGTACTTCGTACGTGATACAGACAATAACAATCCCACCAGGATAAATGTCACAGTACAGAATGATAAACAATTATTTGTAAATTCATTTCCAATTATAATCCATGATAAGCACTCTGGATGTGTTTCATTAAAGTCTTTAGCAGCAACCCCCAGCTTTCCTTTTCATGGATTTGTAGGAGACGTTCGATCAGTCACTAGGTTGCGTTCAGGTGATCTGTATGTACAATGTAAATCTGAAAAACAGCAAGAAAAACTGTTGAAAATATCAGATATGGGTGGGATACATATTGAATGTGAAATTCCTAAAATGACAACAGAAGGAGTGGTGTTTGACGTCTTTAACACACAAGAACTTGAAGTAAATCCAGACATTATAATGTTTTTACCAGCAACCACCAAGAATCATCGCAGAATTACTAGAATAATTTTTGCTTGCCAATATTTGCCTACAGTGGTAAAGGTGGGAGGTAAAGAATATAAAGTTCACCCCTACAATCGCCCTGTCATTCGCTGCACACTTTGTCAGCGATTGAACCACGCTAAGAAGAGATGTTTTGCTAAAACGCGGCGGTGCTGTCGTTGTGGAGGATCACATGAGAGGCGTGACTGTACAGCAAAAACGCCTCACTGTGTCAATTGTGGTGGTGATCACTCAGCAGCCTATCACGGATGTACGCAAAAGGTGATGCTGAAAGAAGCTCTGAGGGAAAGGTCAGCAACTTACATGACCATGAAAGAGGCTATTGACAAAGTAAAACAAAACAATACAAACACATCACGATATAAGTCATACGCAGATGCAGTCAAACAGAAAAGGTCAACACAAGTGTTATCTTTCACTGAGTATCTTCGAAAGATTGTTTTGCCTTTGCTCAGTGTAAAGGATGTCAATGTTGACAACGTGTACGCCAATTATTCTGCTGTGTTTGGTGAGAGCGACGTGCGTCCTCAGGAGAAAGAAGAAGCAACTCAACTCCTTCAACAGCTACATCAGCCATCAGAAGGACAGCGTGTGCCTGTGGCGCCGATGGTTGAATCTAGATCTGCAAAAGTGCACACCAGATCAAAGTCATGTCAAAAAGTGACTGGTACTGTAGATCTACAAAACATGACTCTTGATCAGATGTCAAGTTTGTCTAGTGCAAGTCTGGAGCATAAAGAAACACCCGCTGATCGCTTGAGCAAAGTGAGAGTGTTGGAGAATACGAAGTACTTTGTAATTGGAGACTCTGTGCTCCGAGGCCTTTGCAATGATGACACTGCATCTACGGAAACCAACAGACAAACTGTGTTTGTACCTGGTTTGCACATTAATGACTTAAATGCATGGTTATCTACTCAACCATTACACACTCAGGTAGATAAGGTCGTGATCCATGTGGGCGTCAACAGTAGTAGAGGACAGAAAGTGCCCATGAAAGAATGGGCGAATGTCATCAAGTCTGTTAAAGTTGTCTTTCCGTCAGCTATCATTTGCATGTCATCTATAATTCCTATCAGAGGATACCTAAAGAAGAGTGATGCATCAAATGCGGCGCTCAAGAATGCATGCAACAAGGGATCTGTACAATATGTTGACAACGATCCTTTGTTTCTTACCAAATCTGGTGCAGCTAAAGTATCATTGTACAGCGATCGCATTCACCCCAACAAAAAGGGGTCAATCCTTCTGGCAAATACTATCAATTCTATTTTGATCAAATGAAGTAATTAATCTATAACATAATGACTGATGAACAGTTTAATATATTTCAATGGAATTGTAGATCTTTATCTACAAACGCACAATACTTACAGCAATATTTAAATCAACATCAACATCACATTATTGCACTACAATCATTAAATGTTAACAAATATAAATTGCCTAAACTAGACGGATATTTCTTTCCTCCTTTGGTACAATTTGTACATAAAAATGAAAAAATTAAAGTAGCCTTATACATTAGGAAAGACGTAAGTTATTTGCCATGTGGGTCACCTGTGCCCAAGACAATAGAGGGTGTTCATTCTGTATCAGCAAAAGTGAAGATAAATGATAGAACTGAGGTCAGTATCGTGTCAGTCTATTTTCCTACTGGTATAACAAATGACAATACTGATTGGATTCAAAATCTAGATAAATCTACTAAATGGATAATAGTTGGAGACTTTAACGCACACTCTTCAATTTGGGACAAAGGTTGCATCCACAATGCAAATGTTTGTCATAGACTTATTGATAATATACATTCTTCAGATTTGATTTTACTTAATGATGGTAGGATAACTCGAGTACCAGACGTCAGCACACAGCGTCCATCAGCTATAGATTTATCACTTATATCTACATCTTTAGCCACTAACACCTTGTGGGATGTGGAGGACGACAGTTTAAATAGTGATCATTTACCTGTTATAACAATACTAGGAGAACATATAGAAAGATCAAACAAAAGATAACATTCCAAAATATAAATATGAATTTGCAGATTGGACTACATATCAATCTATTCTTTTGGACATTAGTTTAAATTTTGAGCATGATGAAAATATTGATGAAATATACAATACATTTTCAAAACACATACACAGTGCTGCTAGCAAATCCATACCTCTCAAAATAGATGGAAAAAACAAAAAGCACCAGGGTAACATATGGTGGACCCCTGAGTGTGAGGTGGCTGTAAGGCATAAAAAGGAGTCTTATAAAGAATGGATACGAACAAGAACAGTAGATGCCTATGACAAGATGAAAACAACAAAACTTAGTTGTAATAAAATAATAGCTCTTGCAAAAAAGAAATATTGGGAAGATTTTTGTACAAATAAAATTTATAATTCAAAAGATACTAAATGTATTTGGAAAAAGGTTAAAGAAATGAAAAATGGTATTCAACGTCCACAGTGTCCGATTAAAATTGTAGACAAATCTTTTCCATTACCTCAAGAAAAGGCTGAAGTCTTCGGCAAACAATTCTCCACTGCAAGCAATATAGCAAGCTTGACTGATCAAGAACGCAGTAGAAGACTTGAAGATGAAATATCTGAAGAATATAATGATCCAGTTATAGATAATTCAAATTTCATCAATTCTCCAGTAACATTAAATGAAATCTTGTCAGCGTTAAATCAGTTGGGGAATAAAAAATCAGCAGTTGGTTCAGATGGACTATCTTATACGTTATTAAAACATCTTCCTACAAAATGGATTGAATTTTTTCATAAATTAATTAACAAATGTTGGCAAGAAAATACCTTACCTGAACAATGGAAAACTTCTATCATCATTCCACTATTAAAGGCAGGTAAAAACAGGCAAGATCCAAATAGCTATCGTCCTATTGCACTCACATCACATGCTGGTAAAATTTGGAAAAGGTTATATTAAATAGGCTTTCACATTATTGCAACAAAAACAATATAATATCAAGCAATCAAGCTGGATTTAAGAAAGGTAGATCTACGATTGATCATTTAGTAAAATTGACAACACAAATTAAACTACAGTTTTCTAAAAGAAAAAACGTTCTTGCTACGTTTTTTGATGTTAGCAAAGCCTATGACCGCGTTTGGCACTGTCGACTGCTTTATAAATTGAAAACAATTGGATTGTCTGGTAATATGTATTTATACATTAAACAATTTTTAAATGGAAGAAAACTCATCACTAGAATTGGCAATTCATATTCATCAAAATATACCACTAATATGGGTATTCCACAAGGGTCAATTATATCGCCCCTACTCTTTAACATTTTGCTTTACGATTTACCGAAACAAGTTGGAAAAAATACAAGTTTAGTACAATATGCAGACGACATTGCTATGTGGGTTAATGTAACCTTAAAGAAAAAGACGTCAATGTTTGAAATAAAGCATATTCAAAAAATTTATCAAGCAGAATTAGATAAAATTATCTTATATATGCAGATAAATGGTCTAGAATTCAGTGAAGAAAAAACGAATATGATCTTATTCAACAGTGGGAAGGGACCAAGACAATTACCAAACTTTTTTATTGGTAAAAAAACAATTGCAGTATGTGACAGATGTGAAATTTTTAGGTGTGTTTTTAAATGTCAAACTGAACTGGAATAAACACATACAGTATTTAATACAAAAGGCATCCAAAAGTTTGACCCTTCTTAAAATAATATCAACACAAAAATGGTGTCAAGATATTAAAACGTTATTGTCTATTGCTATTGCACTTGTAAGATCTAAACTTACTTATGGCCAGGAGGTATATTTTTCGGCATCAAAAACGCTACTAAAACAGTTACAAAGCATTGATAGCAAGGCTATTAAAACTGCACTTGGAGTACCTATTCATACGAAAACAATAGCTACATACAAAGCTGTAGGTTTAATGTCCTTAGATGATTGGCGTAAAATGTCATGTGCAAAATACATCGTCAGAGCTTCTAGTGTACAAAATTTTACAACAATTGAATTAAACATTCAATCGCACAGAGACTTTTCTCAACGATCTCGAAATGTCAAATACTTACAAACTATTGCTACTTACACTTCTGATATTTTTGAGAAAGCAGATATATCTCCACAAAATGTTTTCAAAAAATTAGCAAGCCCACCGTTGCCTCCATGGGAATTCTGTAAAGCTAAATTTGATACTGAATACACTACACTGAAAAAAGATGATAATATTAACTTAATTGCATTAGCTGCTCGTATACACATAGAAGAAAATTATCATAATTATTTAGAAATATATACGGATGGTTCCGTTTTAGATTCAGGGGAATCTGGCTCAGGATATGTTATACCATCACTTAAAATAATTGAAGGTTATAGCTTAGGGAAAAAACATTCAATATTTACAGCTGAACTTATCGCGATTTTAATGTCATTACATAAAATAATAAGTTTACAAAGAGCATTCATTGATTTGTTGATCTGTGTAGACTCTAAGCCAGTTTTGTATGCATTGCAATCTGACAATAATGATGCTAATTCAATAATATATAAAATACAACACCTTGTTAACATATTAATAAGGTCAGGAACTGGTGTCACATTTTGTTGGGTTCCTTCACATAGCGGTTTATTGTATAATGATTGGGCAGATCGACAAGCCAAACAAGGAGCAAAAAATGAACATGTTATTTCCATACAAATACCATTATCACAAAAAGAAATGTATACAATTATCAATCAACAATTTAAATCAGAATCAAACTTGAACATTATAACAAATCAAGCAATCCATTATTCTCGTCCTATTGTTACTTTGGCCAATAGACTAATTCTTAATTCTTGGAAAACAAAATACTGCAAAGAGGTAGTATGCCAATGTCAAGCAAATATAACAATAGATCACATATTACGTGATTGTTGTGCAATACAACAACTCTTACCTGCAAATATTTGCAATGCTCAAATTATAACATATGATTGTTGGCTGCAGATTGCAGAGGCGTTGATTTTTAGCCCTATAGGGGGGGTTTTGTAATATTTGATATTATTTGTTGGTATTTATGATTCGGGAATGTGCTATACTTTTCCTTATAGATGATGAATGGAATAAGAAATATTGGATAATATGTAAATAGGGACTGCATTCAGGACGGTAGGAGGGGTGGGAGAGGCAGTTATCCGTGGGAGAATGGAGAGAAATCTAACTATACCTCCTCACGGAGGATTGTCCCCTATACGCACTGTGTCCGGGGACTTAAATCTATCTACTGAACTGAACTGAAAAGACGGAAGGGAAATCAAATTTTTGTTATTTTTGCCTTTTTTTATACAGACTGCATTGAATACCAGTATTAAGCCTATTAGTGTAGAATCACAACACAGATGTTCGTATATGTATGCAATATATTTTCTCTTTTTTTTTAAAATAAAGGCGAACATTTGGAAAAAAATTTGTATTACTTATTTTACTTTAATTTCCATTGCTCGTGTCGTTTTTACAATCCATCTTGCAGAATCTTTCTAATAAGAGTACAGAAAAGACTATCTTGTGCTTCCATGTTATCCACAACATCCGGATGCCTCTAATACTCTGTGTATAAACCGCAATTGAGATCCATCTTGTAGATTCATCAATCTAGTTGTAAGCTGCCCTTAGACGACGACGACAGGCAAACCAACGATCCATCCATCAACTGTGAAACCAGGGATTTTCGTCATAAACGGAAGTGACCGAAGGTCCTTGTAGCAAAAAAGACTTTCTTAGTCTTTCTAGTAGCTTCCTTTCTCTTTTCTTTTTTTTTCTTTTTTTGTGTGTGTGTGTTTGTTGTTGTTGTTGTTGTTGTTTTTTGTTGTTGTTGTTTTTTTTTTTTTTGTTTTTTTTTGGGGGGGGGGGGGGGGGTGGGGGTTATCTTTGTGATCTTTCTTTAAAATGAAGAGTGCCATTATTGTATCATTAAAAGTGCACATTTTGAAGATATCAAACAAGAGTTCCTTTTTCTTGTGTGTTGTAGGCCTATGGGGTGGCCTCGTGGCGCAGTGGATAAGTCGCCAGAGATTACTGAAGTCACCGAGGGTTTTCTCCGGGCACTCCGGTTTCCTCCCTCCCTCCCTTCAATAATGGTACAAGACGCCGCTCAGTCAATATAAAAATTTTCAAAAATAAAAAAATCGATTTTATTTCCGTCTTCTAATAGCGATTTCCCTGCCTTTACACCACTTTTTTGAGTGATGGATGTGTATTTGGTGTGTGTGAGGGTGGATGAGACAGGTGAGCGTGTATGTTGGTATAGATCGCCGCTCTTTGAGCCTGATTGATTTGGGGAAAGACGCGTATATAGCATCCTGTATTAGTAGTAGTAGTAGTAGTAGTAGTAGTAGTAGTAGTAGTAGTAGTAGTAGTAGTAGTAGTAGTATGTGCTTTTGGATGTGTGTACATGTGTGTGCATTGACCTATTCTGTGTGCGACGAGAACAAAAGGCTTGCGCGCAATGTTACAAGGGAAGTAACACTACTTTGGAGACCTGGGATTTCAAGAAAATACTGTTGTATCCCTCTCTCTCTCTCTCTCTCTCTCTCTCTCTCTCTCTCTCTCTCTCTCTCTCTCTCTCTCTCTCTCTCTCTCTCTCTCTCTCTCTCTCTCTCTCTCTCTCTCTCTCTCTCTCTCTCTCCCTTCCCCATCCCTTCCCTCTCTAATTATTTCTTTTCCTTGGCGCGCAAACACCAACACATATACCGACACTTTTACTCTTTACTAAATCAAATGAAGCAGATTATGCGATGTGATTTACAATGTTTAGCATCTCTACTATAGTAAAACAAATCTGGATGTTTTACGTCCTCATAAAGAACATGATGGGCTGACTTTTCAATGTGACTTGTGAACGTTGTTGTTGCTTGTTGTTGCATCAATTTTTATTCATCAGATTAACAGAAGTTGTACTGATGTAACATAAACAATTTACAAAATCTAACATGCGCACATCATAGATATTTTCCAAATTAAGTAATTAACTAATCAAACTATAGAAATCATCATACTACTAACATACACATACACTTCTAACAACATACATTCATTCCCTTGTAATAATTAGTTGATTAAGAAACACACAAAGGAAAAAACAACAACAAAAAAACATAAAAACTTTCAACTTCACCTGTGAAGAACGAAGTACTTATAAATATTATTTTGCGTCTTACAGAAAGTTGAAGTTAGGCCTCCAGGCCCTTACCCCCCTCCCCCTTCCATCCCCCCCTCCCCGCACTCCCCATAAACAAACTAAAAGAAAAATGATAAAATAATCAATCAAAACTAAAACAAATTCATAAATAATTCCCCCCACCCTCCCTCCCTTCCATCCAAAAATAAATAAATAAATAACATATGTTTATTGAAACTAATAATGCTGAATTAAATAAATTAGGTACAAAGAATAAACAGACAATTACTAAATAATTGTTAGAAGATATTTAGAAAAATTGAATAATTCATGACTTCTAAGTAAATCTATGAGCATTAAGCTCAATGACCAATCAGAATGATCTTCTGAATATACAATACTTGAGATTGACATAGGTAGCTTTAATTTATTTAATCTGATGAGTAAAGGCTGAAAATGGTTATAATTTTGTTGACATTCAAATATTAAGTGATTTACATTAAAAAAATATACCACAATTACAAAGAACTGGAGGATTTATGAAACGAGCACGCCAAGCATTTAGCCTTAGTCTGTAAAATAAACTGTTAATATGAAAAGATTTTGAAATAGATATAACGTTATTTGATACAGGTGAATTATCCAAGTAATGTTTTTCAATGACCTCTTGCTTGTATTTCTCATTCCATTGATTCCAAGCACGTCGTTTTATTTGAATATTAATTTCATTTGTTGTCAGGTTGACAAATAATTTAATGGATTCGTCCGAAGATGCAGCACTCTTTGCTAAATGGTCAAGTCCGGTGTTTTTGGATTGCGAGATGTAATAGTAAGCTTACGTAATCCTATCATATCCTATCCC
Source organism: Oncomelania hupensis (assembly GCA_036898135.1). NCBI lineage: Eukaryota > Metazoa > Mollusca > Gastropoda > Littorinimorpha > Pomatiopsidae > Oncomelania > Oncomelania hupensis. The sequence continues at coordinate 25,217,664 of CM072512.1, read as the reverse complement.
ATAACTCGGATGTCGTAGGGGCACCACAGATGATCGTTTAACCAGCGTACTCCATCTTTCCCTGTCCTCAGCAACCCTGATTGTTTCGCTCAGTGTCAAACCAGTCCATTCTCGAATGTTGTCCTCCCACCTCTTTTTCGGTCTCCCTCTTCTTCTACCTCCTTGCACTGTGCCTTGCAGGATGGTCTTTACAAGACCTGATGATCTGGTGACGTGGCCATACAATCGGAGTTTCCGTTTTTTTACCACTGTGAGCAGGTCATCGTGTTGTCCAATGGCTTGTATGATGGTCTTTCGGACTTCGTCGTTGGTGATGTGCTGGGTATAGGAAATGCCCAGAAGTCTTCTGTAGCATCTCATCTCCATGCTTTGTAATCAAAACACAAAGAAATCAAATCGTGTGAATTGCGATTCAGTGTTGTTTTGTCCAAAATAGCAATTCGTTGGTTTATGTACGGATTTGTTCCTCATTATTGTAAAGTTCGAGTGCTATCAGTCTTTTGTTTCATTCCAAATTACGATTATCCAAAATGTAGCTTTTTTGGACATGCTTGACTTTGTCAACACACTGCTAAATCCGTGGTTACTGGTTAGGCTGCACCAGTACTCCAGTGAAAGACGATCTGAAGTCGCCTTGAAGCTTGGTAGCTGACCCATCCATCCTCATCGGCCACACGCGCTGACCAGCGTTCAAATTGATTGATTTATTTATTGTTGCTTTAGGTCCAGCGGACTCTTCCGAGCCAAATCAGGACCGGACAACCCCCGATCCGCATAAAAGATCTGCTGAAACAACCCCAGTGGGAAAATTGAATGCCCTCCACCGGCCAGTCACTTTACAATAAAGACATCCCACGCGGGGGACGGCTGAGGGTTGACCTCAACTACGCGAACACCCCGGTTACAAAAACAAAATAGAATACAAACATCATTATAAATCATCAATGAAACACATACATATAAAATGCCTATAGTGCTAAATAGTACAATCATAGGAAGCCCTAGTGACCACCCGGCAGAAAGCGTCCAACACTCCCAAGCTGATCCAACAGACCTCGTACACAAACAAGGAGTCTTGTCCAGGAAGAGTTTTCAAGAAAAAAGGTAGGTCATTGATCTAGCGAAGAAGAAGATAGTATAGCAGAGTGAAGGACAGAGCAGGAATAGGAAAGAGTAAATGAGGAAGACAGCGACAGTGGGAATTTAAAGCACTAAATTTCCATAAAGTGGGGATACTATTTATACTGAAAACCCCCGGCACTCCAACGGGGGTACTGTTGCCGCAGTGAATCTGTCTTGCCTATAAAGGAAAGACAGGTTTTCAACTGTGGCTTTCACTGTTCCCTTTATAGGTTTGAACAATCTACAGTGGCAAGATTGCTCATGACCCCAAGGGGTCAGCGTTCAAATGGACAACCACTGTGTTGGAGGAAAAAGAAGAAAAAAAAAAGAAATATATTTCTCTGATATAGCGCACTTACAAGCTCAGAGAGCCTCTCAAAGCGCTGGCCCGTAATATCCAGCAATCACACAATAGTTTGTTGAAGTCAGGACTCGAACCCACGTCGCCCAAGACGCACTCTGTTACGTTGAAACGCGTACGAAAGTATGTCGGAAACGCGCACGATAGCTCTAATCGTTTCGTTTTGCAAAGTATTCAATAATAGAGTTTATTTACCTTTGATTTGAGTTTGCATTGTTGTTAGGAGAGGCTTTGTATAACGTTGATAATTTCCGTTAGTCGATATCATTGGAGAATTTTCTGGACCCGCTTGTTTACTATCGATCGAAGTTTCTTCATGGACGTAGATATTTGCGAACATTCTGGGACGAGAAGAAATATGTATGACGTAAGTCAGCGATGACGATCTTTAATTTTGATTGGCTGTAGTGCGTCATTATAGTCTACCGTGTTCGAAATTGTTCGGGAAGAGAGAGAGAGAGGCTATATATTTTATGCGCCGCATTGTTTGAGTTGTTGTTGTTGATAGTGACTTGGAAAGTAAATTTGAGAGTGGAAAGGCGATTGAGCGATTGTATGCAGTTGTTGATGTGTGCTGAATAAAAGTGGAAAACTTCATACGTCGACTCCGTGTCTTGTATGCTGAGTGAGCAGGCTGCGTGGATATACGAATCTGAGTTACACACGCCTATCAGGAATTCAAGCATCGGGGCTGAATCAGATACTGATAGAAAAATACCAACATCAAACGGAGTGTAACACACTCACACAAGTCGTTCGCTCTGACCACTGACCTATCCCTGCTAATGAACGGTCAAGGTACTGGTCTCCGCTGGCCTCAACTTCCAGGATCTCATTTCCCTCTTTGACCAGCTACGGAAGTAGAAGAGAATGAGAATACTTACCAAGCGACATATTAACTCAGTAGCTACATGTATACATTGGAAATGTAAGTAACGCCTGTGTATGACGATATGTAGGCTTACTAGTTAACATATTCTTTATTTCATAAGATCAGAGGCTGTAAATGGGCGTCTGGGACGGATTGAGTTAGACAATGAATCCGCCAGCGTCTTGAGCAGCTCTTGAGGTGGAAAAGCGCTATACAAGTTAAGAACGATTATTTGTGGGTGTAGTATAGACTATAGTTCATACTTCATAGTTTAATCAGCTTATGTTAGCTGTATTAGTTAAGTAGTATATTAGCTGTATTAGTTAAGGAGTTGTGACAAAAAACACAGATCATTAGCCTCTGTTTGGCAATAAGCTTTTACAATAAATAGTAGACTTACACTTAAGTATCGTTCGGCGTGAACATACTATTAGGTCTATGTGGATAAACAGCCTAAATAACAGATTTTCTAACTGCGCGCTGAACATTTTTATCAATGTAATAATCAAGAAAAGGAGCTTGATGGCAATGATGTGATTCCACAAAGAGAACGACGACGATGACGACGACGACGATGATGATGATGATGATGATGATGATGATGATGATGATGATGATGATGATGATGATGATGATGATTATCATGATCATGATGATCATGATCATGATGATGATGATGAAGATGGTGGTGGTGATGATGATGATGATGATGATGATGATGATGATGATGATGATGATGATGATGATGATGATGATGATGATGATGATGATGACGATGATGATGATGAATAATTACCTCGGCGTGGATGTTGCCTGGAGGTGTGTGAGAGATGTGGAGGCCAAAATGGTACAGACCACTCACTGGAGTGAACATTCCTGAAGTCGCATCATAACCGTTATTGATGTTCAAATCCACCTGAAACCAAGACATTTTAGTTTACAGTACAACTAACTCTGACGCTACACAGTGCATGCAGTGCAACGGAATACAGTAAGAATAGACCTACGTCCTCAGCTCCTTGGCTATGTTCCTGATTTCCTCAGCGCCTTTAGCAACCCTTTGAACTGGAACATACGGTGTATAAACACAAAGCTGGTACCACACATTTTATTGTATTTCTACCGAGCTTGGACAAAAAGGTACAGGTGTTCCCGTGACCTTTTAGTCATTGGAGAGAGAGAGAGAGAGAGAGAGAGAGAGAGAGAGAGAGAGAGAGAGAGAGAGAGAGAGAGAGAGAGAGAGAGAGAGAGAGAGTTTTTTTTTTATTTTTTTATTTTTTTAAAATCAGTTTATAGTCCCCTCTCTTCCCGGTAAGGATTTTCAGAGAGGAGAAGAGAGGTTTAATGGGGACCTCCCTTTTATCCCAAAACAGCCCAATGATGGTGGTGCTCATCTAGACTCCTCTCCCTCGCGGTCTTACCTCCCCTGGTTCTGTGGTCTTTTATAGTCATACTAGTCATGAATTGCGGGAGTGTGCTTATGCGTGCGAATCTATTTTGGTCATCTGTATATTTGCTGTGTCCGACAATGTACGTTAAAATCATGCATGTTTTGTTATCTGTAAATCGGTTGTGTCTGTTAATGTCTATATTTCTATGTACTACTATGTCTAGGTGTCGGATAGCGCAGTGGTTGGAGCACTCGCTACTGTGTCGCAAGTTAAGCACCGTCCAGTGCGGTTAGCAGGCGTGGGTCTGCTGTCTAGTCTATACTGGTGGTTAGATAGGTCTATGCTTTATTTGTTCTTTATGTATCTTATGCATGCGTGCCGCTTATCTAAATAATTCTTTGTGTCATGTATACTATAACTGTTTGTATGTCACTTGGCGAATAAATCTTGAATTTAATTGAATGTGTGGTACGCTAGTTTTCATTCTTTGTGTCGTTTAGTGGTTGGATCCAAGCAGGACCTTTACCCATCCAAGTAGCTTTACAAAGCCCGCTCAACGTTGTCCAACAAAACATTCTTAGCGTGTGCCTTCAGACACCACTACGGTATTGCGAAAAGGAAAGGTTCACACAAACGTACATGCTTGCATTAAAATAGAACAATTTATTGTTTACGATGCCACAGAACGTCATTTTGAAGTGCTTAACAAAATGTTCGCTTTAATTCAGATCCTTTATTTTTAAACTGCGCAATGTTAGAATCAAACCTGCTGTGTAAAACATACCCTGTCAAAGACGACGTTGTTGGCGCCAGCAACTTCTTGATAAGAATTGGAAACGAATCGTGCGTTGAACCATAGACCAGGAATACTTAGACCGCGCAGTGACGCCTTTGGTGTGATGACGCGTCAAGAGTTATGCGACTTGATTGTAACATGTGTGACAATGGTTGCGTCACAGAGCGAAGATCTGATGGAGAGGGGGAAAATAAATCGCAGGAAGAGTTACGGTGACCACTGTGCAGCTTTGAACTGCACAAACGCACGATTAAAGGCTGCATGCAAGGGGAAGAGTTTTTTTTTGGTTTCCCAAAGGAAGAAGAACGGTAAGTTCTTGAAGAAATCGTAGATCTATTCTGACAGACAAGAATCGTGATATGAAAGAATTGTGATGACCAAGACCGGTCAATGAATGGTTGTCAATGGTACAAGACGGATTGGAACTAGATTATGTTTCGTGTAAGAAACGGTTTGGATTAGCCCAAGGAATTAATAAAGGTTGTGTGTAGGGTTTGTACTTAGTGATAATTAACTTGAACTTAGTTCAGTATCAATAAAAAGTACGCCTACTCACTACTGTCGTTGTCAGTGTCAATTAAGCCACAGTAGAACTAAAAAGGGGTGCCCTCTGGAGAGAGAGAGAGAGAGAGAGAGAGAGAGAGAGAGAGAGAGAGAGAGAGAGAGAGAGAGAGAGAGAGAGAGAGAGAGAGAGAGAGAGAGAGAGAGAAAGAGAGAGAAAGAGAGAGTATAATTATTACGTACCCTAATTATTATGTTGAAATCAATCGAAGCATATTTTTGTAAATAAATGAATTTCCGTGTGCACAACTAGATTTACGTTTCGAATTAGTCAATATCTTTATTTATATTTCGATCTCCATCTCTTTCTATATCACACACACACACACACACACACACACACACACACACGCACAAATTATACACGCTAAAACTGCCAATCAATCCGTATGCTGAATGACCCCATACGGAACAAAAAATAAATTACGCATGTATGACACATATTCTAGACTAGTGTTTTTTTTTAATAATATTATTATTATTTTTATTTTAACTCAATTTATCTTATAAATACTGTTTATTTCAAGCAACAAAACAATGCAAAAGCCACCTATATCACGGGTTACAGTTTAGGAAGCGCTCATAACACCCTTACGGTCAAGAGGCAGCAAGTCATGAAAAAATAAACAGATGTGCATAAAAAAAATTTCTCAAATTTGAAAAGCCTTATTTCAAACATTTTCAACAGCAAAAGGAGAAAATCGCGGTCTAAACCATTTTTTAAAAATATAATTAAAACCCCCCATATATAGACAAGAGACTAAGAACCGAAAGCAAGCCCATATGACGTTGAAGGGACGTAACTCCTCCACCGTACATCACTTCTCATAGAGGCGATATCGCGAAGTGATTTCTCTCTTCTTCCTTTCTCTCTGGTTGAACCCAACCTCAGTTGACTGCTTCGCTGGAAAGTAAATTACATTATTAAATTTAATTCTGTCAGATTTGTTATAGCTGGAAGAGCAAAATAAACAAAATTTTCGAACCCATCTCATGTTCCATTGCTTGCTTCGCTGAAGACAACAACAACTAAACTTCGTTCGGTACTCAGTGGATACAATGGACACCTTCTATATGTGTCTCTCATTGAAACGATAAGTACGTCATGTACGTAGTACTACGTGTAGTCCTATTATAAAAGGGTCTACTCTCATATTGTGTGTGAGAGAGAATCAGAAAGCATGGTTTTCCCCATGACATTCTTACAAGTTAGATACAATTTATTGTTAGCGTAAATGGAAACAACCTCCAACCGAAAGACAACAACCATAAGTCTTTGCTTCTACACCATTTAAAAAGTAGCTTTAATACTAATAATAACAATAAGCAGTTTCACGCACTAACATAGCTTAGTTTCTAGAGCTGCCAATTTGTTTTGAGTTTGAGTTTCGAACGCGGCTGTCAGTTGGCTCTGTAGCTGTTGTATCAGCCGCGCTTGCTGTTGAATGACCACTTCCAAAGAGTTGGGATCGTCACTTCGCAGTACACTCATGGCACTAACCAACTGGGAAGTTAGAAACGCCACTATGACCATAACAGCCTGCAAGGTCAACATGGTGTTTGAATAGTGAAGTTAGTTTCCACTAGCTGCAAGTTAAAAAATAGACTCACAAATTTACACTGGTTAAACGATCATCTGTGGCGCCCCAACGACCTTTGAGTTACGGGATTGTCTTTTATTCACAACTTCAAAACTAGAAAACAGGCGTGTCTTCAAAATTGAAGACTGTTTTCGATTAATCAGGTCGTTTCTAAGTCTGTCAATGCAGAAGCTCTCAGTTTCGATGTTTTCCTTTCGCCACTTTCTCCACTCCCCCGTCGTAGTTTCACACATTCCTTATCGACAAGCTCTGCTCCTTCGATCTTCCTCTCTCCACCTGTCACTGGCTCTTGAACTTTCTTCTCTACCGCCCTCAGACTGTCAAGATCGGCTCCAACCTTTCCAAAACCCTTATTTTCAACAAGGGCACGCCGCAAGGCTGTGTACTTTCACCTCTCCTCTACTGCCTCTTCACCAATGATTGTGTGTCCCGTGCTGACAGTGTTCAGCTCGTGAAGTTCGCTGACGAAACCACGGTCGAGGGCGTCATCTCCAACGGCGACGAAACCACATACCGCCAGGAAGTCGACCGCTTGGTGTCGTAGTGCGAAGACAACAACCTCGAACTGAACACCTCCAAGACTGTCGAGATGATTGTGGACTACCGCAGGAACCAGGACCCCAAAGATCCACTGCTCATCAATGGACAAGCCATCGAGACAGTAGACTCGTTCAAGTTCCTGGGTTCCCTCATCTCCGACGACCTTAGCTGGGGTGCCAACATTAACACCATCGTGAAGCGGGCCCATCAACGACTGTACTTCCTCAGACAGCTGAGGAAGTTTGGTCTTTCCAAAGACATTCTCCTCCAGTTCTACCGGGCCGTGGTGGAGAGCGTCCTAACATTTTCCATCACGGTCTGGTTCGGAACAGCAACGCAGCTCGACAAAGACCGGCTGAAGCGGGTTGTGCGCACGGCATGCAGGATTGTCAGCTGTGAGCTCCCCTCTCTGGCATCCATCTACTCGACCCGCTCTCTCAACAGAGCCGACAAGATTCTCTCTGACCCTTCCCACCCTGCCCCACCCCCTATTCGAACTTCTCCCCTCTGGCCGCCGCTTTCGATCCTTCAGATCCCACACTTCCTGCTTTAAAGATTCCTTTTACCCTCAAACTGTAAGATCTCTAAACGCCGCATTCTCCTCCCACCGCTGATACCCCTGCCGTGCGCACGCCCTGCTTACATGCTCGTACATCTATATCTATATACTACAGCGACTATTATAATTTAGAATGTTTTTGTGATCACTTTAGACTAGTCATTTGTGTGTTACTATATCTATCTGTTTATCTGTTGGGTATGCTTGTGCGAGTGTGTGTGGTTGTGCATGCATGTGTGTATTTGTGTATGTAGGTATGTGTGCGTGTGTGTAAGAGAGAGAGAGAGAAAGAGCGAGAGAGAGAAAGAGAGAGAGAGATGTTAAATATAAAGCAATCTGCCATTGTCCAACACCAAATAATATTCTGATTGTTGTATCTATTACATGTCAATTGGCGAAATAAATTCCTGTTATCCTGTTATTCTGTTATCCTTTATGATGAGCTGAATTTGGGTCTTCCCAACGTCTAAACTTCTTGCAATATACAAACATCTCTCCCCATTTTCACTTCTTTCAATCACTTTCATTCTTTCTGCCAAACTCAAAACTTTCCTCTCGTGCGACGCAATTTTGACAAGCCAGTGTAGGCGAGTAATGTCCCTTACTTGCGAATCGGAAATAGCAGACAATAGCAGGCGTACACTAACATGAGAGAAAAAAACACGGAATTAGATCACTGGAAGGCTGGCTTTGAATCTAGGTCACGAAAGTGTGCACGAGTGGGAGTGACTAAATTGAAAAGATAGCGCACTTCCGGTCTTATATTCTGCATGGTAGCCTAATACGTGATCTAATTCTGTTAAAAAACGAAAGGTACAGACAAAAAATTAACTGATAATTATCTCTTTTAAATTGCCTTAGACGGTCGTATAAAGGGCTTAAGACACGGTCGCTGGTCGCATAAACGAGGTTGTCGCATTCCAGAGATAATTTATTATTGGAAATGAATCCGTCAGAAGTTTTCAGGTCACATAACAGAGGGAGTCGTATACCAGAGAGACGGATACCGGAGGCTTCACTGTTTGGAGAGAGAGAGAGAGAGAGAGAGAGAGAGAGAGAGAGAGAGAGAGAGAGAGAGAGAGAGAGAGAGAGAGAGAGAGAGACTGTATAGACACACACACGTGACAGTGTTTGTAGGTACTAAGGAAAGTTTAGGATCAAGATTGAAAAAGAGCCGATGCAGATTTTTTTAAAAAAATGCTTCATTGTCCCTTTTTATCGGAAAATTCATATAACTGTCTTTGCTATTTACCAACACTCTCTTTTATATACATATACCCTCGTCCTTCCCCCTCTTCTCCCCCTCCTTCTACCCTCATCCCGCCTTCCCCAGTCTCCTTACCAAATTTGCCCATCAGATTTCCCACAGAAAAAGCTACAGATAGTGTAAGGGAGGCAACAATTCAATAATAGACCTTTCCCTAAGTGATGTGGAAAAACAGCGTTACCTCCCTTTAATTGTAGCGTGTAACCACAGCGCTGGAAACGCGCATCATCATCTTCACTTTCTTCCTCACCACTTTCTCCACTAGTAACACTGTTAGCGTTCCCTTCCACATTAAAAGCCCACTCTCTTTGAAACCTTGTCCCCTATACGCATTTGTGTCCGGGGACGTTAATTTAACCACGAACGAACGAACCAAAGTAGTCAATGCCAGACAAGCGTACTCTATGAAAATATAAGAGGCCTTTCCACCTTAATTTAGATTGCTATACTGAGTCTATACCATGGATTCTTCAGTATGTACTTCCATGGTCTATACACTTCGACTTTAGAAAGTAAAGGTGCGCGGATATGTCAGTATTAGAGCGTTGTGCCCTGGCACTACGCAATAGCGTAGCAAAGTATGAAAAGGGTAATACATGCGTAAATAAAAAAATATATATTTTAACATATATTAATTTATGAATGCATGCATGAATAGGTAAGTAGTCCACTGGACCCTAAAAACAATGACTAACTAACTAAAGTCAGATAAATAAATAAATAAATAAATAAACAAATAAATAAATAAATAAATAAATAAATAAATAAATAAATAGTTAATCAGTACTTCAGGTACTGAGTAAGTGAAGGAGTGAACCAAATGACTGAGTACATCAAGTTTGCAAACGTAATGTCTCCACGTGAAATTAATACAGAAACAAGATGGCAAGCAATTCAACTGTATTTCCAGACACAACACATACCTGAAAACAAATGTCAAAAGTGCTAATTTTCGTAGGCCTGTTCTGTCTTGGTTATAGCAAAGATTATAGGGGAGGAAAGATGTGGATCTCAATTTTAGATCCAAGGACTCCAAAAAAAAAAAAAAAAAGAATTATGCCACTTTTCTCTACATGTCTACAAATCAAAATGGCACATGGCCTAAATAAGGAAAGAGACAGAAGCATTGCACAGCCTTGCAAAGGAAAAGCGTTTTCCGCTTATCCACGTGAGACGCTTATTCAAGATGAGAAAAGGTGAGTAAATAAGCTTATATTTGTTTTGGTGAGGTATGTGAAGTGAATATGAGTGTGCGCTGTATGCATAAGCACATTCCTTTAGTATCTGCTCATATTGTTTGAACTACTTCGTTATACGATTGACCTACTTTGAAATATTTGAACTACTTCGTTATACGATTGATCTACTTTGAAATATTGTAGGCAAGATACACGTATGTACTATGCACGTGTATGTACTATCCATGAGTTTGTCACGTAACCCATGTTAGTTTTTGTTTATTTTTTGTTTGTAAATGTATGAAACAGTTATAAAATAAACAAAACGTTGAAAGAAATGTTTTAAAATAATTTTTAGCCTTCTGATTGCTATGCATTTGCTTCACAGATGTAAGCAGTGGATCCACAACTGCCGACATGATTTCCGGGGTCTCCTAACGGCTGATCTGTTCAAGAAAGGATACAATTTTTGCAATGACCACTTCGAGGCAACGCAGTTCAATGTACTAGATGTTATTTAATTATTTGATGTATTGCTTTCAGTGTATATATAATACATTTATATGGGATTAAATTTCCTTTGGAAAAAATCGCGTTGTTCCTTATTTTTCATTTTCCCTCTTTCTCTCCCTCCCTCTGCTCACGTGTGTGAGTGACTGAGTGTCTATGTATGTGTGTGTGAGTTGAGGCTTTAAATATGGAGGAGTGTAGAAATATTCTTTATTTTCAAGTAAATAACACTGGTAATTATAAATTATAAATACTCCATGACCATATTGCTCAACAAAGCTTTTTCTTTTCATACTTTTGATCACGGAGAGAGTTCTGTAGATAATTGGGAAAGAGGCTGTCTACCTTACTTTTTTTTTTTTTGGTTAGACTAGCCTTTGCTGTGCAGAATCCTTTGGTGTGGGCCATTGGGTTATGCAGGACAAGACGACACGACATTTGTTCTCCCAGGCTGACCATTCGCCTTCTGCTTTTGGTGGGGAGCAGGACTACATTATCGGCAGGCATTTTATGCAAGTCAGTGACAGTGGCTTGTATGGAGTACTAGCCGGCAACCCGGTTTACTAACAACACGCTTCACCGCCTTGCAAGTGCAATTATTTTTATGTCCCTCTTACGAGAGATAATTACAAAAATAACAGCTCGAGTTGGGTCGTGTTCTCAAGGTAATGGGCGATATACGGGGTTCAAATACTCCGCTCGGCTACATATGCAAAACGTTGAAAGGTTATCTATTGCAGCCAGCTTCAATTTCATTATCATTATTCATTTATCAGTACAACTTATGTTAATCTGATGAATAAAAATTGATGCAACAACAACAACAATTTCATTATAGGCTATTTAGTTTTTGGTTATTCTGCAGGCCGTCTGTGTCAAATGTAGCACAGCAATATACTTGGAATTTTGCAAATACTTCATAAAGTATGTGTGCATTTATGTGCAAAATATTATGCATGTATCTCTACAGGCAATAGACAAAGCATGTGTTTTGTATTTATACACAGGCGCTCGTATGTGGATGCACGTCCTTCTATTATATACAAATTCGGCTTTAATGTAATTTAAGGTTGTTTCTCAAAGGCTATAGATTACTTTACTTTTTAAGATTGCCCTGTTCATTTCGTATTTTAAGTTCCCTTATCAAATCGCTGTCTGTAGTATTGTTCTTTAGCTTGATTTGGAATATGGACGGTTCTATTTCCAGCGTCAATGTTCGAGTTAGTTTTTACTATTATCCTGCTGCATTTTGAAGGAATTTTAATTTTAAACTAAATTAATTAATGAATACATATGTGAATAGATAGATAAATAGATAGATATGTAGCGGAATGGGAGGCGACTGGCTCGGGCTTAGGAGAGAAGTTGTCTACCTAAAGCCCTAGCTTAACTGGGCGAGACAAACCGAACCTTGTCTCGGCGAACCAAAGGTCAAAATTGCGGTTTTATTCTTAATTGGGTCTTCCCGAGACCAGCCGAGACGAGACAGGAGATCGGGCGTCACGGCGAGCTCTTTCGTTTCTGAACTGGGTCTATTTTTAGCTGCGTCGAAACTGACATACCGTGACAAAGTTACGTTAGCAACAATGGCGGCCTTCAAGGCGTTGTTCTAGCGCTGTATGTCATAAGCGAGAACGAAGGGGCAGCAGAAAGAGAAAGAAAGCAAAAGGCAATAATGCCCTATGTGTTGCAAAGGCACCAGCAAGGTGCATTTCATGCACTGGTGCAAGAGTTAGCTGAACAGGTCAATGGCTATTCAATGATTTATAATTTTTACTGATTCAGTATTTTCACTGTTCTCTAGTCTAAATTAAGTTTGGATTTGGTGCACCTACTTCTTTTAAGTGTTGTAGTATTTCTTTAGATCAGTTGTCATTGACATTGATAGATTTTTCAGCAAATCAAAATAGTGTATCGGGCAGGTTTGCTGCGCACGAACGGCAAGACAAAAGGCCGGCCCGCGACACGGCGAGACACGTCTCGATGTTCTCGCCGATCCCGTCTCGGATTGCTCGCCGAGCCTAGTTAAGGGCACGGATGGTTCGGGTGTCTCGCCGAGACTGTCTCGGGTGTCTCGCCGAGACAAGGTTCGGGTTTGTCTCGCCCAGTTAAGCTTAGGCGACTAGCCTTGGGTGGCTCCAGCTGTGCAGAATCATTTGGGGATGCCATTGGGTTATGCAGGACAAGGCGACACGACATTTGTTCTCCCCGGCTGACCATTCGCCTTCTGCTTTTGGTGGTGACTACATCGTCGGCAGGCATTTTATGCAAGTCGGTGGCAGCGACTTTGCAGCGAAGTGTCGTGGCACTAGTAGCCGGCAACCCGGTAATACCAAACACGCATCACCGCCTTGCAGGGCAAATATTTTTATGTCCTTCTTATGAGGGATAATAGAAAATAACAGCTCGGGTTGGGCCGTGTGCTCTAGGTTGATGCCCGAGATACGGAAGTCAAATACCTCCGCTCGGCGATAGATAGATACATACATACATTACATTACATTATTATTGCTTTAGGTCCAGCGGACTCTTCCCAGCCAAATCAGGACCGGACAACCCCTGATCCGCATAAAAGATCTGCTGAAACAACCCTAGTGGTAAAACCGAAAGCTCCCCACCAGCCAGTCACTTTACAATAAAGACATCCCACGCAGGGGACGGCTGAGGCTTCACCCCAACTTATCGAACCCCCGTTTACAAAAACAAAATAGAATACAAACATCATTATAAATTATCAACAAAACACATACATATAAAATGCCTACATTGCTCAATAATAACATCATAGGAAGCCCTAGTGATAATATTCCCAAGCTGATCCAACAGACCTCATACACAAATAAGGAGTCTTGTCCCGGAAGAGTTTTCAAGAAAAAAGGTAGGAGACTGGTCTAGCGAAGAAGACGATAGTATAGCAGATTGATAGAACAGAGCAGGAATGAGAAAGAGCAAATGAGAAAGACAGCGACAGTGGGAATTTAAAGCACTAAATTTCCAGAAAGTGGGTATACTATTTATACTGAAACCCCCGGCACCCCAACGGGGGTAGATAGATAGATAGATAGATAGATAGATAGATAGATAGATAGATAGATAGATAGATAGATAGATAGATAGATAGATAGATAGATAGATAGATAGATAGATAGATAGATAGATCTCTTTTGACATTTTATAAAGAATCAATCAGTATTGGTTGGTTCGTCAGTGGGAGTATGAGTGAGTAAGTGAATGAGTGAATTAACTGACTGAGTAAATCAAGATAGAAAAGGTAATGTCTCCAATTGAAATTAATACAGAGACAAAATGACATGCCATTCAAATGTATTTCAAGACACTTACACACATACCTGGAAAAAATAATTGAAAATTGCTCATTATCGTTGTCCTGTTTTGGCCAAACAAAATTATTGACCACTCTTTGAATATCTGCAAGTCAACATTAATTTTATCCAAATAGGTTAAGCCAATTATAAGATGAAGCTCAAAACGTGTTCAGAATATGATAGGTCTCAATGAACGACTTTGACCTTTGAGTAAGTGCAGATTTGAATTACAGAAAAGGCTGAGAAGTAGTTAAAATATTTGCATAGTAAAAATAGCCCAGTCAAGACTTTTTTTTTTAAAAGATAACAACAATACTGTATACTATATGTCTCTTAATGACCGATTGATTCACGTGATACTATAATGTTATACTTTATATCGATGTTGTAGGCATTTTGTTTCCTGTTGATATGTTTTTAATGCACACAACTTTACAGTGGCATGTATGGCATTGGAAAAAAATCTTACTTGGCAGGATATAAAATAATGGTCTTGGGTTACTAACGATGTCATTCATTCTTCAGCTTTCACTTCTGGAGGATGACTTTTTCATTGTGGGCATACGTAAAAAGGTATTGAACAGAATTGAATTTTTAAACATAAAAATATGGCATACTACCCCGTGCAGTGCCATTTTGGAGCTTATTTAAATTCAGGCTTACGTTAGAACTTTCCAGCTAGTGCCGTCTACTTGGAAGCTAGGAATCGTTACTTCTCGTTACCAGTACCCAAAATCAGTTACCATTAACCTTTTGAGGGCAATGAAACTCACCGTGCGACGAGGCAGCGGGATTTTCGCGGGACGTGCGTGGGACATCTATCCTGACAGATCAGCCGATAAATCAAGCGACCATATTCAGTGTGTACACCGAGATACACTAGCTCCACAAGATACATAATCTTAACCATATATATAGACTCCAGTTTCAGCTACTCCTAGAAAATGGCTCTAATAAAATATCATATAACAAAATATACTATAATTTTCATTAAAATGCTTTTGTTTAGTTAAAAGTCAGGCAAGTTTTAAACAACATCAGCTGCAGACAATGTTACCTTTTTTTTTTTTAATGATAAAACCTTTCTTTGCTCATTGCTACATACTAGCAGTTTTAGAATTATTTGCATTTTTAAGGAAGAATAACTCTTTATGTTTACAACAGTACTCAGCACAGTGTCCCATGAATTAATATCCACTTAGTAACATCGAAATAGCCTCCCTTGTTACTATTGCCGCAGACTGTAAACAAAACTAAACAAGATAAAGAGAAGATAACAAGAGATGACAAGAGAAGATAGAAAGTTAGTAGTCGAAATATTATTATTATTATTATTATTATTATTATTATTATTATTATTATTATTATTATTATTATTATTATTATTATTATTATTATTATTTCATGATTATGATGCGTACGAATAATAAGTGTAAGAGAATCGAGTTGTTAATGAAAAATGTATAAATGCAATTAATTAATTTATTATTATTATTATTATTATTATTATTATTATTATTATTTCATGCGTTGTTACAGTGAAAACGTATGAGTTTTATTACTTTCAAATCAGTTAATATATTTCACGTGATTATAAAGTAGCTTGGTGAACAAAATATAGAAAAGAAAGACAAACCTAACATCATCACTGCATCAGATGCAATGTTTAACAAATTATGAGCGTGGACGCTTTCAGAAGTGTACATAATTATTATAGAAACAATTATAGAACATGTTTACTCACGTAGAAAAAATTGCGTTTCCGAACACTAGAAAATGAACTAATAACATAATGTTACCAAAGAAGATTTCCCATCAAAGTTGACAGGCCTTAAAATTGAAATTATGTTTACAGTTTGTCGAGAGTGCCCCCCTTGCCCCCCCTCCTCCCCCGCTTCCGCCGCCTGTGATTACATATTTGTGTTTCAGAAATAATATCAGGCAACCATTGAAACTATTATTGTTTCAAGGCGTAGGCTTCGGTACTACATGAGGATTGAAAACAACAGATCAAAACATTTATTAAAGCTGAATAACCCGAATCGCCGTTGTTGTTGTTTTGTTTTTTTAAATTGTGCGCTTGAGGATTAGCGGAGAACGGCCACTTCATCGTTGACACGAGCCGCCAGTGTAGACCTACGTTATGGTTTAGCTTAAAACCTTTTAGTTGTACACCACTGTAGAACAGACTAAACTAATATTAGTAAGTATAAGAGCAAGCTTTTTTTTCCAGAGTGTGTTCCTTGTCATTGAACTTGCATGAATGACTATTGTGTATTTAATAAATTAATCATCAGGTCTCACTGACAGGGTATTATATTTTGTTTGTTCGTGAATGGGATGATGACAATGGTGATGATGGTGGTGGTGGTAGTAATGGTGGTGATGTTGATGATGATGATGATGATGATGCTGATGATGATCGTGGTGGTAGTGATGTATGACGTTGATATTAGTGGTAGTCATGATGGTGATGATGATGATAACGATGAGGATGGTGATGATAATGACTGATGATGATGATTATCAGCATTATCATCATCATTATCATCATCATCTTCATCATCATCATCATCATCATCATCATCATCATCATCATCTTTACCACCATGAACACTGATTAACCCTGCATCTACACGCATCTTCACCGACCGGTCCATCTGCACCGTGCTGCGCTCCTGAAATCGGCATGGCTAAGTGGGAGCCTCGGAGAGACGAACGGCAGATGGCGGGTATCCAAACTCACCGTCCACAAATAGTCATACATCAAACAACACAGCAATCTCCACAAACAAAAGACAACACTTCATACCAAAAAAAATTAATAAATTCTACCTCTTCTAAAGAACTCTTCAGCACTTTAAACAATCTACTTGGAAACACAAGCACTTCTCATCTGCCTTCAACTATCACTCCCTCAGAACTACCATACATTTTTTTCTGATTTCATCTCTTCATAGATAGAAAACATCCGCAGTAAGCTTAATCAAATCCATTTCTTGTCTTTTCCTCCAGAGCCGTTTTTCTCTGGCAATTCTCTCCTCCTTTTTCCAGCCTGTCGTTGAAACGGAAGTCGAAGAAATACTAAAAACTGTGCCTTTCAAATTATGCGAGTAAGACCATATTCCTGGCTTTGTGCTTAATGACTGCCTTTCTGACCTACTTCCTTCTATAACCACATTCATAAACACTTCTCTTCAATCTGGTTCTGTCCCACTCTGCTTCAAGACTGCCATCATCCGCCCTCTTCTTAAAGAAGCCAACCTTGATCCAGAAAACCTTAAGAACTACTGTCCTGTCTCCAACCTCCCTTTTCTGTCCAAACTTTTAAAAGAAACAAATGTACTGAAGCAGCTCAATCACCATTTATCCCCTAACAAATTGTTTTGCCCTACCCAGTCTGCCTACCGTCCCAACCATTTCACCGAAACTGCTCTCTAATCACCAACAACCTCTTGTCAGCCACCGACTCTAGAAAACTCTCTGTCCTGACCCTTTTTGATCTTTATGGCGCTTTCGATACAATAGACCATTCCATTGTCCCTCGTCGGCCTGAAAACAGTTTCGGCATCAAAGATTCTGCTCTCAGCTGGTTCCGTTCTAACCTCACTGATCGCTTTTAAACTGTTTCTGTTAACGACAACCTTTCTGTGGCGCACCGCAAGGATCAGTTCTAGGATCCATTCTTGTTACTCTGTACCTATCACCACTGTCTACTCTTGAATCATTCAGGAACATAGTTTTTACTATTACTTCTATGCCGATGACACCCAGCTCAGCAACAGTGACACTCTTGAAAATCTCCCCTCCATTCTGAAAACCTCGTCCGACTGCTTCTCAGACATCCAAAATTGGATGACAGCAAATAAATTACAACTCAATGCAGACTAAACTTAAGTCATGCTCATTGGTACTAAGCATAAACTGTCCTCCACCTTTAAGCCCCAGTCAGACCTACCGATTGTCATAAGATTTACCCGGTCACACGCTGCAATAAGTTGTACAACAAGCTTACGATAAAATATCATGCGAATCCACCATAGATTCAGAGGATAGAATATGTTCTAATTCCTGCGATGAGACAAGACCAATCAGAACGTGATGTGGCGTCATTGACATTGCGACTGAAGAAAATGGCTCGAACTCGAACTGTTGGCCTTAGCTTTTACAACATGTAGCCTACGTACTAACAAGGGAGAGCACTACAGGACCAAGGAAAGAAGCCTCTTTCTGAGTGAATATCGTCTCCTGTCAAATTTCCTCCTCATCTGCTACTAAAATAGCTAAATCCTCCGAACTGCTCGAACTCGGACTCGAACTGTTGGCCATAGCTTTCACAGCATGTACGTAGCAACAAGGGAGAGCTTGTTGTTTGTAGATTATAGTCACACGACACTTTCGCATATAGGTGACTACTGGACCGATTTATACTGACACCAGCGGGCCAGTTGTTGGTAAAGGGGAAAATAATATGATCACACGTTGACCAATCCGGGATTTGAACCAGCGACCTTTCGGTTACTAGCAAGACGCTCTTACCAACTGAGCTACCCGGCCCCGAAGGGAGAGGTGGAGGAACAACGAAGCTCGAAGGGAGAACGAACGAAAAACGATGCTTAACGTCCTATTGCATGAGCGTTAAGGACGATCACCACGTATGCCCCCCCCCCCCCCCCCCCCGGAAATTTTTTTTTTCAAGGATGCAAAATGGTGCAATCTGGTGCTATCTGAACCTTTAAAAAGCCATTTGTGATGGTCTGGGACTTTGAGCTTTTTTAACAGTTGAACTGACAAATTCTGAGGTACAAAAATTATCCTCTGCACCTCCCTTAAAAAAAACAACAACAACACACACACACAAACATTTATTTATCAGCAGAGATGTTTTGTATACTATTATTATTCACTACTTTTTGTCGATCGCTAACGGTATAAAGCTTTACCTTGTAGCTTATGAACATCACCGCCCTGCTTTCACTTTCAGTCTTGCTGCACTAGGTTCTCCGGCATTAGTACCATTTGTGAATTGTATCTTCTGGCAAAACAGTTCACTGCCTCTTTGAAGTCAATATCAACATCCCTGTGCACTTTCAGTAAAGCAAGTCCATTGAGCCTCTGTTGCCCCATTGTAGAGCGCAGGTAGTTTTTCAGGTTGCGCAACTGACTGTTTGAACGCTCACACTCGGCAATAGTGACAGGCAGGGTGCAAAGGTTCTTTAGCATGATGAACAGGTTGGGATAAAAATCCCCGTCACAATGTTTCAGTGCTTCTGATGCCGTGGATGGGATGATAGCTGTCGCATTCTCAGCAGCACTTCGCCATTTGCAAACCCACCGCTGGTATTCTGCATCAAGGGTAGCGTTGTCTGGTAGGTCAGACTCCCACAACATTGCCAGTGTCTTCACCCCTTCTGGAACCTGCATGAAACCATCCTGGTTGTCTATTAAAGTGCTTGGCACCAGACAGAGACCATCAACTTGCTAGGTCAGCATTTTTGAACCTCGAGTCCAATTCGGTTGACAGGTGTTCCAAGAAAGGAATGGCAATGCTAATCTTGAAATATTCTTCTGGGGTGGAATTCATGGCCAGTTAAATTATAGGCGATGGTTAACGTTACCAACATTGGTTTTGTAACCAACAATGGTATCGTTAACCATCGTTTAGCAGATCGCTATTCATGAGCGAGTGTCCACGCATTGTTACTTAACCAAGGCTATTTTTGGGCTGTGCGGGAATATCCGTAAGGGGGCATAATTCAAGCAGCTGTTTTCCTTCTTTAGTCAACAAAATAAGCCTATAACCCATCGGAATCGTGCAGCCGCACGATTAAAGTCTGGCAATGGTGGCGTGATTAGCAAGCCTACCGACAGCATGCTGGATATCATAGTGAGCAAGGAGAGCGAGCTTTTTGTTGGGGTGAAAGGAGAGAAATCACTTTTGATCACTTTGTAGTTTGTAATGTTAGGCCTACATTTTGTTTTTAGACTGAGGTGTCAATTTCTGCCGTTTCTGGGTAGTTTGGAACTTGAAATGTTGTCTTTATTTCGTAGGGTTGCATTACCCTACGAGTATAAACTATACAGATACACAATAAGCCTACACATCACCAGTCAAAATCCAACAACAATATTTTAATAATAATAATATTAACCCGTTTTATTAATATGACAGATTATTAAAGGTGCCAGAGGCATAAAAACAAAGAGTGAGACACACATGTAAAAGTGGTGACAAAACGCCTTGCCGATCACACAGTTTCAGTCTGTCTACCGCGTTCGTTAACGTGATGATATCATGCCGACGAAAACGAAATTTTGATACCAGTTCCACATCATCAAATTTGTCAAGTGGATTACTTCTGTCGCGAAATACTCTCTCTCTCTCCTCAGAGCTCGTCTCTGTCGAAGTTGCCACCAAACGATGGCCGCCATTTTTAACCAGTGTTCCATTGGTTATCGGGTGGTGCCCCCTCCGTTAAAATAACCATGGTTAGCAACCGTCGTTAACTCTGCTAAGGCCTCATGAATTTAAAATTTCCAGCTTAACCAACGTCGTTAATTTTACCAACATTGGTTAAGCCTTAACCAACGGTCATGAATACCACCCTTGGAGTGGCCGCAGGTTGGTTGTCACGGAGAGTCTGTCGGGATGCTTGACGAGGAACAATAACATCAGTTGTCAAAGCATTTGCCATTTTGCTGACTTCACCAAACCAGGCAACGAATTATAGTTCATAATTAGGCCTATCAACTTAGCATCTTAATTAATATTTTTAAAAAGTCGTTTTTGGGGGATTAGGGCAGTATCAAGGTGAAGGTGCTGGAAGAGGCTTGCGGACAGAACAGGAAAATATGGCTGTATATACTAATTTAGGCTTAGGGGTTGTGTTACTTGGTCGTTTCAACGGGAAAACGCTTTGGACGTTTCAACGGATCCCTTGAAATGGATTTCCGTTGAATTGTCTATAAATAACTATTTGTACCTTGGACCAAAAGTGAATAAAAACTGCAATGTTTTAAAAACAATTTTTAAAAAATTAAACCTCTTTGCATAAAACAAATTTTTTTTTTTTATAGTTTGGAGGGGGGGGGGGGGCGGTGTCACATCCTTCAAGTTCCGGGTCTCCTAGTTTATCCGAGCGCATTTGCGCATGCGCCAGGTCATGTCGGGCCGGCTTTTTCACGAAGTTCTTAGGCGGCATAACCCTAACCCTAACCCAAACCCTAACCCTAAACTCTTAACTCTAACCCAAACCCTAACCCTAACCATTACAAAGACTATGATAGCACTGTGCGCATGCGTCGAATTTTGTAACGTGTCGACCAATCAGAATGCTCCCATTCGCTCCCAGCCCAGCTAAGATACTAGGAACTGTGAGGATGTCACACCGGAACCCAGGTAACCCCCCCCCCCCCCTGGATCCGGCCCTGAAAGGTAATGTCTCCAATTGAAATTAATACAGAGACAAAATGACAAGCAATTCAAATGTATTTCAAGACACTTACACACATACCTGGAAAAAATAATTGAAAATTGCTCATTATCGTTGTCCTGTTTTGGCCAAACAAAATTATTGACCACTCTTTGAATATCTGCAAGTCAACATTAATTTTATCCAAATAGGTTAAGCCAATTATAAGATGAAGCTCAAAACGTGTTCAGAATATGATAGGTCTCAATGAACGACTTTGACCTTTGAGTAAGTGCAGATTTGAATTACAGAAAAGGCTGAGAAGTAGTTAAAATATTTGCATAGTAAAAATAGCCCAGTCAAGACTTTTTTTTTAAAAGATAACAATGCTGTATACTATATGTCTCTTAATGACCGATTGATTCACGTGATACTATAATGTTATACTTTATATCGATGTTGTAGGCATTTTGTTTCCTGTTGATATGTTTTTAATGCACACAACTTTACAGTGGCATGTATGGCATTGGAAAAAAAATCTTACTTGGCAGGATATAAAATAATGGTCTTGGGTTACTAACGATGTCATTCATTCTTCAGCTTTCACTTGTGGAGGATGACTTTTTCATTGTGGGCATACGTAAAAAGGTATTGAACAGCAGAATTTTTAAAACATAAAAAGATGGCATACTACCCCGTGCAGTGCCATTTTGGAGCTTATTTAAATTCAGGCTTACGTTAGAACTTTCCAGCTAGTGCCGTCTACTTGGAAGCTAGGAATCGTTACTTCTCGTTACCAGTACCCAAAATCAGTTACCATTAACCTTTTGAGGGCAATGAAACTCACCGTGCGACGAGGCAGCGGGATTTTCGCGGGACGTGCGTGGGACATCTATCCTGACAGATCAGCCGATAAATCAAGCGACCATATTCAGTGTGTACACCGAGATACACTAGCTCCACAAAATAATGGTTTGGTTGGGTAAATTAACGTCCCCGGACACGTTGTGTATAGGGGACAACACAAAATAAATAATCTTAACCATATATATAGACTCCAGTTTCAGCTACTCCTAGAAAATGGCTCTAATAAAATATCATAATTAACAAAATATACCATAATTTTCATTAAAATGCTTTTGTTTAGTTAAAAGTCAGGCAAGTCTTAAACAACATCAGCTGCAGACAATGTTACTTTTTTTTTTTTTAAATGATAAAACCTTTCTTTGCTCATTGCTACATACTAGCAGTTTTAGAATAATTTGCATTTTTTAAGGAAGAATAACTCTTTATGTTTACAACAGTACTCAGCACAGTGTCCCATGAATTAATATCCACTTAGTAACATCGAAATAGCCTCCCTTGTCACTATTGCCGCAGACTGTAAACTAAACTAAACAAGATAAAGAGTTAGAGAAGATAGAAAGTTAGTTTTCGAAATATTATTATTATTATTATTATTATTATTATTATTATTATTATTATTATGATGCGTACGAATGATGTGTGTAAGAGCATCGAGTTGTTAATAAAAAAAATGCGCTGTATAAATGCAATTTATTATTATTATTATTATTATTATTATTATTATTATTATTATTATTATTATTATTATTATTATTATTATTATTATTTCATGCGTTGTTACAGTGAAAACGTATGAGTTTTATTACTTTCAAATCAGTTACAATATTTCACGTGATTATAAAGTAGCTTGGTGAACAAAATATAGAAAAGAAAGACAAACCTAACATTATCACTGCATCAGATGCAATGTTTAACAAATTATGAGCGTGGACGCTTTCAGAAGTGTACAGAATTATTATATAAACAATTATAGAACATGTTTACTCACGTAGAAAAATTTGCGTTTCCGAACACTAGAAAATGAACTAATAACATAATGTTACCAAAGAAGATTTCCCATCAAAGTTGACAGGCCTTAAAATTGAAATTATGTTTACAGTTTGTCGAGAGTGCCCTACTTCCCCCCCCCCTCCCCCGCTTCCGCCGCCTGTGATTACATATTTGTGTTTCAGAAATAATATCAGGCAACCATTGAAACTATTATTGTTTCAAGGCGTAGGCTTCGGTACTACATGAGGATTGAAAACAAAAGATCAAAACATTTATTAACGCTGAATAACCCGAATCGCCGTTGTTGTTGTTGTTTTGTTTTTTTAAATTGTGCGCTTGAGGATTAGCGGAGAACGGCCACTTCATCGTTGACACGAGCCGCCAGTGTAGACCTACGTTATGGTTTAGCTTAAATCTTTTAGTTGTACACCACTGTAGAACAGACTAAACTAATTAGTAAGTATAAGAGCTAGCTTCTTTTTTTTTCCAGAGTGTGTTCCTTGTCATTGAACTTGCATGAATGACTATTGTGTATTTAATAAATTAATCATCAGGTCTCACTGACAGGGTATTATATTTTGTTTGTTCTTGAATGGGATGATGACAATGGTGATTGTCACGTCCCCCGAGCGGGTTCCGTGACGTCAGCACATGCAACGAGTGAATAAGATAAACTCGAACAAAATAAACTAACACAAGATGCCAGAATACAAACACACTCTTTTATTCAACAACTAACAGGCAAACACAGGACAAATGGGAACTAACCTCCCCTCAACCCCTAACAAGACCCCCGTCCCAATACTAACTAACAATTACCTCCCCTTGTTCAACCCTAAACAGAACTAAACAACAACAGTTTCTTTACAAAATGTGTACAACAAAATCACAATCAATAAATCAATTCAAAATGTAAATCTTCAAATAATAAGCAATGGCGTTTGAATCTTGAATCATAAACTACTATCTAGGCGAAGCTGTAGCACAGAAGCACTGTTCCAATGTTTTTGTCAAGTAGCTCAGAGAGCTAAACAGTCTCTTTCACAATAAGCGGATGATTCTTCTAACTAAATGAATATGTTTTTAGGTGTGGTGCAGTGTGAGTCTGTGTGTGCATGAATTAGGTGTGAAAACCTCCTGTAATAGTGTTGCCTCGATACATAGGCAAAACCTGCAGCAGTGGCAGAGACCACCACAACACCTCTCGGCTGTAGAGGCAAAGGCACACCCCAGGCTGGCTAGAACCCAATCAGCGTCAACAACGGCAACAAAACGTCAACAGCAACATAAGTACAGCATAAGAAGCAACATCAGAAGCAACAGCGTTGAAATAATGCGTAGAAGTAACAGCCCAAACCTGTAAGCATATACACAGTCTTAACAGCCTGCTTACAACAATAAACACTATATAATATAATATAACACGCCGTCCTCCGTCCACCATCCTGACCTGTATATGAATACCATGATAATAATACAAGATGCTATACACACATTTCAATAATATAAATCAACCTTTGGTGCTTAATAATTCACATCTTCTATAATTATTGCAACCACACTTCAATTACACAGTCCTGATTCATCCCTCTCACCCTCATCATCGCCATCACCCCCAACGGTTATAACACATCACGATTATCTCCCTTCATTCATACTACCTTGCCGTACTATACTGTAAACATGCTTCCTTCATAATCATCACTTCATCTTTCTTCAGTATAATACATTCTATCGCTCTCTCCATACATACCCCCCTCTCTCTCTATATATATATATATATTCCCCATCATCGCCTTTGACCCACTTTTATAACAACAACAGCAACGACATTTCCCCATCACATACAATAAGAAAATCATAAGAAAATCATATAAAATCAACAAAATTCATTATGCATCCTAAAATACATCCCCTTCCCCACACTCATCACCACTCATACGCGTACGCAGTTCTCGGAGTGCGCCACTAAAGAATTGAACAACAGGGTTTGCTCACCTTTTAGGCCCCGGCTCGTGACACACCTTTCCCCCAACACCACAACACAACACAGCACTGTCACAAATACAACTGGTTAGTCTTTTGAGAGTCACTTTGTCTTGCTATTGCTGGTTATTTCACTTTCCAAATAACACTTATAACTGAAGATGAGGTCACCTTAACTCTGTCACAGACACTAAGTCTTGGTGGGTGTTCAATCGAGAACGACACACACCTTAAGAATATAACTCTACATTCATTGACAAATGGCAGTTAATATCCTTCCTCTCGAACTCTAAACATCCTTATCCCGTCGAGGGCATAAGACCTTGGGTGGCTATATAAGCAATAAACACACCCTTCCAACAGTACCCTACACTACAATGACCTCTGTCACAGGGTTGCTGCCTCGTTAGATTCGATCCTCTCGCAAAAGCATCTCAAACCACTCTGCCCTACAAAAACCGCGCCGGCCACAAGCAAATAGTCGAGCTCTCGTCAGTATGCACATTCTTTATTACGCGTATCCCTGTTCTGAATTTGGCCTACCCCCTGTCTTCTACGTTACGCACGGACTTTACGAAACTGCACTTTCATACGCAAAAAGTAAATCGGTCACGCTATTCTATGTACACCATATACGGAGAAGTGTAACTTCGTAAAAAGTATAATTCTCCCTGCTATCCGAAAACTCGTGTCGTCACACAACCCCCCCCCCCCCCCACCCAGTTCTTAACACCTTGAAGAACCTTAACTACGACGCGAATTTCCCTACCCTACTCTACTGAGCGTTTCTGCTGAGGAAATCTGCTGGAACGTTGTCCTTCCCAGAAATGTGCTCCACAGACATTGAGAAAGGTTGCAGCTGAAGTGCCCATCTCATCAGACGGCTGTTGGTGTTCTTCACCTGCTGTAGGTACTGCAGTGGCATATGGTCAGTCTGCACTACGAAAGTACGTCCGTACAGGTATTGACTGAACTTCTGCACACCCCACACCAACGCTAGACACTCCCTCTCAATGGTCGAATAGTTCCTCTCGGGTTTCGACAGTTTCTTGCTTGCACACGCAATGGGCTGTAGTCCCTGTTGATCGTAGGTCGTGATGCCTTTCGGATTCTTTTCCTTTTTACGCCACGGGGTGTCGCCGATGCCGTCACGGTGGTCACCGGAATATCCCCCACCGCTGGCATGGTTCCCTCCTCCTCTACCCTTTCGTCGTCCTCGACGATCGTGGCTACCGTCGCTCTGGTATGGAATTTCTTCAAGAGATTGGCGTGGTATAGTTTGCTTTTCCCACGCGTCCTGATCCGGTAGTCGCACTCTCCCACGCGTTCGATCACCTCGTACGGTCCTCGCCATGCTAGCTGCAACTTGTTGTGCTTTTCTGGCAACAGTAGCAACACTTGATCCCCCGCGTTGAACAAACGCCGTTTCGCTTTCTTATCAAAGTGCCGCTTCTGCTTGGCTGACGCGGTTCTGAGGTTTCCTTGTGCCAACTTACATGTCTCCTCGATGCGATTACGCAAGTCTACCACGTACTGGCTACTCAGTTTCACCTCTTCCTCTTGTATCTCCTTGGTCCATAGGTCTCGCAACACAGCCATCGGTCCCCGCACGGTCTTTCCATATAGAAGCTCGAAGGGAGAGAACCCTGTGGACTCTTGTGCTACTTCTCGGTATGCAAACAGTAGCGCTGGAATGTAGCGGTCCCACGCTGTAGGTTGTTCTGTGGCTAACTTCTTGAGCATGGACACTAGCGTCCCGTTGAATCGCTCAACTAGTCCGTTGCACTGTGGATGATACGGCGTGGTAGCTTTCCCGTGGATCGACAGTAGTCTGTTCATCTCCCGCATGACTTCAGACATGAATTGCGTCCCTTGATCTGTCAAAACTTCCCTAGGAACGCCCACCCTCGACCAAATCTCCCACAGCGCTTCTGCCACCCTCTCTGCCTCTATGCCCTTGAGCGGTACAGCCTCGGGGTAGCGTGTGGCATAGTCTACTACCACTAGGATGTACATGTTACCCCGGTCGGACTTGGGTTTGATGGGTCCCACAATGTCTACGGCCACCCTCTGAAATGGCTCGTCCACCAGCGGAAGTTGCTGTAGTGGTACCTTCCTCACCCGTCCCCTCGGTACTACCTTCTGACATTCTGGACAACTGGCGCAATACCTCCGTACTTCGGCACACATCCCCGGCCAATAGAATGTTCCCCAGATCCGCTCCCTGGTACGTTTCCCTCCCAAATGTCCAGCCATGGGTGGATCGTGAGCCAACTGAAGGATCCCCCCTCTCAACTGTTTCGGGACTACCAGTTGCGTGACCTGGCTACCTCTCTTCGTGTGTACCCGGTATAACACCCCCTTCTTCTTGCGAAACTCTGCTGACGCCCTACCTGACGCTATCGCCCCACCACTCTGTGCCAACGTTCTCGCCTTCGCGAGCGTCTCGTCGGTCTCTTGCATCCTGATCAACTCTGGGGTGCTAACAGAGATCTGGGATGGTTCGACTACTGCTAAGGGTACCTCCCTCTTCTTCTCGGCCTTCGCCTGCGCCCGAGTCTGCACTGCTGCAGCCATCGCGCATTCACCTCCGAAAAAGGAAACAGGACTTTTTTCCCCGCTATCAAACGTTACCCAGTTACCCAGGATGATATCGGGCCCGTCCTCGAAAACCACCAGCTCCACTCTCCCCCTGACCAGCGCACAATCCAACTCCACCCAAGCTGTAGGTAGCAGACCCACGTTCGATCGATTCGCCAAGCAAATCTCGACAGTCCGACCCGTCAAATCAGCTGGTTTGACTAACCTGCTCGCGACTGCCCCTATCTCCGCTCCCGTATCTCTCAATACTCGAACGTCCTGCCCGTTCGCCCTACCTTGGCCCCATGGATCATAAGGTTTGATTGCACACACGCTAGCCCGAGGTGCGGTCTCCGTGGAAATAGTCTGTCCCACTGTAACCTGGCCTACTGTCTGAGGTTTGACCTTGCAGTCCTTGACCACATGCTTCTCCGACCCACATCGGTAGCAACGACGTACCCCACTACCCCCTTCTGTCCTCCCTGTCTTCTGACCCTGACTTCCCCTGTTGCTAGGTTGCTGAGGAGCCTCCGGTCGTCTGGGAAAACTGCGTCTCTGACTGGGCAGTACGGGTGCCGGTGCTGATGCTGCCCGCTTGGCATCTACCACACGCTGTGCTAACTCTGCTGCGGCATGGCTAGTTTCAGGCAGATTCTCCCTCACGTAGATCTCTAACTCGGTAGTCATGATGGAGAAAAGCTGCTCTCCAATGAAGGTGTCCAAAACCTGCTCTACGTCGGTGATGTCTTTGTCGGCGAGCGAAAACCACTTCTTCACCAACGACCCTAATCTCACTACTAGCTGAGGAAACGTTTCTGCAGCTTCCTTCTTGGCCTCTCGAAACTGCCTACGATAGTAGTCGGCGTCCTTCCTGAAGCGTTTCAACAGCGCGTTTCTCACAATGTCGAAATCCTGGGCCTGCTCAGGCGTTAGACGAAGGTAAGTATCCCGGGCTTCCCCTTGTAACAAAGGCGCTAGCCTAACCGCCCATACCTCCCTCCTTCAACCCTGAACCTCGGCCACCCGTTCGAACATCTGGAGGTAGGCCTCCACATCCTCTCTCTCCTCCAAGGGTTTCAGCTTAACGGAGTATGCTGCCCCCCTTATCTCTAGCCCTATTCTCCCTCTGATCAGCTCGGTCTTCATCTCTGACTCTACGTTCCTCCTCTAGCCTCATCTCAAACATTCGCCTTTCCTCTTCCTTAGCCGCTCTCTCTTCCCTTTTCTCTTCCTCTAACCTCTGTTCCAACCGACGCCGGTCTTCCCTCTCAGCCTCTAATCTAGCTTCTAGCTGACGACGGTCTTCTTCCCTCTGTCGCCTTTCCTCTCTCTTCTCTTCTTCTCTTTCCTTCCTTTCTTCCTCCCTAACTAACCTCTCTGCTGCCTCCTTCCTCATTCTCTCCCTCTTCTCTTCTTCCTTCTCCCTCCGCTCTTCCTCTCTTCTCATCTCACTAACTACGTAGTGCGCCAACGCTCCATCACGGAAACCCAGACTTTCCCCAACCTGCCTAAACCTCTCACTATCACCGAGCGCGACCTCGACTTTGCTCTGTGAACCGGGCGATTTGGCATACATCTTAGGCATAGTCATTTGAGTACTTACTGCGTAAGGTTCCTCCAACAACCCTGTCACTGAGCCGTCATCACCGAAGTCCTGCTCCTCCTGCTCGGCCTCCTCCTTACGGGTCCTAGCGTCGCGGCGCATCGCGGCTCGAGCATCCCGCGTAGCCATGTCGGAAAAGAAGGGAAGAACAAATGTTAGTAATACACAAAACAAATAACACTTAACTGATACAAACACCTAACAGAATGAATACGCAACACAACAGTCACAGGAGCCGAGGAATCGTTCACCGTCGTACCCCTAAATGCGAGCAAGTGAACCCTGCAACCCAATTCCCCGTTAATGCTGCACTCCGAGTGTGATCCCTAGTGCAATACACCCACACTCCCGCCAACCGCCCGCTGCGTACCCTTTCACACAACAACTCAAACACACAACATACACATCTGGCACTACCCTAACAAAATAAGATGAGTCTATCCCACTTCTGACACCAAAAATGTCACGTCCCCCGAGCGGGTTCCGTGACGTCAGCACTTGCAACGAGTGAATAAGATAAACTCGAACAAAATAAACTAACACAAGATGCCAGAATACAAACACACTCTTTTATTCAACAACTAACAGGCAAACACAGGACAAATGGGAACTAACCTCCCCTCAACCCCTAACAGGACCCCCGTCCCAATACTAACTAACAATTACCTCCCCTTGTTCAACCCTAAACAGAACTAAACAACAACAGTTTCTTTATAAAATGTGTACAACAAAATCACAATCAATAAATCAATTCAAAATGTAAATCTTCAAATAATAAGCAATGGCGTTTGAATCTTGAATCATAAACTATCTAGGCGAAGCTGTAGCACAGAAGCACTGTTCCAATGTTTTTGTCAAGTAGCTCAGAGAGCTAAACAGTCTCTTTCACAATAAGCGGATGATTCTTCTAACTAAATGAATATGTTTTTAGGTGTGGTGCAGTGTGAGTCTGTGTGTGCATGAATTAGGTGTGAAAACCTCCTGTAATAGTGTTGCCTCGATACATAGGCAAAACCTGCAGCAGTGGCAGAGACCACCACAACACCTCTCGGCTGTAGAGGCAAAGGCACACCCCAGGCTGGCTAGAACCCAATCAGCGTCAACAACGGCAACAAAACGTCAACAGCAACATAAGTACAGCATAAGAAGCAACATCAGAAGCAACAGCGTTGAAATAATGCGTAGAAGTAACAGCCCAAACCTGTAAGCATATACACAGTCTTAACAGCCTGCTTACAACAATAAACACTATATAATATAATATAACACGCCGTCCTCCGTCCACCATCCTGACCTGTATATGAATACCATGATAATAATACAAGATGCTATACACACATTTCAATAATATAAATCAACCTTTGGTGCTTAATAATTCACATCTTCTATAAACACAAACATTTATATAAATGTACATAATTATTGCAACCACACTTCAATTACACAGTCCTGATTCATCCCTCTCACCCTCATCATCGCCATCACCCCCAACGGTTATAACACATCACGATTATCTCCCTTCATTCATACTACCTTGCCGTACTATACTGTAAACATGCTTCCTTCATAATCATCACTTCATCTTTCTTCAATATAATACATTCTATCGCTCTCTCCATACATACCCCCCTCTCTCTCTCTCTCTCTCTCTATATTCCCCATCGTCGCCTTTGACCCACTTTTATAACAACAACAGCAACGACATTTCCCCATCACATACAATAAGAAAATCATAAGAAAATCATATAAAATCAACAAAATTCATTATGCATCCTAAAATACATCCCCTTCCCCACACTCATCACCACTCATACGCGTACGCAGTTCTCAGAGTGCGCCACTAAAGAATTGAACAACAGGGTTTGCTCACCTTTTAGGCCCCGGCTCGTGACACACCTTTCCCCCAACACCACAACACAACACAGCACTGTCACAAATACAACTGGTTAGTCTTTTGAGAGTCACTTTGTCTTGCTATTGCTGGTTATTTCACTTTCCAAATAACACTTATAACTGAAGATGAGGTCACCTTAGCTCTGTCACAGACACTAAGTCTTGGTGGGTGTTCAATCGAGAACGACACACACCTTAAGAATATAACTCTACATTCATTGACAAATGGCAGTTAATATCCTTCCTCTCGAACTCTAAACATCCTTATCCCGTCGAGGGCATAAGACCTTGGGTGGCTATATAAGCAATAAACACACCCTTCCAACAGTACCCTACACTACAATGACCTCTGTCACAGGGTTGCTGCCTCGTTAGATTCGATCCTCTCGCAAAAGCATCTCAAACCACTCTGCCCTACAAAAACCGCGCCGGCCACAAGCAAATAGTCGAGCTCTCGTCAGTATGCACATTCTTTATTACGCGTATCCCTGTTCTGAATTTGGCCTACCCCCTGTCTTCTACGTTACGCACGGACTTTACGAAACTGCACTTTCATACGCAAAAAGTAAATCGGTCACGCTATTCTATGTACACCATATACGGAGAAGTGTAACTTCGTAAAAAGTATAATTCTCCCTGCTATCCGAAAAACTCGTGTCGTCACAGTGATGATGGTGGTAGTGGTAGTAGTGGTGGTGATGTTGATGATGATGATGATGATGATGATGATGATGATGATGATGATCGTGGTGGTAGTGATGTATGATGTTGATATTAGTGGTAGTCACGATGGTGATGATGATAAGGAGGCACGGTGGTCTAATGGTAGTGCTTCTGCTTGCGGATCTGAAGGTCCCGGGTTCGAGCCCTGTCCGGGCCAGTGTGTTGTGTCCCTGGGAAAGACACTTTACACCCGTTTCCTACTCCTTCGGATGAGAGTATAAACCGAGGTCTAGTCTGTGTGTCGCATACATTCCATCATAACGGACTTTAAAGATCCTGACGCTCATGTCCTAGACGGGTGAGTGCCGGTAACAAGAACACACCCAGCATGCACTAGGTCCTTCTCCCCCATCCCTGGCTGGCCAGGATAGTGCTCAGTTGTCCGGGCGTCAGACCATGCGCCCAAAGGCTGCGGGTGGGCGTCTCAGGCAGTTTGAGTTAGATCCTGTATCGGCCAGCGCCTAGAGTCTGGTCTAGTACGACGAGATAAGTGCGCTATAAAAATCCTCAATAATAATAATAATAAATAATAATAAGGATGAGGATGGTGATGATGATGACTGATGATGATGATTATCAGCATTATCATCATCATCATCATCATCATTATCATCATCATCATCATCATCATCATCTTTACCACCATGAACACTGATTAACCCTGCATCTACACGCATCTTCACCGACCGGTCCATCTGCACCGTGCTGCGCTCCTGAAATCGGCATGGCTAAGTGGGAGCCTCGGAGAGACGAACGGCAGATGGCGGGTATCCAAACTCACCGTCCACAAATAGTCATACATCAAACAACAATCTCCACAAAAGACAACACTTCATACAAAAAAAATCAAATTCTACCTCTTCTAAAGAACTGTTCAGCACTTTAAACAATCTACTTGGAAACACAAGCACTTCTCATCTGCCTTCAACTATCACTCCCTCAGAACTACCATAAAATTTTTTCTGATTTCATCTCTTCATAGATAGAAAACATCCGCAGTAAGCTTAATCAAATCCATTTCTTGTCTTTTCCTCCAGAGCCGTTTTTCTCTGGAAATTCTCTCCTCCTTTTTCCAGCCTGTCGTTGAAACGGAATTCGAAGAAATACTAAAAACTGTGCCTTTCAAATTATGCGAGTTAGACCATATTCCTGGCTTTGTGCTTAATGACTGCCTTTCTGACCTACTTCCTTCTATAACCACAATCATGAACACTTCTCTTCAATCTGGTTGGATTGGGATTAAATTAGCGTCCCCAACACCAAAGCGTCTAGGGGACGATGGTTCTGTCCCACTCTGCTTCAAGACTGCCATCATCCGCCCTCTTCTTAAATAAGCCAGCCTTGATCCAGAAAACCTTAAGAACTACTGTCCTGTCTCCAACCTCCCTTTTCTGTCCAAACTTTAAGAAGAAACAAATGTACTGAAGCAGCTCAATCACCATTTATCCCCTAACAAATTGTTTTGCCCTATCCAGTCTGCCTACCGTCACAACCATTTCACCGAAACTGCTCTCTAATCACCAACAACCTCTTGTCAGCCACCGACTCTAGAAAACTCTCTGTCCTGACCCTTTTTGATCTTTATGGCGCTTTCGATACAATAGACCATTCCATTGTCCCTCGTCGGCCTGAAAACAGTTTCGGCATCAAAGATTCTGCTCTCAGCTGGTTCCGTTCTAACCTCACTGATCGCTTTTAAACTGTTTCTGTTAACGACAATCTTTCTGCTCCATCAAAGCTTATATGTGGCGCACCGCAAGGATCAGTTCTAGGATCCATTCTTGTTACTCTGTACCTATCACCACTGTCTACTCTTGAATCATTCAGGAACATAGTTTTTACTATTACTTCTATGCCGATGACACCCAGCTCAGCAACAGTGACACTCTTGAAAATCTCCCCTCCATTCTGAAAACCTCGTCCGACTGCTTCTCAGACATCCAAAATTGGATGACAGCAAATAAATTACAACTCAATGCAGACTAAACTTAAGTCATGCTCATTGGTACTAAGCATAAACTGTCCTCCACCTTTAAGCCCCAGTCAGACCTACCGATTGTCATAAGATTTACCCGGTCACACGCTGCAATAAGTTGTACAACAAGCTTACGATAAAATATCATGCGAATCCACCATAGATTCAGAGGATAGAATATGTTCTAATTCCTGCGATGACGAGGAAATCGATGCTTAACGTCCTATTGCATGAGCGTTAAGGACGATCACCACGTCGCCACCCTGACAACAATGACCATCATCATCATATCAAAATGAGATCAAACGGATCTTTATGTATCTTGAGACAAGACCAATCAGAACGTGATGTGGCGTCCTTGACATTGCGACTGAAGAAATGGCCGACACCACAACACAAAGGTTATCATCGGATCAAAGAGCAGAAAAAGCCCTGAGTGTCTCGATCCCTCCTCGCGATCCATCATGGACAAAAGTTTCCTCCTCAACTGCTATTAAAACTGTTAAACTTGACAAACAATCTTCTCTCTCACTCTCCGAACTGCTCGAACTCGAACTGTTGGCCTTAGCTTTTACAACATGTAGCCTACGTACTAACAAGGGAGAGCACTACAGGACCAAGGAAAGAAGCCTCTTTCTGAGGGAATATCGTCTCCTGTCAAATTTCCTCCTCATCTGCTACTAAAATAGCTAAATCCTCCGAACTGCTCGAACTCGGACTCGAACTGTTGGCCATAGCTTTCACAGCATGTACGTAGCAACAAGGGAGAGCTTGTTGTTTGTAGATTATAGTCACACGACACTTTCGCATATAGGTGACTACTGCAGGGCCGGATCACTTACTCTTGGAAGGGGGGGTTCCAAAAATTTTTTAAGGGGTTAGGGGTGACAAAAACGTGTCCGCTCGAGGAACTTGAGTAGAATGAGGAACGTTTTACTTACCACCAGTGTCAACTAAATTAAGAGCTTTAAAAAAAACTCCATATATATTTTTTTTCTGACTGAGTGAGGTACATCGAATGGCCAGGGGGGGGGGGGGGGGGGGTTCCGGAACCCAGGAACCCCCCCCCCCCCCCCCCAGATCCGGCCCTGTACTGGACCGATTTATACTGACACCAGCGGGCCAGTTGTTGGTAAAGGGGAAAATAATATGATCACACGTTGACCAATCCGGGATTTGAACCAGCGACCTTTCGGTTACTAGCAAGACGCTCTTACCAACTGAGCTACCCGGCCCCGAAGGGAGAACGGAAAACGATGCTTAACGTCCTATTGCATGAGCGTTAAGGACGATCACCACGTCGCCACCCTGACAACAATGACCATCATCATCATATCAAAAATAAGATCCAACGGATCTTTTTTATTTACCCGAAGGGAGAGCACTACAGGAACCAGTAAAGAGGCCCATGAGCGAGCCGCAACGGAAACCAACTTCCGCCTCTATTGTATGGAATTAATTTTAGCGTGTGATTGGTTGCTTCGTACGATCAGTCCTGAGATTAAATCGCATGGAACAAATTGTATGATTTAATCAGTAGGTCTGACTGGCACTAGCACAATAGCTCTTGGTCATAACATCAACTCTCTTTTACCTACTGCAAGGAACCTGGGTGTTGTTCTGGACGGGGGAGAGGCAATACCCTTGATATGTCAGATTTTATCCGCAAAACATGGCAAGCCTGCCACTACTAACTCCGCCGAATTGGACTTATCCGTAAATATTTGACTATCCACGCAACTTCTAAACATGTGACGTCTTTTAATCTCTCTCAACTTAACTATTGCAACTCTCTTCTCTAGGATCTGCCTGTTTCTTCCATCCACCCTGGTGTTCAAAACGCTGTCGTTCGCCTCATTCTTAAATATAAAAAAAATCTTACTACATAACTTCACTTCTTCGCTCACTCCATTGGCTTCCCATACGGCAAAGAAGTTTTTACAAAATCTGTCTTTTCTGCTACAAGTATCTCCATGGCTCCGCTCCTTCAAACCTTGCCAATAATGTCCAACGCTATATTCCCTCTCGCAACTTACGCTCTTCATCCGACTGATCCGATACACTCCTTCTCAGGATACCCCGCGACAAATGCATGTCCTCTGTTGGTTCTAGATCTTTTTATGCCTGGACCAACTGCATGGAATTCATTACCACTTTCAGCAGCATACCGAATATCACCTTCAAAGCAAACCTCAAAGCTCATTTCTTCTTCAAAGTCTTCTCCTGATCTGTGCTGTTTTCAAACTGCTTCTTCCATATAGCCCCATCCTTTTATACGTGCGTGCGTGCGCGTGTGTGTGTGTGTGTGTGTGTGCGTACCTGTGTGTGTGTATGCCTGTTTGTGTGTGTATGTGTGGGGAATCACTTTGTTCATTACTGCCTCTCCCCAGTCCGTTTGGATTTCGCCTGCTCCCAGCCATGTATGTTTATGTATTGTACTAATGTTTAATGAATGTGTGAATGCGTGAGTGAGCGCTTTGAACTGTTCCTTACTAGTAAAACGCCCTATTATTATATTATTATTATTATTATTATTATTATTATTATTATTATTATTATTATTATTATTATTATTATTATTAATTTATTATTATCATTATTATTATTATTATTATTATTATTATTATTTATTATTATTATTATTATTATTATTATTATTATTATTATTATTATTATTATTATTATTATTATTATTATTATTATTATTATTATTATTATTATTATTATTATTATTACAACCGATAATGCTTACAAAGAAGTCTAGGGGACATTTTTTTTAGTCCCTTCGTTATAGCCGAAGTTTGTTGTAGCCGTAGTCGACGGTTATTGGCCGAAGTGTGTGTTTGTATTCGTTATATCCGTGGTATCTCTAAAACGTCTAGTCGTTGGTGTAAGATTTACAGCCCAGAACACGTTAAATTGTACCCTCGTCATGTCATTGCAATAGGGTTGATTTTAAAAGAGTTTGGGGTAGGTCATGATACACGAAGGTGATCAAGAGAGAGATTTGTTAGTTCATTAGTCATTGTTTATAGGCTCCAGCGGACTGCAAAGAGCCGAATCAGGACCATAACTTGGTTGAAAGAGGGTTCACAACCGATCCGTATAAAAGATTTGCTGAAACAACCTTAATGGTTACACTGAATGCACTACACCAGCCGGTCACTTTACAATAATGGCATCCAATGCAGGGATGCTAAGGCTGTACTCTAATTTATCGAACCCCGTTTACAAAAGCAAAATAGAATATAAAGATCATTAGTAAATAATAACAAAACACATACATATAATATGCCTGCGTTGCTAAATAATAATAGAAACCATTTTGCAGGAAAGCGTCCAATATTTCCAAGCTGATTAAACAGACAAATGAGTTCTGGGAGAGTTTTCAGGAAAAAAGGTAGGTGACTGGTCTAGCGAAAAAGATAGTAGATTGATAGAACAGATTAGGAATGAGAAAGAACAAATTAGAACGACAGAAACAGAGAGAGAGAGAGAGAGAGAGAGAGAGAGATGGGGTGGAGGGGGGGGGAAGAAAAAAAGAGAGAGAGAGTTGACTATTCCATCTCCAGTAACACACCACGAGGTTATAATAGGCCTACTAATTTACAAATTGACTGTCACGAATTGGCTAGTTTAAACTCTGCCTATCGACTATTTAGCATTGTGTAGCCTTTGTAACAGTAGAGAGTTAGTACAGTACACAGTAGCAATTAAATTACAGCACACTGCGAGCCTGAGCCACACACACAGCGCAGTGACGTCAGCACTTGAGTTTTGAATATGAACTTTTTACCCAATGAGAGCTTACGCAAAGCGGTTCGAGCCAGTTTGACTGGGTCCGAGCCTAACACATTTTTGGGCAGTTGGGAGTAATACACCGAAGTGTTAACAGCTAGAAAGCTGGCAGAGAAATCTCTCTACACTTAGACCAGGAAGCAGGACTTAGGAATCGTAGAATTCTATCAAGTCACACGGGCCTGAACTTGTCAAACAGGTAAATGAACACCCTTCTGTTTCATCGTGATATATGTGTAGTATTGTTGAAATTATGTTTGAAGAATTTGCTATGCATAAATGTGAATTGTTAATCCGAATTTGCGTGACCATGTGGAAGAGCCTACCACGAGGCGAAACACGACCGGTTACGCCGCCATGTTGCATACCATACGGAACCACTGTTGTTTAACTTATATGTATGTTTGCAGACCAGTGGCTGTACCACTGAATGTTTATAATATTATTAATTCTGTATGTGTATAGTTAGCCACGTTTGATATTTATGTATGTATAGGAATTTAGAGTGAGATTCCAGTGGAACCCGGAAGTAGCAGAATGTTCGTCGCTTATGTATAGAGATGTGGAGCTATCACTGAGGGCTACTTGGCTTTCAGTGAGACGCTCTGCACAAACCGATTATTCAGGGTTGTGCAGAATTTCGTCTCTTATATTACAGACGGGCAGGCGAGCTATCCCGAGCTATCCCGAGCTATCCTGTGAACCCCACTCCACAGAAACAAGTTGGTTGAGGAACCTCTACCGCACAAGTCGGAACGAGCGACCCGGTAAAACTCCCTGTCAGACCCCACAGCGTGGCCAGGGAACCCAACTACACAACGACACAGGTGGACCAGAAGCTACCTCACAGAAGGACTTCGACCGCACCACCCGCCAGTTAAGTGTGTTATCCCAAGTGCACTTAAACTGATCAGAACAGGACCACAGTAGTCCAACTATTCAGAAACTCTAAAACGGACCACAGTAGTCCAAATCTACATGAGATATACTAGCGAGTGCCCGATGAAGATAGAACAGCTGCATAGACTATCAGCGATCGAACTATTAGCATTGAAAGAGACTTTTTAAGTTAGATTAGTACTTAGAGAACCTTGTATAGAGTAGAAGAAATAAATGTGTGATTTTAACTGTTATCAAAAGGCTGGACTACATATGATTCATAGCCGTGTGAAAGCTAGTGTGACAGTATTCTTTTACCTTTTTTCTATCTATTTCTGCACCCCAACCTTAACACAGAACGAGCTAAACAAATAAATTTATTAAAGTAATTCATAGGGTGACTTACTAGCAGTTCCCACCGAATAAACGTGAGGGTCCATAATTCCATTGTGCAGAGCCCATAAACCCCACGTGACACTTAAATTGGCGAGCCTAGCCAGGATCTGTGTATAATAGGAATTGGGTATAAACGGATCTAAGTACAATAAAATTAGATAACAGTAGGAGTAGTAGAATAACTTAGAATAGTGGTAACATTGACTCAGTTTGGGTGCACTATTCTTTAGTTAAAAACTTTTTTGCTTCAATTATTTTTGTGTCTGTATGTTGCATTGTTCTTTTGCAGGTTTTGCTTAAGTAACTGTTGTATGCCATTTGACTCTTGTTTTATTCTATTATTGATTACGAATTTGATTGTCTTTGCATTGTTTTTATTGACTTGCAATATTGCTAGTGTTTTGGTATTCCACGTGATTCAGAGGGTGTTCATAGACACGTTTGGCAATGTCGGACCCAGTGGCCTTGAGATTGCGTTTCAAGGAATTGGGAGAAGCTTTACACTTAGCAGGGGCGGACCTAATTGCGTATATAAATGCAGAGGTAGAGAAACAGGAGGCTAAGGCAGAGAGAGCAGCAGAAAGGGAGGCGAAGAAACTAGCCTTAGAAGCAGAGCAGAAGAAACTAGCATTAGAAGCAGAACAGAAGAAACTCGAAGCAGATCAGAGAAAAGCAGAATTAGAAGCAGAGCAGAAGAAACTAGAATTAGAAGGAGAACAGAAGAAGGCAGCATTAGCAGCAGAGAGAGAAGCAGAAGTTAGGAGATGGGAGTATGAGAGGGCAGAAAAAGAAAAAGAGAGGGCAGAGAAAGAAAAAGAGAGGGAAGAAAAGGAAAAAGAAAGACAGCATGAGTTAGAGCTAAGAAGATTGGGATCAGGAGCTTCAAGTTCTTCCTCAACCCCTTCTCACTCAGATCAGCTAGAGGTAGCATCCAACCCTGTACAAGGAATGTCATTTCCACTGGGAACATTCAATGAGAGAGAAGAAGGTCTAGATCTCTATCTGACTAGGTTTGAGCGCCTAGCAACAGAGTATAAACTAGATCCCACTCATTGGTCTTTCAAGCTTAGTCAAGGACTTAGAGGAAAGGCTTATGACATCTACAGTAAGCTACCGACTGACAGAGTGACTGACTATCACAAAGTAAAAGAGGCACTCCTAACGGGATTCGAACTGACAGGAGAATGCTACCGGCAAAAGTTCCGCACCAATCGGAGAGTGAAAGGAGAGAGCTATGCGCAGTTCGCGGATCGGTTGTCCACAACGCTGGATAAGTGGATTAGCCAGTCAGCCACGGCTAAGACGTATGATGGACTGACAGAACTGTTAGTATGGGAACAGCTACGGGAAACCATGACCCCCGAGCTGAGAACCTTCTCAGTAGAGCAGGGCGCGGAAAGACTAGAAGATCTGGTCAAGGTCGCAGATAGGTACGTGGCCGCACACGGAGAAGCCAAGAGCTTCAGGCGAGACCTAAAGCCTAACGGGAAAGAGGCACAGAAACGAAGCCCTAACCGAGAAGAGCGCACCGCGAATAAGCCGAATAACCCCAGACCTGGGCAAACTAAAGGACCCAACACGGAATTCGGGAAAAGAGGTCCCGCAGAACAGAGACGGTATTGTTCGTTCTGCAACAGAAACAATCACTCCACCGCAGAATGTTTCAAGTTGGCCGCACAACGTAGGGAAGAGCGCGAAAGCCGGCCAGCGCACAGAGTTCTAACTCAAAGTAGCGGTAATAAGCCACACACGATCGGAGATCACCCATCGGTGACAGACACGGTCAAGGTCAACGGAAAAGAAGCGAACTGTCTGTATGACACAGGTCTATCATACGACGCGATAGTCAGCGAGTCTCTTGTATCGCGCGCGGACTTGACAGACAAGACAGTCGACTTACAAGGAGCAGACTTGACGAAACCGACGACTACTTGCCCAATAGCTTGGATCGAAGTAGAGAGTAGGTACGTCACAGGACGAATCCAAGCAGCTGTTTTACAGAAACCCCTGTATGATCTAGTGCTAGGTTGTAGGTATGTGTTCTTAGGCACGCCCCCAAAAACTGTAGAGATAGCTGCAGTGCAAACCAGGGCCCAAGCTAAAACCCAACCACCCCAGCCCGAGTTCGCTCCGAATCCAGGACTCGAAGAGATCAAAACAGCACAGAAAGAAGACACCTCGATAGCGAAGTGCTTCCAGAAGCTACCCAAGGCGCACACACCCCCGCACAAGGGAGACTTCTACATGGAACAGGGAGTTCTACATCGACAAGGAGATGGAGATCACACCCAACTAGTACTACCAGCCACCCTTCGAGCCCAAGTACTAGAATTAGGCCACAGCATGCCACTCAGCGGACACATGGGAATTGGAGCCACAGTGCAGAGAATCAGCGCACACTACTATTGGCCAGGAATCACGGAGGATGTCAAGCGCTACGTGAAATCTTGCCACCAATGTCAACGATATTCCCCGCGACATCACACCGTACCAGTTACCTTAGGACCATCAGTAGTAGTCGGCGTGCCATTCCAGCAAGTCTCAGTAGACATAGTAGGACCACTGCCCATGACCAAGAAGCGGAACAGATTTCTACTCACACTCGTCGACGCATGTACGATGTGGTGCGAAGCAGTCCCGTTGCCAGCGATCGACACCAAGAAGATTGCAGATGCACTCATCGCCATCTTTACCAGAGTCGGATTCCCGGACAGCATTAGAACGGACAACGGATCTCAGTTCACCGGCCGCCTGATGCAAGACGTGTTCGAGTTGATACAAGTTCATCACATTCGCACACCACCATACCACCCAGCCAGCAACGGACAAGTAGAAAGACTGAATGGAACCCTTCTCACCATCCTCAGGAAAGTCGCCGACGACAATCCAGAAGCGTGGGACACCTACGTGAATGCGGCACTGTTCGCATACCGAGAAACGCCCCATGCAGCCACAGGCTACACCCCGTCAACATTGCTATTCGGCAGACCTCTAGCAGGACCGCTAGAAGCCCTACGCAGAAGTTGGACGGAAGCCAAGATAGACGACACACCCAGAGGTGCCACCAAGTACGTCGCAGACCTGCAGGAAACCCTCAAAGCAACGTGGAAGAAAGCTGGTGAAGCACTGAAGAAGGCAAGAGCCCGTCAGGCGAAGTACTACAACCGCCACGCGAAGGACAGAGAACTGCAAGTCGGCGATCAAGTGCTACTCTTACTTCCAAGTGGAACCAACAAGCTGGACATCGCTTGGAGAGGACCGTACCGGGTGACTGCCAAGAAATCCAAGACAGTCTACCAAGTAGAGGTGAACGGGAGAGCCCGACACCACCACATCAATCTCCTCAAGAAGTACACGGACCGACCAGCGACCCCCGGCACACACACATGGATGGCCATCGCCATCGCGGAAGAAGTTCATCCCCAACTTCAACAGCACCGCCGTACCACGGACAAATGGAACCCGGAAAATCGCCCCGGACAAAGTAGTATGGACAGCCGAATGCGAGACAGCATTCCAAACACTCAAGGACCGAATGACATCGGCGCCAGTACTCCACCTACCCGATTTGACTCAGCCATTCGTTCTCCGCACCGACGCAAGCGACTTAGGCCTCGGAGCAGTACTGCTACAGCGCGACCCCAAGAATGCAGAGACGCTATTCCCTGTCGCCTACGCCAGCAGAAAATTGAGACCCGCCGAGACCCACTACGCCACGTCGGAGAAAGAATGTCTTGGACTAGTCTGGGCCATACAGAAATTCCAACTCTACCTGTATGGGACCCATTTCACAGTTCAGGTGGACCACCAACCACTATCGTTCCTGGCAGCCTCCAAGTCTTTGAACTCTCGCCTGATGCGATGGGCACTCACCCTTCAGGCGTACTCATTCCAAATCGAGTACATCCCCGGCAAAGAAAACCACGGAGCCGACTACCTCAGTCGCCATCTCGTGGAGGACACAGCAGCTGTCGCCCACCCAACACAACTAAGGGCCACAGCACCAGAATTCGTCCCCGCCCAGTAATACCCTGTCACTAGTGTCCATAGCTACCTGGCACAGCATTGCAGCTCAGGTAGAGCAACTTACTTAGTTTGTAAATAGGACCCTAGGATAGTGCAGTGTTAAACTAGGCTCTGTAGTAGAAAAAGGTCGAATCCAGTAGTCATCGCCTTTTTTCAGTTGAGGGAGCCTGTCACGAATTGGCTAGTTTAAACTCTGCCTATCGACTATTTAGCATTGTGTAGCCTTTGTAACAGTAGAGAGTTAGTACAGTACACAGTAGCAATTAAATTACAGCACACTGCGAGCCTGAGCCA
Organism: Oncomelania hupensis; assembly: GCA_036898135.1. Lineage (NCBI taxonomy): Eukaryota > Metazoa > Mollusca > Gastropoda > Littorinimorpha > Pomatiopsidae > Oncomelania > Oncomelania hupensis. The sequence continues at coordinate 25,174,159 of CM072512.1, read as the reverse complement.
CACACACAGCGCAGTGACGTCAGCACTTGAGTTTTGAATATGAACTTTTTACCCAATGAGAGCTTACGCAAAGCGGTTCGAGCCAGTTTGACTGGGTCCGAGCCTAACACATTTTTGGGCAGTTGGGAGTAATACACCGAAGTGTTAACAGCTAGAAAGCTGGCAGAGAAATCTCTCTACACTTAGACCAGGAAGCAGGACTTAGGAATCGTAGAATTCTATCAAGTCACACGGGCCTGAACTTGTCAAACAGGTAAATGAACACCCTTCTGTTTCATCGTGATATATGTGTAGTATTGTTGAAATTATGTTTGAAGAATTTGCTATGCATAAATGTGAATTGTTAATCCGAATTTGCGTGACCATGTGGAAGAGCCTACCACGAGGCGAAACACGACCGGTTACGCCGCCATGTTGCATACCATACGGAACCACTGTTGTTTAACTTATATGTATGTTTGCAGACCAGTGGCTGTACCACTGAATGTTTATAATATTATTAATTCTGTATGTGTATAGTTAGCCACGTTTGATATTTATGTATGTATAGGAATTTAGAGTGAGATTCCAGTGGAACCCGGAAGTAGCAGAATGTTCGTCGCTTATGTATAGAGATGTGGAGCTATCACTGAGGGCTACTTGGCTTTCAGTGAGACGCTCTGCACAAACCGATTATTCAGGGTTGTGCAGAATTTCGTCTCTTATATTACAGACGGGCAGGCGAGCTATCCCGAGCTATCCCGAGCTATCCTGTGAACCCCACTCCACAGAAACAAGTTGGTTGAGGAACCTCTACCGCACAAGTCGGAACGAGCGACCCGGTAAAACTCCCTGTCAGACCCCACAGCGTGGCCAGGGAACCCAACTACACAACGACACAGGTGGACCAGAAGCTACCTCACAGAAGGACTTCGACCGCACCACCCGCCAGTTAAGTGTGTTATCCCAAGTGCACTTAAACTGATCAGAACAGGACCACAGTAGTCCAACTATTCAGAAACTCTAAAACGGACCACAGTAGTCCAAATCTACATGAGATATACTAGCGAGTGCCCGATGAAGATAGAACAGCTGCATAGACTATCAGCGATCGAACTATTAGCATTGAAAGAGACTTTTTAAGTTAGATTAGTACTTAGAGAACCTTGTATAGAGTAGAAGAAATAAATGTGTGATTTTAACTGTTATCAAAAGGCTGGACTACATATGATTCATAGCCGTGTGAAAGCTAGTGTGACAGTATTCTTTTACCTTTTTTCTATCTATTTCTGCACCCCAACCTTAACACAGAACGAGCTAAACAAATAAATTTATTAAAGTAATTCATAGGGTGACTTACTAGCAGTTCCCACCGAATAAACGTGAGGGTCCATAATTCCATTGTGCAGAGCCCATAAACCCCACGTGACATTGACAATAGCGGACACTTTATTTCTTTTCTTTCAAACCAAAACAGTGACAAAGATCCCGTGGCCTCCTCACATCGAAGCAATTACACATGACGTTTGTACATATTCAGGTGCATACATTTTAATGCTAATCACGCACATCATTATTCTCTTCGAAAGAACCTGCCAAAATACTATTTTAAAAAAAAACAATAATTGCATAAAATATCGCTAATATCTACATTCACAAGCAGGCACACACACGCACACGCACACACAGACATGCACACACACGCGCACACACACACACTCACGCATCCACCCACACAAACACACGCACACACATTCACACATTATATCCTATCCCGTTACTCGAAAGGCGTTGAGGCACCACAGGTGGTCGTGTAACCAGCGTACTCCATCTATGTCCTCAGCAACCCTCATGGCTAATAATGACTCGTTATCAAGCCAGTCCAGTCTGGAATGTTATCCTCACTCTTCTTCTGCCTCCTTGCACCGCGCCTCTGTTGACGTAGCCATATGCCATCGGAGTTTCCGTTTCTTCACCACCGTAAGCATGTCATCGCCGTGTCCAATGGCTTGTGTGATGGTATGTCGGACTTCGTCGTTGGTGATGTGCTGGGTATAGGAAATGCCAAGAAGTCTTCTGTTGCACCTCATCTCCATGCTTTGTATTCTTCGTTGTAGGTCTGCTGTGAGGGTCCATGTTTCGCAAGCGTATAGGAAGATGGAGATGACAAGGGAGCGCTTGCACACACACACACACACACACACACACACACACACACACACACACACACACACACACACACACACACAGACCGCTAGATCGGCACAGAGGAAGACGGAGACCGACAGACAAACAAACAAAGAGAGATTGGACCTCGTAAAAATCAATATATAATAATTTTAGTTAACTTGATCTGCAGAGATCTTGTAGGAATGCCGAACACAAACACTTACTTAATTCTTGGTGAAAGACCACACAAACAACTAGTCTAGCCAGGTTAAAAAGACAGGCTACAACGAACAGGCTTACCAAAGAGCGATCTTTGGGCTTACCATTAGAAAGTGGGCGTAACTGGAATATAGTAAAGGAACCGTTCGTAAACGCAAGAGGTTCACAAACAGCTCTGTACCAATTGAAGATTTTGTGGATGGAGAGAGGGCAAGTAGTGCAATACTCGCACTGAGGGTTGTCTACTCACAGCAGTCACATCAGTCAGTCATTTTTGCTGAAGAAGGTGGACAGATTGAAGAGGATCGAAAAGTACAAGCAAAGAGCTTCCATAATAAGCTCTTTGGTACAAGTAAGTTGCCATTCTTTCTTTTGGGAGGGACTGGCGTGAACGGGTATGACAGGGGAGTGGGTAGCTTTCGTGTTTGAAGGCAACATTCTTTTCGTAGCTAATTATTACCAAAGACAGTACTAAAGAGAATCTTTTACTATGGTGTGTTCTAGAAAACCCACCAACAACATTTATTGAGAAACTTTTAATCTGTTGTGTTTTATATCCTTCAATCTTTTCACTTGTCTTCGTCTGTACGGTCTGTCATTAGGCCTATTCATTTGTAGCACTAGTCTGCGTTGTAACCCTTTTACTTGACCTCTTTGCACGTGATGATTACATACGTTTCCGTCCTTTTTCCGTTTAAAGTGCGTCTATTGTCAGCCCCCCTCCCCCCCCCCACCACCACCACCACCACCCCTCCTCTACTCAACGCAGTCACACACAAACTTTTACACTAGAAAGTACGATCATAGAAGAGTTTACTGATCCACTTTATTAAGGTGAAAACTCTCGAACTCGGTCCGGTACGTCTTCTTGGTAAATGCGCCTGTAGTCGTACACGACCTTTAGATTCAAATATCGGACATACTTAAATGTGTGAAAATATGAGTAAAAAGTAATCTCTTCTCGTGAATTAGACATTTTAGTTGTTTCTCTCGCAGCTTTGATCTAGATCTCACTTTAAGGCAAACAACGCATGACCTACAGGTCATTTTGAATTCATGATAGCTCATCTGACATTCCGTGCTTACATTACCCCTATTAGTCGCCTTTTGCGACAAACCGGCAAACGTTGGGTCCATTCTATTTAGTGCCCTAACCCGCAGACTGGGTGAAAGTCTTCTACACAGAAATCACCGGCTAGGGCAGAAGAAACTCACGTTACTATAGGTTCAACGACCACGTGCTCGGGGCCAAGGCGAGCCACACTGCATTCGTGGATTTCGGCCAATAGCCTGGAGAGGATTGGGCCTCGCCAGGTCTTTCTTGCCCAAGACACACCGTACGCTGAAAAGAGTCACTCATTCCATACCGGATCTGTCGTCGCCCGGGTCCTCAAGGACCGCGCCTTCCGTTGGCCACCAGGACAGGAGTGATAATTTGGTTACTGATGGACAAATTAGCGAGATCCGCACGAGAGACAACATCGTCATAGGAACCTGGAATGTCAGGACCCTAAATGTGGAGGGACAATTAGAACTGGCCCACGAACTGGACCACTATGGATGGAACATTTTAGGTACCAGCGACATGCGCTGGAAAGGCCTATATGAACCAAATACCGACAAAGGCCACAAGCTTTACTTCAGTGGGAGAGATGACAGGCACGAACACGGCGTTAGATTCTTGGTCTACACAGACATTCTAGCCACTGTCATGGGTTGCCGCCCAGTCTCCAGTAGACTCATAACCATCCGTCTGAGAGCAGCCTCTTTTAACATCACTATCATCCAGGCCTATGCCTCAACATCAGACTATGACGAAGCGAAGTCGAGGATTTTTATGAACATCTGCAGGCTATTCTTGACCAAGTGCCGAGGAAGGACATAGTCATAGTGCAAGGCGACTGGAATGCCAAGGTTGGCCAACATGCGTACCACAACTGGGGAGACACATGTGGACCCCATTGCAACAACGAGACAAATGACAAAGGTCTGAAACACTTGGAGTTTGCCAGATACAACAGTCTGATACTGGCAAACACACTTGGTACCCACAGAAAGTGCAGACGATGGACCTAACACAGTCCCAGCGGGGAGCATCACAACCAGATGACTATCGAACAATCAACAGAGACATCCAAAAAGGCACGCGCACAGCAAAGAGAATCGGATAGAAGATTGATGCCAGGAAATAGAGAACATTCTAAACGAGAACAACAGCAAGAAGGCCTACCAGACTGTAAAGCGACTGACAAGTGTTAAACAGCCTAAGGTCTCCACGATCCAAAGCAAGTCTGGCATACGCCTTACAGAAGAACAAGAAGTTTTTGATAGATGGACAGATCCAGTACTGCTCTGACCTTTACAACAACACACCAAACGGAGACCCTTCAGTCCTAAGCATGTCCCAAGAACAGAAAAGAAGAAGAAATCCTCCCAATTCCTCGAGAAGAAGTTGAGGCAGCAGTGCAATCGCTGAAGAAGGGGAAGTCACCAGGAATGATATACCCGCGGAATTGCTTCAAGCAAGACGAGAAGCGATGATTGGCACCCTCACCATTATCTTTAATAAGATCTGGCAGGGCGGGGAGTGGCCTACACCATGGACCCAGTTGCTTGACATTACTCTTCCCAAAAATGGTAACCTTCATGAATGTGAAAACTACCGCACCATCAGCCTCATCAGCCATCCTCCTGGAAATAATACTCAACAGGTTGAAACCCCAAGCTGAACAAATCATAGCTGAAGAACAAGCAGGATTCAGGACTGGGCGAAGTACCGCTTATCAGAGTTTCAACTCAGAATAATCTTTGAGAAATACCTACAGCACCAACAATATCTTTATCATGTGTTCGTAGACTTCAAGAAAACGTTTGACCGAGTCTGGCATGCAGCTTTGTGGGCAACCATGAGAGTGTGTAATATCAGTCCTAAAACTATTGAAGTCATTAAAAGCCTGCATGACAAGGCTACCAGTGCCGTCCCCTACAACAGCGTAATCGAGAACTGGTTCAGAACAACAATCGGCGTGCGTCAAGGATGCCTACTCTCTCCTACACTCTTCAACATTTTTCATTGATGGATTGGTTGGAGAGGAACAAGGACTTGAACAGCTGGTACAGAGGCTTCACACCACCTCCAGAGCCTCTGGAATGGAAATAAGTGCAGAGAAGACCAAAATGATGACCAACAACACCAATGGCATCAACACGGACATCATAGCCTAAGGTCAATCCCTCAACACAGTGCATAGCTTCAAATATTTAGGAGCCATTGTTATCAGACAATGGGTCCAGACAGGAAGTCCTCTCCAGGATCGCACAAACAACTGCTGCCCTGACAAGGTTGAAGGTCCATTTGGAAAGACAGGACCATCAGTCTTCATTCAAGGTAAGGTTGCTGCGCTCCCTTGTCATCTCCATCTTCCGCTTTCTCTTGCGAAACATGGACCCTCACAGCAGACCTACAACGAAGAATACAAAGCATGGAGATGAGGTGCTACAGAAGACTTCTTGGAATTTCATATACTCATGTCACCAACCTCGAAGTCCGACAGACCATCACAAAAGCCATTGGACAACACGATGACATGCTCACAGTGGTGAAGAAACGGAAACTCCGATGGTATTGCCACGTCACCCGAACATCGGGCCTTGCAAAGACCACCCTGCAAGGCGCGGTGCAAGAAGGCAGAAGATTAGGGAGACAGAAAAAAGGTGGGAGGTCATATTCGAGAGTGGACTGGCTTGACACTGAATGAAGCAATGAGGGTTGCTGAGGACAGAGAAAGATGGAGTACGCTGGTTAAACGATCATCTATGGTGCCCCAACAACTTTCGAGTTATGGGATAGGATAGGATAGGACAGCTCATCAGTAGTGCAGTCCAATCTCTTATGGCATATTTGCATTGTAATATTATCAAAGTTACGTATAATACAGTAGGCCTATGTGGACTTTGACATTACAATGGACCACGTCGAGACACGTCGAACTTTTAATGACACACCGCAGGCTGACATAGGCCTGCATAGTTCTATTCCAAGCATATTAACTCGATCATTCCACTATGTGCCGGATGGATGATTATGCTCCTTACTCAGATCTTTTTATCGAGTTTAGTTTCCAAACCTATGAATTGCAAAATTGAGTTCACTATGATTATCCAGTGTTTTTCCCCTCAAAACTAACATCACATTTGTATTTCTTGAAAATATTTATTTTTTTATTTATTTTGATCGACAAATATTTGAGATCTTTCTTTTTCCAGCATCAGTTTTAATTCAGTTCGTCATACCTTTCCATTTTCTACATGTTTGTGTTTGTGTCTGGGAGTACACTTGAAGGGCTTGCCATCTTATTTAATTACAATGGATGAAGATGAAGAATGAGGCGTAGGCCTACTATATAGTGTTCTTCCTTCGGGACAATTTTTTTCTTTCTAGGCAGGGGCAGAACAGAATAAATTGTGCGTGTAATCTGTTGTAGGTTATGTGGGTGCTGGTGTCTAGCTGTCGTGTCTGTGTGTGTGCGTGTGTGTATGTGTGTGTGTGTGTGTGTGTGTGTGTGTGTGTGTGTGTGTGTGTCCAAACAGGCCAAAACTACTACGTCTCCTATCAATTCATTGGGCTGCACAGGCTTTGTTGGTTTATGTAAAATTCACGGCAGGGTGGATGCAATGTCAGCTTATATCTGGATTTTTTTTCTTTAGGTCATCAGTCAGCAGCGTGTCAAAGCGACTGATGACTGAAGTGCAAACTGAATGTGGACTCCCTTTTAGAGTAAGGAGAGAAGGTGGGTGTATATGCCTCCGCAGTCTCTTGATGATCAGATAGTGCTGAAGTGTTGACATAACAAATACTGCAAGCAGGCTGCATAGAGCTCTATTCAAGACTAGGGTCAATACGTTGCTTGTGAATGTATAGATAGATCCTCATTGTATAATGTAAAGAGTATAGACACGCTATATTTTAACTTTCAATTCATGCACTTTCTGTTTTGACACTTTAAGATCTATGTTGAACAGTCCCCCCATACGCGTCAGTGTCCTGGGACAGAAATCTACACAACAAATAACTCTATGTTCATTATCAGTTGTATCAGAATTATGCAGACTGTACCAGTATTTTCTGTTTAACGAGATCATCGATGGCGTTGATTACATTTTTAAACTACACTTCTTTTTTTTTCCTTTGGTCTGGCTTTCAGAGATTTATAGATATGTAAACTGTAAATGTGCATAAATAAATAAATGGATAACTATATAAATAAATAAATAAATTACAGACATTTAAACTGTACATGTGCATAAATAAAGAAATAAATTAATATCTGCGGTTTTATCCTCTTCTTCCTATAATAGTATAGTAGTAGTATAGTAGCATCGGCGTAGCGTTAGGCTTCTGGGGCCTGTCGCCGAGTCTGTTGTCAATATTTCTCTAACTAGGTCAGCAAACCCGGTCTTTTGACCATCCCGCTGTTATATTTGACAATTCCAGACTAGCTGCTAGGTTAATGGGATATATTATTAATTTTGTAGTATTGCGCTGTGGGTTTGATTGTTCATTGGAGGCAGAACGTACAGAGGAAGAACAAAGAGAGAACATCAAATTAAGAGAGCGCTAATTATAAATAGGCAACCGCGCTGAACGAGGAACTGCAGCAGGTGCAACACAGCATACTATACAGAAAGGCTTAGATTCGCCGAGCACCTCTCAGAAGTGGAGAGGGGAGCGTAATTCTCAGGTACGCATTGTGCTGCAACACTTCCCTGAAAACGGCTGGAGGATGAGAAAAGAGGATGGGAGTGAGAGAAAGAATACAAAATAGGGGTAAAAGGGCCGATCAGCTCAATAGACCGGTTTCCTCTTTAACAAACAAACAAACATTACATTACATTACATTACATTACATTACATTACATTACATGATTATTGCTTTAGGTCCAGCGGACTCTTCCGAGCCAAATCAGGACTGGACAACCCCTGATCCGCATAAAAGATCTGAGGCTGTACTCTAATTAATCGAACCCCCGTTTACAAACACAAAATAGAATACAAACATCATTATAGATTATCAACAAAACACATATAAAATGCCTACATTGCTAAATAATAACATCATAGGAAGCCCTAGTGACCACCTGGCAGAAAGCGTCCAATACTCCCAAGCTGATCCAACAGACCTCATACACAAATAAGAAGTCTTGTCCCGAAAGAGTTTTCAAGAAAAAACTTAAAAGGTAGGAGACTGGTCTAGCGAAGAAGAAGATAATTAGCAGATTGATAGAACAGAGCAGAACTGATAACGAGCAAAATAATTAGAAAGACAGCGACAGTGGGAATTTAAAGCACTAAATTTCCAGAAAGTGGGGATACTATTTATACTGAAAACCCCGGCACCCCAACAGGGGTAACAAACAAACGAACACACACACACACAAACACAGTGTAATTTTGGAATCTTTTTGTTCTTCTCATCGTGACGCAGCATTTTTGTTTGTTCTCTCTCTCGCACAGTATGCAAGACTACCAAATGTAAGGAAAAAGGGAAGTAATTCTTAGCACTTCAGTAAGAGCGGAACCAAGCATGGCGGTCGACGAAACAGAAGGGTTTTGCAACACTCCCTTTTGGGTAAGGACATTTTAAATTGTAAACGATGTGGGTTGTGAAATATGGTTCCAGATGTTATAGGCTGATGATTTATGTGACTTAAGTTTATATTGTGTGATTTGGAAAGTAATATGCTTATGAATATCTTTGTTCTGAGGTGTTCTTCATGTCATGATACTATCGTAACTATGTTCATCACTAGACTGTAGACACTAGTTACTAGTTACTAAGTTAGTCTACACTACACAGTTACGTTTGTTGTTTGGAAAATGATTAGGAGAGTCACGAGGTTGAGAACGTTTTTCATTTATCCATTGTTCTGAGCGTGTGATTTACAAACTGTGTGTCCCCTTGGGGTCATGAGCAATCTTCAATTTTTCTTGCCACTGTAGATTGTTCAAACCTATAAAGGGAAAAGGGAAAGCCACAGTTGAAAACCTGTCTTTCCTTTATAGGCAAGACAGATTCACTGCGGCAACAGTACCCCCGTTGGAGTGCCGGGGGTTTTCAGTATAAATTGTATCCCCACTTTATGGAAATTTAGTGCTTTAAATTCCCACTGTCGCTGTCTTCCTCATTTACTCTTTCCTATTCCTGCTCTGTCCTTCACTCTGCTATACTATCTTCTTCTTCGCTAGATCAATGACCTACCTTTTTTCTTGAAAACTCTTCCTGGACAAGACTCCTTGTTTGTGTATGAGGTCTGTTGGATCAGCGTCGCAAGATCGACAAAGCTGCAATGCTGTATAAGATCATCAGTGACCAAGTCGATATCCCTGCTGGTTCACATCTTAAACCAGCAGCACGTGCCACCAGAGGACAGCAGGCGAAGCTCCAGGTGCCCCAATCTAGAATCAATGCTCACCTACATTCCTTCTTCCCCTCCTCTATCCGTCTCTGGAACTCTCTCTCTGATGAAATCACAACCACTAAGTCAGTCCCCGCCTTCAAATCAGCAATGGAAGGATGGCTCCATTTGTAAATATCTCATTGGAAAAAAAAATTATATATATATAAATTATAATAAATAAATAAATATAATAATAAAGTATTTTGTTAAAGAAAAGCCTTATTAAGGGGCTACCTGTACCTATTATTAATTTCTTAATTATTTTAAATAATCTATTAGTGTATCATAGTTTTGTCCTCCAAACCCCACTGTGTCCCCCCCTTCCCCTAGTAGAGGGGGTGGGTGCCTGAATGTTGTTGTTGTTGTTGTTTTTTTTTTTTTTTTTTTTTTTTTTTTTTTTTTGTGGTTTGTTTTAACGTGCCAGCGCATGCTCCCGTCGAGTCCCACACATGTGTATTGTTCCCCAACATTGGGGTTTGCACATTAATCTGAAGAAGAAGAAGAAGAAGATCAGCTTGGGAGTGTTGGACGCTTTCTGCCGGGTGGTCACTAGGGCTTCCTATGATTGTACTATTTAGCACTATAGGCATTTCATATGTATGTGTTTTGTTGATGATTTATAATGATGTTTGTATTCTATTTTGTTTTTGTAACCGGGGGTTCGCGTAGTTGAGGTCAACCCTCAGCCGTCCCCCGCGTGGGATGTCTTTATTGTAAAGTGACTGGCCGGTGGAGGGCATTCAATTTTCCCACTGGGGTTGTTTCAGCAGATCTTTTATGCGGATCGGGGGTTGTCCGGTCCTGATTTGGCTCGGAAGAGTCCGCTGGACCTAAAGCAACAATAAATCAATCAATCAATACAAACTGTGTTTATTTGAGTTTGTGATTGAACACGTTACACGGTGATGCGTATGTGCGATGAATGATTAATGATTCGTTTAGAACCAGGTATTAAATTTCTTACGGCAGATTTGTTAGGCAAAAAGAAAAAGAAAGTGTGTTTACGGTAACATAGGAAAAATATAAGGTTGGTCGGTAGGCATTTAATTTAAAAAAAAAAAATCTTTTTCACCTGGCTTTGGTGCGATTTTTTTTTCTTCCTTTTTTTTTTTTCGAGATGATCCTCCCAAAAAGAGTCAGTCCGGATACCTATCTTATCCTATCCCTTAACTCGAAGATCATTGGGAAACCACAGATTATCTTTTAACTAGCGTACTCCATCTTTCTCTGTTTTCAGCAATCCTCATGGCCTTGGCTGCTCAAGCCAGTCCATTCTCGAATGTTGTCCTCCCACTTTTTCTGTCTCCCTCTTCTTCTGCCTTCTTGCACCGTGCCTTGCAGGATGGTCTTTGCAAGGCCTGATGCTCTAGTGAGGTGACCATACCATCAGAGATTCCGTTTCTTCACCACTATGAGCAGGTCATTGTGTTGTCCAATGGCTTGTGTGATGGTCTGTTGGACTTTGTAAGTTGTTGGTGATGTGCTGGGTATAGGAAATGCCAAGAAGTAGCACCTCATCTCCATGCTTTGTATTCTTTGTTCGTTGTAGATCTGCTGTGGAACCCATGTTTCGCAAGCCTATGCTATAGGAAGATGGAGATGACGAGGGAGCTCAGCAGCCTTACCTTGGAATGTAGACTGATGGTCCTGTCCTTCCAAATCGTCTTCAACCTTGTCAGGGCAGCAGTTGTGTGTGCGATCCTGGAGAGGACTTCCTGTCTGGACCCATTGTCTGATGCATTGGCTCCTAAATATTTGAAGCTATGCACTGTGTTGAGGGATTGGCCTTGGACTTTGATGTCCGTGTTGATGCTGCTATTGCCGTATTGGTGTTGTTGGTCATCATTTTGATCTTCTCTGCACTTATTTCCATTCCATAGGCTCTAGAGGTGGTGTCAAGCCTCTGTACCAGCTGTTCAAGTTCTTGTTCCTCTCCAGCCAATCCATCAATCATGTCATCCGCAAAACGAAGGTTGGAGATTACTCTTCCCCATATGCTGACTGTGCCTCCATGATCTGCAAGGGCATCTGACATGATGCACTCTAGGAAGATGTTGAAGAGTGTTGGAGAGAGTAGGCATCCTTGACACGCACCGATTGTTGTTCTAAACCAGTTCCCAATGGCGCTGTTGTCAAGGACTGCAATGATTGTCTTGTCATACAGGCTTTTGATGACTTCAATAATTTTAGGGCTGATGTTGTACACTTTCTTAGTTGCCCACAGAGCAGCATGCCAGACTCGGTCAAAACGCTTTTTTGAAGTCTACAAACGCATAATATAGATGTTGGTGGTGCAGTAGGTATTTCTCACAGATTATTCTGCGGTTGAAAATCTGTTCAGTGGTACTTCACCCTGTACTGAATCCTGCTTGTTCTTCAGCTATGATCTGTTCAGCTTGGGGTTTCAACCTGTTGAGTATTATTTTCAGGTCAAGATACTGTAAACAGACAAAATATTGCTTATTGATCGATAAATCAACCCGATCGTCTCCTAAGAGTTGAGCAGTGGACTTTCGCTTATTGCTACTGCCTGAGATATGAATCCTCTACCTCCAGTAATTTGTTTGAACCGCTTTAGGAAATTATTATGAAACATAGTCTTATTAGGCATACAAATGCGTGCATAAATTATGTTGTGGTTAATTTCTATTATTTTATCTGTCCAACAGGACGTACAGGTGACATGGAACACTACAGACCCAGATTTCACGCCATGCTTCCAGAAGACACTAGTCATGTGGGTGCCAGTGGGCTGCCTCCTGCTGTTTGCACCTTTCAAACTGTACTCCTTGTGCCATTCGCAAGACAGACCTATCAAGTTCAATTGGCTCAATATCAGCAAAATGGTATGTGATGCTTTCATGGACTTTAATTTTTTGTATTATTTGTTTTATTTTGTTTATTTATTTGTTATCAGCAGGGCTTGTAATTTTCCGCAGTTCAGCGAATTTCCACTATTGAAAAAATATCTCCGTTGAGAACAGTATGGTTTTCCACGGAACAAAAAAGTTTGACGCCGATTTTCCTCCATTGATAAAGTGTTTTGTGCTTGTCCTCAAGTCAAACGGAAACACGGAACAGCACACGTGCTTGTCTGAATCGTAGCCGGTAAAATGGATGCAAGATGCATTGTTCAGCATGGCAATGCAGTTGATGAAGAGGCATGAAAAATGCATGGGGGTGGGAATGGGTGGAAAAAGAAGTGTGTAGTGAACGACTAGGACAATATTTGAGGAAGATCTCTTGAAATGGAACAGCCTTTAGTACAGTGTGCCAGTTGGAAATCAAATACGCGATGTTGTGTAGATTTGAAAGAGGACACCTGCACCAAGAGTGCTAAACAAGACAGCTAAGGCCTTATTGGTGAATAATGATTGTCAGCTGAGCATCAGTGTCTGTACTGTTTACACTTAGATTTATAGTTGGACTTTGTTGGCGAATAATAACTGTAAGTGATGCATTGATAAAGACAGGCTATTTCAAGAGTTCTGTTGTGTGTAAACAAGCTAGTCTTTGTTTCACGATGTTATATGTTTTTTGCTCATCAAAAATGCATGATTAAAATGCAATAATTCATATTCTGCAGAAGGGTGGGGGTAGGGGAGGGAGGGCCTCATTCACCTAGGCCGCCCCTCGGCCCCGGCCAATGTCCTCTTTTTTAACTCCAGATCATTACAAACCCTGTATCAGTGCTTGTATGTTTCTACAAAGCGAGGGGTATTTTTACCTCCAATGAAAATTGTTAGGGATCTTTGTGTAACCCCATCCACAACTGTTAAGCATTATCTTCATTAAAGCTATTGAAACCTTTCCAAAAATTGTAAGGATACTATTCACCAATATGCTAGCCGCAAACTGTTATCTATAAAAGTAAAAAGACATTTTCATTGCATGCATGCATGCTTGCCTTAGTGTTCGATGTTTCAGTATAATTTAAAATATATTTCTCATTAGTTGTGTTTTAGCATTACAACACAAGACAAACACTAATGAAGTGTGACTTTAGTATCCTTTCCAATGACATGTTAGGCCAAAAACAATAATATGTCTGTTTACGGTAACATATTGTATGAAACAAAAATGGGGTCTGTATGACGATTAATTTATTTATTTATAGTTTTAAACCTTTCCCACCTGGGGTGCATTTTGGGGGGGATTTTTTCAATTTTTTTTCCAGACAATCCACTCTGCCCCTCCCCCCCCAAGTTTAGGGTGGGGCAAAAAAAATTAGGGTCGATAACTGTGATAAATGTACTTATTAATCATTTATTTGCCACAGGTGCTGGCAGGTTTGATTGCAGTTCTCATGGCCATCCAGTGTATTTCTAGCCTGGTTGAACATCTGGAGGGCCTCAACTCACCACCAGTCAACTTCATATCACCACTTATTATCATATTAGCAATGGTGAGTATATTGTTATTTTCAAGGGGTCAATTTTTACAAATGGTTTGCAGGTAATGTTTACATCCAACATCAAACAAAGACTCATTCGTCCGCACTCCTTTATTGGTAGTTTTCAGATTAGCTCAACACTATTATAAAATTTTGTTCTGATTTTTAACGCATTAAATGTAAATACACCCAACCTTCTAATTTGAAAGGTACATGCTTTTTGTAAAAGAATAACACAAGACTGTACAGGAAAAGTCAAGTACTTTGCTCGGATTGCATAATACAAGGGACAATGAAGTGGAAAATGATCTTCATCCTCCAGAATGTTACAACATGCACAAAGTGTATTGCTGTTGTTAACAAATGTTAATTTGAAAAATGACCCATTTAATGGCAGTACACCAAGTCTTAATTTAATTAAACAGTCCCTAAAACATTTAATGTCAACAGATTCAAAATACTTTTCCTATTCAAAAATAGTTTTGAATTGCCTAAATCTTTTATATGTATCCTTGTTCATCACCGAAGTGCTCCATTCTTGAATAAATACATCAGACAGTCTTTGCTTGAACATTGAAAGAAAACTCCGTTCACAGCCAACGCCTTGCTGCATCCAAGCATAACCAAAGCCTAGCTTAAACAAGGTATTTTTTACCAGTGTTACGCAACACGTCTTACCCCTCTCGTCTAAAATCATCAGCATTTGGTACGCTTGTTTTGGTAGTCTCATTGCATTTAATGTTAATAATTTCAACCAATAACGAATACATCTGGCCGCGCTATTAATATATACAGGATAACGTCCAGTCTCTCTATAGACAAACTTATTTGGCACTTTGAGGGGAACATTCATAAACCTTTTACATGCTAATGTATGAACCTTCTCAATATTTTCTAGTCTATGAAGCCCCCACATTTCTGATGCATACAGCAGGACTGGCTGGACTTGTATATCAAAAATCCGAAAAAACAGCTTTTAGATATATCACTAAGTTTGCTAATATGTTTAACACACTCAATACAGTTTTCCCTTAACTGCTAAGGCATCAACACCTTTCTTAACCCTTTGAACCCGAAAGACCGATATATCGGTCTAGCCCTTAAACAGCAGTGCCCCGATATACCGTTAATCTTGCGGTCCGTACACAGCTTACTGTTCTTTCTAGTACTTGCTGTTTGGACTAGGGTTATTGAGGGTTATTGGGAATAAGGTAAAGCAAACAAGCATGCTAAAAATGCCCTTTTTCTCCGGGGAGCCCAGGGGGGTGGGCTCAGAATTGGTGGGGGCATCCAGGGTTCAAAGGGTTAATAATCATTTTAGTCGTAAAAACTAAACCAAGATAAATGTATTCATTTACAACTTCAAGTGGTTTTTCCATCTAGATTCCACTTTTCATTTTTCCCTACAAACCCTCCTTTACGAAAAACAATTATTTTTGTCTTCTCAGTATTAATATTCAAGAGCAATTTATTACAAACATCATTTAATATATTAATTTAATTTTGCAGACCTCTAATGGTGTTAGACAAAAGCACAATGTCATCAGCGAAAAGTAACAAGTACAATTCCACTACAAGTACAACCCCGGCAAAAGCTGAATACCATGAATACCGCCACTATCTACAGCTGCGGCTAGCGCGTTAATAAACACTGAAAAAAGTATCGGGCTTAAGATACATCCTTGTCTTAATCCTAAAGGACACTCAAAAAACTCTGTCATCCTATCTTCCACTCTTACACGAGACATAACCGATTTGTACATCGATACAATAGCTTTCATGAATTTTCCGTTCATATTATTCTTCAAAGTTAAGATTTCAAATAATAGTTGATGCTGCACAGAATCAAATGCTTTCCTTAGATCTACAAAACAAGCAAACAGCTTGCCACCTTTCTTTGCTAGACACTTCTCTATTATTGCATTTAATGTAAAAATATGATCAGTAGTGGAATATCCTCGTCTAAAACCTGCCTGCGACTCCGTCAGCACATTGTGTTCCTCAGTCCACTTCACAAGTCTACTGTTCAATACTGATGTGTAGCATTTGCTCACTAAGCTAAGCAAGGACACTCCCCTATAATTATCAGTTACATTAAAAAGTCCCTTTTTAAATATTGGCAGAATAATTGCTTTCGCCCATTCTTCTGGATATGACCCTTCTTCAAACAGGGTGTTGAAAACAAACAGTTACTTCCCCAGACAACTTAGCATTTCAGCTAATATTTGATCGCTACCGCATGATTTCCCTATTTTTAATTTCTTTATAGCTTCCCGAACTTTTTGTTCAGTGATTTGACGATTCAATTCAAAACAGGCATCATTACCTCATCTGAGTTGGTGTCTATCACACAATCTACCAAGTTATCCGTTGTTAAAACTCCATCTCCATTAAACAGCTGCTGAAAATGAGTAAACCGTGATCCTCAGTTATCTCTTTACAAATCCCACTTTTCTTTTTGCCAGAAATTTTCTTTAGTTCTCTCCAAAACATCTGCCCATTCTTTTCTAAGGACGCTAAGTACTGTGCTTTTTCCCGTTTATAGCTAGTTTTCTTTTCTTTAATTAAAGTTTTATAAACTTTACGCGCGGCAGCATACAACTGCCTATCATGCTGCTGCTTAGTGAATCTAAACCTAGCCAGTAACTGCCTAGCCTTACATTTAGCCTGCCTACAGTCGGCATCAAACCACAACGCTTCCCGCTGATCCCCACCCACACAAATCCGTCTGTTCATACACTTGCTGGCAGTGTGCAAGGCATTAGTAAACAACTCCAGTGCTTCATCAGCATTATGATCTAATAACATAACAGCTCTGTCACACACATTCTGAATAGCATCAGATTGAAAACTTTCCAAAAAATTAGTTTCTTTACTTTTTGTCCATATTGTTTTATTAATCAATTTAAAACCCCCAGATTGAACAATACCACCAGACTGCTTACAGAGTGTAAGCGAAACAGGGAAATGTGGCGACTCAATAAACGATTCAACCTGCAATGAGCATACAAAACTGGTTACACATAAATCACTAGACAACACAAAGTAGTCAATCACGCTACCACCACTTGCAGTCACAAAAGTTAACGAATCATCAAATTCAAACTGACATAAACCGTTCACAATAACACAATCAAACATAGAACATAAATCCAATAACTGTTTACCAAATGCGTTTACTATCTTATCGTCCGAATGTCACAAAAATATTTCTGTGATATTTTCACTTTTGTCAAAACCTTTCCATACATCATCTTCCACCTCAAAAGGTAAAACATTTTAAAAACTCGTTCTCGCATTCAGATCTCCGCAAATGATGAATGAAATATTTTCAAACCTCTCATACAAATCAACTAAACAATGTTCCAAAACTTCAATGCCATAACCATGCTCCGCCACATTCCAATATCTACTATCATATGGGTGAACATATAGACAGATCAGGAAAACATCTTTCAATAAACCAAGCCATTCTTTACTCAGTTTCAATACAACCATGTGCTTGTATTTCACATCAATTCTCTGTACAAAATGTGCTAACATTTTACGAACAAAAACAAGTACACCCCCCGACTTTCTACTGCCTTCGTTGATTCGGACTGCTTTGGAACAATACACATCATAATTTTTGAAAGGAGCATAGGTCAGTTTATCATTGTCAACAAAAGTTTCGTTAAGAGCAAAAATTTCAAAATTCAACAGCGATCGAACAACATCTTTAATATCTGATTTGTACATCCAACCTTCACAATTCCATGTGCATAGTGAAATATTACTTGGACTTATTCCACAACTTTACCAACACCTCCACCCCCTCTAGTCGTTCCCCTTCCTCCTCTCTGAGTACCTCCAACCCCTCTCGCACCATCTCGCCCTCTTTTTACAAGTATATTACATAGCCAGTGTTCAGACATTGGAGTGTAGCTTTGCACCAATGGCATATAAAATGTCAAAGTAGTACACCAGTATTTCAGGTTACAGATTGTGTGAATTAGGAGTTAATTCAGTCAGTAGAGCTTATATATAAATTATCAGTTCAGTTCTTCTTTGCTTACAGGCTTTGGTATTATTATTGTCATCGTTATCATCATCGTTGTTTTAGTCATCGTCATCATCATGGCATCAACATCTGCCTTTTGTCTACTTCAGTTATTTACTTTCAATTATGCTATAAACTGAATTAGAGGCTTCATTATATGAAGCTTTGTTTCCAATCAATATTTTTTTTTGCTTTCAGGCAATGGTTTCATTCTTCATTTACCTAGAGCGCCGCAAAGGTATCAGAACATCAGGGTACCTGCTGAACTTCTGGTTTCTATCATTGGTGTCTGGTATTATTGTCATCCGCTCTATGATCAGGATAGCAGTATTACAGGTGTGTGCTTGTGCTCTCTTTTAGCCGTTCTCTCTCTCTCTCTCTCTCTCTCTCTCTCTCTCTCTCTCTCTCTCCTCTCTCTCTCTCTCTCTCTCTCTCTCTTTCATCTGCCCAGATGTCACCTCTTTCTCTCTTTCCCTCACACTCTCTCACTCTTTTTCTCACTGAATAGATGTATTGTGAACAATGCTGTGGCAGTGTGGGTTTGTTTTTTTTTTAACCCAAAGTTTCTAGTACACATTACTGCAATGTGTGCAAAAGTGTTGTATCATTCAAAGCATTTTCTGTCTGTTGGTAACAGAGAAAGCTTTCTTACATGTGTAAGCTTTACAGTGCTTTTGTTTCTGTTTCAGGGTGGTTTTGAAGACAAATTGGACTTCGGGACATTTGCTGTGTACTTTCTCTTGGTCATAGCGTCATTTGTTCTGTCTGCTATTGTCGACCGCAATCCAGAATTTGCCGAAGTGCAACAGGATTTGGTAAGCATTAGATTTGGTGAAGAATCATGTTTGAGTTTTACACATGTATGTAAGCTTAAGTTGTTGTGTTTTGTGTGACTAGCAGGAAATGGAGAGAGATATAAAAGTATGGTTATATGAAGTGATGGAAGGGTAAGGTTTAGTTATATTATCCAAACATGTTGCATGGTTCATATTGCGAAAATATTTAAATTTCTTATAGATAAGGATAAGGATATTTATATAGCGCTTTTTCCCAACGAGTTCAAAGCGCTGGCCGATACAGGATCTAACTCAAACCGCCCGAGACACCCACCCGCAGCCTTTGGGCGCATGGTCTGACGCACGGACATATGAGCACAATCCTGGGCAGCCCGGGATGGGGGAGAAGGACCAAGTGCATGCTGGGTGTGTTCTTGTTACCGGCACTCACCCGTCTAAGACATGAGCGTCAGGATCTTTAAAGTCCGTTATGATGGAATGTATGCGACACAGACTAGACCTCTGTTTATACTCTCATCCGAAGGAGTAGGAAAACAGGAGTAAAGTGTCTTTCCCAGGGACACAACACAATCCGGGACTTTCAGATCCACAAGCCGAAGCACTACCATTAGACCATGAGTTCAATTGCAGGTAAATTCAAAACAAAATCCAAACTCAAACCTACATTCCAGATGTGTTAAAGCTCGTAGGTTCATATGCAGTCCACTATACACACATAAATATACACCAGTCAACTTAGTTGGTACATTCATCATCCCAGGAAACAT